>JAODKF010006636.1:0-15373 GCA_026779585.1 Mormyrus proboscirostris
TGGGTGGGGGGGGCATGGGGGGGTTGGACAGGCTATTACCACCCAGCAGGAAGTCTTTCTTGGCAGGACGTTAAGACTGCTGAGCAAAGGGAATTGTGAGAAATGATACAGGATCAGACAGGTCTTAGTCACCCTTATCCACCAAGAACAGGGAAGGCAGCAATCTGGCCAGACCGCCCGTAGCCGGTTTCGAGAGGAGACGACAGGAGGAACCGACAGAATGGTAATGGTGGACCAATGGGGCCGCTCTGTGACTGCTCTGTCCCCCCCCAAAGATTACCAGCACAAAGAGCCTTTTCTGACGCCTCTCACAATGCCTGGAGGATCTACATCCACCTCTTTTGTCACCTCGCCAAACACCCATCCCCCACAGAGTCCCTGTTATCCTCCTGCTGTAGCCCCCAGACAGTAACACTCTCCCTGGAGGCCGGTGTCCCTCGTCCTGCTACTTAATTAACATGTGGCTCGGCTACCAATGCTAAACACCACATGCCCCGAAGTCGCGTCCGTCCACTGTCCCGCCCCAGAACGAGCCCCCGGTGGCACTCAGGTGGGCCCCATGCTTTGTGACCGTGGCCTGAGTTTGCCGTGACAGTTTACAGTGTCACCAGCACAGTGTCACTTCCTGACACAAACACCAACACCCGTGTTTTTTTCTCTCAGGCACATCACCCAGTGCCTCTTCCGCTTTTTAGGCCCCAGCTAAATATACGCACTATATATGCAGTGCTTTTGTGACACACCAAGAGTGTGAAACGCATCCGCGCTCAGCATGGCTTTGGCCCAGACTGCAGGCTGGCGGAGGCCTGCTTTCAGGCCCGTCCTCCTCGTGGGAATTGTGAGGTGCAGTGGGAGGCGTCACTTTGCTTTGTGTGCAACAAACATTCACGTAATATAAGTAACAGGGTTACTGTGTGGCATCGGCAACCATGGTTCAATTGGGGGCAAAATGGTGAAGGTGTTAAGCCCCGCGACTCAGTCTGCTTTGCCTGCTTTCCTTACTCCGGTTATCAGGTGGACTCACAGGTGACTGCAGGTAAAGTGTGATGCCTGTTGCTGTAAACACACTGTGTGTCCCTTAATGATGAGCAGGGCTTCTAATGAGATCAGTTCGTCAGATCGAGGTGTTGTGACGCCTCCATAATCTCAGTGTATTTCTGGCACATTCTGTGGGTTGGCATTAATAATCTCTTTAATTGCCTGCCGTGGGTTTCCATACCCTGTCTTGGAACCTTGCTGACCCTGGGTGCCCCCCCTCCCACAGCTCGCCCTCCTACAGCCTCCTGCACCCCGTCCTTTACAGGCTGCTATGTTTCCATGTGAACGCTTGAGCACTTTTAGAGGAAAAGGCTTCCTTCAGCGGCAGGCCAGGTGTCTGTGATGCAGGCAGCCCAAACGCCAGCTGTCCTCATCGCAGATGCACGCAGGAGCCGAGCCCCTGTGCCCGGCTGCCAGACCTTATTTGGCCAGAGTCGCTGTCGTCCAGCCGCTTTCTAGTGTCTATTTCCGGGGGGTTCCTCTGGAGGGAATACGGGGGTGCCGGCTCATGGCCACTGGTACTTAAGGGGGGACTCATTCCTGCTGCTGCTGGTCAGCAGACATGAGGAGCAGGAGATCCATGTCCCCGGAGATGGCGCAGTACACGGCCAGCTTCCTCCTCAGGTACGTGTGGGTCTGCCGCCCGCAGCTCCTGTCGGTAAACTGCTCCTCCCTTTGTAGTTGCCACTCACCCACTTCATCTCTCCTCTCTTCATCCATCCTTCCACCTCATCCTTCTTCCTTTCCGCCTCTAATTGCTCCCCCACCCCTGCTTCCCAAATAGCAGCAAGCCCCGTTCCCATCTGTATGAGCCCCAGTACAGCCGCCGCCATCTGGCCCCAGTGCTGGAGTGCCGCCATATCCCTCCCCAGAGCAGCGGCGGCTACTGGGCAAGCCCCCAGAGGTACCAGCCCGCGGGTTCTTCCTGGCGCACCCTTCGGCACCAGCTAGTGGTTTTTCCGGGGAACACAGGCTTTTCCGATGTGCCTTCCAGTCACCCTGCAGGATTCTGCCGCTTGCACCACACACTGGTGTAAGTATGGCATCTGTGTATGTGTGTGTGTGTGTGTGTGTCTATGCCTATCTGAGTCTGTCTGTCTGTATCTGTACAGGTATATGTCTGTCTGTATGTGTGTCTGTCTGTATGTGTGTCTGTCTGTCTGTATGTGTGTCTGTCTGTCTGTATGTGTGTCTGTCTGTCTGTCTGTGTGTCTGTCTGTCTGTCTGTGTATGTGTCTGTCTGTATATGTGTCTGTCTGTATATGTGTCTGTCTGTCAGGGCTCCTTTCTCTGACCACCTGCTTTGCAGGTGGAAGTACCGCTGGCAGAAGCTCCATGAGTGGATTGGCAGACTCCGCCACTAGGAGGCGCTCTATGGAGACAGCAGAATGGCTCTAAGGTAGAAGGATCCATCAAGCAGAAAGCCTCGACTCCCCCCCCCTCCTCCCAGTGCCTGTATCAGGCAGCAAGCCCAGCGTTAAAATCATGTGACTTTGGGATTGTGGCCTGAATCTCTGAGCCGTGTGTGTGTGTGAGTGAAGATCATACTCCTTCCCATGTGCTAATTCAGAAGAACTGCCCAATAGGCCCTGCTTCCCAATAGGCTGATAGTCCCTGCGTCCTGATAGGCTGATAGTCCCTGCGTCCTGATAGGCTGACTTGGAAGTTTGTCATCTGTATAATCCATAGCTCTGATGCAATCGGCAAACTTCAGACTGTGCTGCGTTGTGACACGGGGAGGAAGCATCCCGCAAGTGTGACACATGATGACTCTTTGCTAGCAGTAACAGCCCGTTCACCCCCGTCACTCTCCCCACAGGGACACTGACATGGCTGATTTCAGCCTTTTATGGAGCAGGATAAGGAGCTGGTGCAGGGTCAGCAGGTGTATATGTTTGTGTGTCACCTGCCCGGACAGTATTTCTGAATGAATGAAAGACAGCAGCTGGAGCTTCTTGCCTGGGTGGGGCTTCCTCTCAAGGAATGTGTCACTTCCTGTTGACTTGAAGCTGGGATAGCAAACATCCCTCCAATTACACCACAGAGCCTGTAGTGGGATGGGCAGCCTGTGTAAACTGGTCTCATTCATTATTATTGTTGTTATAATGTAGTGTATTTTGACCATGCTGGCTCTGTCTCCAAACAGATCAGTTCGCGAGGGGTTGTTGTACTCAGCTTTTTCACACGTTGCTTTGCGAGCAGGCAGTGACACACGCGTGTCAGGAGTTTAGTGAGACTGTGAGGTGTCTGGGACCTCTGCAGCTCTGAAACTGGCCCAGTCGAGGCTGTGTCCTGTCTGTCGGAGCTGCATTGCATTATGGATGCTGCCTGAGCTGCTGGCCGGTTGCCCCATAATTACCCCTCATTTGCCCCTCTGTTGGCACCAAAACAGTGTGAGATAACAGCTGAGTAGTTGCGTGCGTGTGTATATACTTGCGTGCGTCTTACCCTGGGGAGTAAACAGGCTCAGCAGTGCTGACCTTTGACCCCTGCGGCGAGCCCGCTGGGAGCAGACTTCCTGCTGGAGCTCTCCTCTGGCATTTCCGGATTGTCTCACCCCGCAAAAGCAGATACAGGCTGTGAGTGGAATCTTCTGCCTCTGCCGAGACCTTTTGGATTGGGAGCAGAAGCCCCTCACTCCAGATACCTTCACTGTTCACGGTGATGTACGTGACCGTGGACTTTCACAGACATACCCCCCCCCCCCCCACCACCTTAGCCTTGTACTCATTGGCCTTGCATTCTGTACATTTACCACAGGCCGGAAGTTTGGCCCCACCCTTTCCGATTTAAAAAGAAATAAACAAACAAACAACACACTGCTTTTTCAAACTTTTATTGCACTGGTTTTGAAGTGTAATGTACCAGTTTGTCATAATGTGGTATCATAAGTATGTGTTTCATCAAAATAACCAGACTTTTATCACAGCAGCACAGATTCACAGCTTCCTTTCCAGCATCTTTGTGTCCAAACCCCTCCCAGCACCTTTTCCGGCAGGCAAACAGTTCTGTTTCATTTATAGATGCTCACTTTGAACTTGTTGGTCCAACTCGTCCCACAGATGGACTTTCGTCCGTCCACAAGACCTGCTGCCCGTCCTGAATACTCCAGTGTTTGTGTTATTTAGGCTATAATAGTCTCTACTTCTTGTTAACACCACTAAGCATAGTTTTCTGGCAGCAGCTCAGCCGCGCAGTCCAGCTGCTCTCAGTCTTTGCTTGACTGTAAGAGATACCGGTTCCCCTCTGTTCCCATTAATCGCAGCCCTCAGACGTCTGCAGTTATTTTCTGATTTTTATTGCACATCGAAACTTTCATATCACTTGCCTCAGTTTCTGGTCACTGTTGCTTCCTGTCAGCCTTTTTTTCTGTAAACTGTCCATATTTAGAGACATTTAACTTTCTGGCTATACGACGATGAGAGAAACCTTAGTTTTGGGGGGGAGGGGCACAGAGTAAGGGAACTTAAGTCTCCTTGATCTCTCTGTTGGACTGAAGCTGACCATATCTCCTTGTGTCTCTCTATCTGATTGAAGCTGACCATATTTTCTTGTGTCTCTCTATCTGATTGAAGCTGACCATATCTTCTTGTGTCTCTCTGACTGAAGCTGACCATATCTCCTTGTGTCTCTCTATCTGATTGAAGCTGACCATATTTTCTTGTGTCTCTCTGACTGAAGCTGACCATACCTCCTTGTGTCTCTCTGATTGAAGCTGACCATATCTTCTTGTGTCTCTCTGACTGAAGCTGACCATATCTCCTTGTCTCTCTATCTGATTGAAGCTGACCATATCTTCTTGTGTCTCTCTGACTGAAGCTGACCATATCTCCTTGTGTCTCTCTATCTGATTGAAGCTGACCATATTTTCTTGTGTCTCTCTGACTGAAGCTGACCATACCTCCTTGTGTCTCTCTGATTGAAGCTGACCATATCTCCTTGTGTCTCTCTGACTGAAGTTGACCATGTCTCCTTGTGTCTCTCTGACTGAAGCTGACCATGTCTCCTTGTTCTCCCAGTCTGAGGCTCTCTGAGGTATATGTTGAAGGCCCCACAAGTAAGACTGTGCTGCAAGTTCAGTTCTCTTTGTTGTGTCATTGTGCCAAGGATCCTTTGACTTTAGTCTCAACTTATACTTCACAGATGCAGCCAGTGATGAAGATGAAGGCTGCAGATCCCGGCAGATCCCCCCATGAATCTACCCCATGGAGATCCTTGTTGGCTGAAATATATTGCAGATGTGTGTATAAATATTTCTCTTGGTGAGATCACCGTGTCAGTGTGGTAATCTTGCTAGAGGCACCCAAGTACCACCAAAGCAAAATCAACACACAGCATTCAGCTTCACAGGAGAGATGCCTGTTCACAATCAACCCGGTTTTTATTGCTGTGTTCTGATCTGAAATGTTACACTAATTGATTCTTGATGGGAGGGGCAGGTAGGGTATGCGCTCTAAGATGAGTAGGTAGAGTACACTCTCCTTCTGGGAGGGGTAGGTAGGGGGTGAGATCATTCCAGGGGGTACGTAGGTCATTCATTCTTTTTCCGAGGGGTATGTAGGGTACACAATCCTTCTGGGAGGGGTATGTAGGGTACGCGCTCTTTCCGGGGGGGGCAGGTAGGGCATGCGCTCTTTCCAGGAGAATCTATCTCTGTTTTGACTAATGAAGAAGCTTTTATATAAATGTAAACTACAGCCGCGGAAAAAATTAAGAGACCACGGCACAATTTTTTGTTTCACTCCGTTTTCCATATATGTGTGCCTGTGAAAAATATTTAAATTTTTTTCCTGTGGCTGTATGTTTACATTCATATAAAAGCTTCTTCATTAGTCAAAGCACTTCATGATGTGCTGTATTTGTCATGTGATCACAGCAAACCCCCAGCCCATAGTTAGAGCCTATAACCTGTACGGTGCCCCTCCCAACCACTACGCCCCCTGCTGGTGAGCCTGCAGTCTGCGGGTTTGGGGACTGTGAGGGTGCAGCTCCACTGGGTTGTTACTGGAAATCAGGCTGGGTTTTCCCGGGCTGATGGCACAGATGGTGGCTCTATTTCTGTGTCTTTCACTTTCTCTTTTGTTCATTAGGGGCTTTTTAAGGGAATTTCCTCAATTGTGTTGGCACTATCTACACAAGCACCCAGGAAGCCTTTCTGCCAGCGGGAATGATGAGTCCTGATGACTCCTCTGCCGTTGGCTGGTCTCTCCCCCAGTCAGCAGCAGCTCTGGGGCTGACCCTACCCATCCCAGAAAGAGCGGAAGGCTGCCGCCATGGATTCGGCATGCATAGCCCACTCATCGCACACACGCTGACACACGTTCAGCACACAAACAGGTGAATTCCTTTCAGGCGTCAGGTGACTTAAGTTAAACTTGTCTTGCCACTGGGTGACTGAATTGCTGGGAATTAACGAGTAGGGAGTACAAATGTGTCACTCTTCCGCTCCTTTGTTCATAACACCGAATTCGTGCTTTATTTTCCCACAGGAAATTTTCCGCCAGTCACAAAAAAAATTTAATGGCTGTCGGTAAGATGTCACAGCAACGCTTGTAAACCTGGTAGTGGAGGGTCAGTGACCAAGTTAAAACAGCACAAAAAATCAAACTTAACGTTTACACTGTACAAAGAAATTGATTCAATAGAGTGATTCCAAAGATCAAATAGTCTGGGAGCACATTCAGTCGCAAAGTGTTTGAGTGCACAAGCTGCCAGAAAGGGACCTGCTCACCCAGCATCTACCGGGAGCCTTCCCAGAGGAGCAGGGCTATTACAGCATCATGATAATGCCTGTGATTTAGCAATATGTGGATGAACATGAGTGGTAGACCAAACATAGCCATAGCCTCTCTGCGTGTTGTTGGCCAGAAAGCAGCCCCTCCCGCATGGACTGGGTGCAGCCCCCCCGGCCACCGGGAATCCCCCGCCTGCCGTAGTCCATGTGGCCTGGGGGCCGCAGAGCCGTTGGGGTGGGCGGTCTTGCCCCCCCCTGCTGGAGGTGCATTCACAGACACACAGACACACCCTTTGTCTACTAAGGTCCCCTCAAACTGGAGGCAGCTCTCACAGGGTGTTGGGGGGGGCACATGAAAGGGAGGAGATCCTGAGAAATTCCACAGTGAAGGGTACATGAGTATTTGGGTGGGGTGGGGGGGGGGGGGTAATATCTGCATTCCTCTGCCTTCATGTCTGTCTTTTTACACCATGGGTCAAAGCCATTCAGACCCCAGCAGACCTGAGAGCTGGTTTCCCTGCTCATCATTGACATTCTAGGGTGTGATGGGATCAGATACTTGGACAAGGTTAAAATGGTGTGTGTGTGCGCGTGTGCATGTATGTGTGTCTGTATGTTTGTGTGTGTGTGTGTGTGTGTGTATGTGTGTGTCTGTGTGCATCACCCCAGCAGCAGGATTTCACACACTGTACATCCCCCCACACTGAGACACAGGCAGAAACAGCCTGTCTGCCCCCACAGCCCAAACCAGGACTTCGTCACCCTGCAGGGATTTCCCACTCATGTTTTGATTGGGGGGTGGGGTGGTTTCCACTACTTCTCTTTCACTGACAACTGACAGGAATGCCAGTCACTTCCCAGAATTTCCACCATGAGCAGGTAAAGTCAGGCAGAGCGTACTTCATGTCCCGCTATATCCCAAGCTGGTCATGCATTGTAAGGCCAGGTAGGAGTCATGCGCAGAATTCCCCTCCCCTGCAGCGCAGGAGCCCAGGTCAGGTGACGCTGACAGCCCGCAGTGGTCGGCATGTCAGCAGGCCAGCGTGGCATATGACTCACACTGGGTCACAGCAGGAAGCCCTGCGATAGAAGCAGGGTGGTAACCTGCCAAAGACTGGAACCCCAGCAGAGCAGAAGTGGCTCTTTAGTGTTCAAAGGCAGCATTTCTGCAGGCAGCCTTGGTTATCTCATTAAGGGAAGCCCTCGTCTCTGACTGCCTGCACGACACCAGTGTGCCTATAGCGTGCCTGGGGCGTGGCTGTGGGCAAGGCCACCCAAACACATAGTCTGGCCCCCAGTCAACAAGTTTTACCGTCGCTAACAACCCACCCCCCCCCGTCGCTGCTGTATACTTACCAAGGGGTCAGAACCACTTGTCACCATGCATACTGTCTTTGCTATCTTAAAATGTCGTTTTTGTTTATTGTATTTACCATTCATTTGTCACTTATAACTTGACGAAGTAAAAGGTCCCATATGGGCATTCATGTTATAATAAGAACAAAACTTTAGTTAATTTTTAAAAGCCGCAAAGCCGCGGTAGGTGTAATATTAGTAAAACGGTCCTTTCCTCGGGACTGCGAGGCCGGCGTTGGCCGGGCTCTGCGCAGCGGGGCCGCTGATTGGCCGTAATGAGCTCCGCACCCACCCCCAAGGCGGAGTCAAGCCGGCTTTAGAGGCGCGAGCGCTTGAGCGTGCTGTTGTAGTCGGTGGTGCGCTTGAGAAGCGGTGGCGTTTCGTGGTCTGGAACCAAAGAGGGAAGGAGTGTGAGAAGAGAGAAAGAAAAGAACCGAGAGACCGTAATTCGGCTCAGGCCGCCGTAACTAACTGCCTGAACAAAGAGCCATGGGGACGCAGCTGTCCAAAGCCGTTGCCGCGGAGCCGGCGGCCACCAAGTCTAACAGCCAGGTGAGGAAGAGCCTCGCCTTTTTACACCATGGGGCAAATCCATTCAGACCCCCGACAGCGCGGCTCGGATCCGGAGCGGCATGATCCGTGTAGGACTGTTCGGGGGGCACCTGACGAATATCCGCTCCTCCGCTGGAGCAGGACCCGACGGGTCTCGGTGCTGTGGCTAGGTGCTGTCACCGCGGCTCTCTGTCGGTCGATAAGGATGGCAACCAGTGTGCGAAATACCCGACAATTTTCGGGGGGTCCCCATCTACCTGTTGTTGCGCAATACCGATCTTGAAACCCCCTTAAAATTTTGCTTTTGAGGCTTTCAGGGGGTCTCATGGGTTAATCTGGGGTGTATTTCGCACTCTGATGGCAACGGTTTCGCCCGGGTTTGACATGAGGAAACGATTTGAGAGGGGTAGCGGCAGGTTGGTGCCCGAACCGGACCCGGGACCGTGGGACGCGATTCTTTTGTTCGTGGGGCTCAGCGCTCCTGCTTCGTGTACCGGATTGCCGCCTGCTGGCCGAAGCGGGTACCGCAAGGCGTGACCACGCGGTAGCCGCGATGTGATCCGACCGGGTGTTACTTCTAGCCACCGTAAGTCTCGGAGCCCCTATCCGTGAAGATTAGGCAGATTACTCACCACGTGGGACATTACAGTGCACAGGATGTTGGTGGTAGGTTTTCATTTTCAGTTTCCAAAGTTTTTACAGTCACTCACTGTTTTTCTCTGTAGGAAAACGGTCATGTGAAAAGCAATGGTGAGGGCGCAGCTGGACCAGCCCCTGCTGCCAATGGTGACAGCCCTGCAGAGGAGGCGGTGGCGATCCCTGGGGATGCCATCAAGCTGGCCCCATCTGCAGAGGGGGACACTACCAAGCCCGAGGCCAGCGGCACCTCAAAGAAGAAGAAGAAGTTTAATTTGAAGAATACATTCAAGTTCACCCTGACAAAGAAGAGCAAACAGTCAACTGCCGCATCGGAGGAACACGAGGCCCCAGGGCCCGAGGCCCCTGCAGATCCGACTATAGGGCCTGAGGCCCCCACAGATCCAGCCCCAGGGCCTGAGGCCCCCACAGATCCAGCCCCAGGGCCTGAGGCCCCCACAGACCCCACCCCGGAGTCCAAGACCCTCACAGACCCCACCCCGGAGTCCGAGACCACAGCAGACCCGGACCTGGGGCCCGAGGCCTCCACAATTCCCACCCCGGAGTCTAACACCCCTGCAGACCCGACCATGGGGCCCGAGGCCTCCACAGTCCCCACCACGGAGGCCGAGACCCCTGCAGTCCCCACCCAGGAGCCTGAGATCCTTGCAGACGTGATCTCGGGGCCCGAGGCCTCCGCAGTCCCCACCCCGGAGTCCGAAACCCCAGCCGACCCAGCCTTGGGGCCTGAGACCCTTACAGACGTGATCTCAGGGCCCGAGGCCTCCGCAGTCCCCATCCCGGAGCCTGAGACCCCTGCAGATGTGGCCTTGGGGCCCGACAGCCCCGCAGACCCCGCCCTAGGGTCTGGCACATCCCAGGGGGTCACCGAGGTGGCCTCGTCTAGCGAGGTGCAGGGGGAGTGATCAGTCCGTGGCGAGCAGACTGCTTTTCTGGTTAAACGAGCCCTGTTTCTGCCCTCAGGAGTCCACGTGGCAGGTTCTTCAGCCAAATGGACCAGTAGCACCTTTGTCTTTGGACTCCTAAGCTCGCTTCCTCTGAGGTATGGATTATGATGTGCTGACTTTCCCAGACCAGCCCCCGCACCTCCCGCTGGCCGTGTTTCAGTCTGCTGCGCACCCCCCCACTTCAGCAAAGGCTGTTTTATGGACAGATCTGTGAGATCTCTCTGACTTTTACATCTTAATCTGCATTCCCTCTTTTGAGGAGATTTGTACTTTGTGCCAAGCAACATTTTATAGATGTTGGCCATAATATTTCTTTACATATGTTGATTTCTGCACTGATAGCACAGATTGCGAGTCTGTTGAGGCAGATGCCATTTATGAAAAGTGAACCTCAGCGTTTTTGTCTGTATATTCCTGTTGCTGGTTTCAGCTTCATTTCACCATTTATGAGTTTGCTGTAATGATGCAGAGTGGTAATAAATGCCAGATCTCCGGTCTACAGGGTGAGCTGTCTGTTGTCCTGTGGGGGTTGGGGCTGAGGGCCGGTCTCCTTGACCCCTCCCTCCCAGTTCTACCGCACCCCACCCTTTCTTTTAACCCATTTGCTCCCCCCGTCTGATGTTCCTAGTGGCCCCCCTCACCGTCGGG
Organism: Mormyrus proboscirostris; assembly: GCA_026779585.1. Taxonomy (NCBI): domain Eukaryota; kingdom Metazoa; phylum Chordata; class Actinopteri; order Osteoglossiformes; family Mormyridae; genus Mormyrus; species Mormyrus proboscirostris. The sequence goes on from JAODKF010006636.1 coordinate 10,933, forward strand.
CCGCTCACTCTTCCACAGCCCGAGCTCTTTAACTGAGATGAATGTGCTATGACCCACCAGCTGGTGTCGCTGTTCACGCTGACTCTATCATCTGTCTTTATGTCGGTGTCTGCAACCAGTTCCACTTTACAAACATATTATGCATGAAACCAAAAAAAAAAATCACTTACTGCAATTAAAAATGTTCTGAATTTAATTAAAGTACTCATTTCAAAGAGGTGCTATACAGACTTCACCAGAATGGTGGCGCTGTTGCCACACATCTGCTGTGTGGCATTTTCATGTTCCTCTAGGATTCCTCCTGACGGCCAACGGGTGACCGTATACGAGTGTTTGTTTGGCGGGTGGCTGATGTGAGTAATCAACCTCCAGTGTCAACCCGCATGAAGTTGCCCCCGCCCCCCCCCGCCAAATGTCTCAGATGTTACAGTTATTTTCAATAACTATTTCAATGACATAAAGGTCATTGAAATATACTGTTTTGTGGTACAGTATTTGCAAGAAAAAAATCAATTACTTTAAAAACAATCTAATGATGATTCATATTATTAATTGTGGGCAGTGGTGGCTTGATGGTTAGGGAAGCGCACTTGTAATTGAAAGATTTCATGTTCGAATCCCGCACCTTGAGCAAGGTACCGTCCCCAAGCACTGAATTAGCTGCCCCCTGCTATGTCACGAAAGTCACATATGGGTTAAATAAAGAGGACACATTTTGTTGTTGCACACTGTGTGGTGTGTTAATAGCCACTGATCACTAAGTTCTAATTTTATGTAACAATCCCCGTTAGTGATTTGCAGGCTATTCCTTTTGTGTATGATATGATGCTCTTCCGGAAAGATGTTAGGTGCTAATGTTTTGGAGGTATGAATTGATATTGCAGACACAGTGAAGAGTTTTAAGAGAGTGACCTCAGTATTGTCTTAGCAACTGGAAAAAAACTGTAACCAAACCTTTCTCAATCATTTGTGCCAGTTTTTTTGCTGCTTTAGTTTCTGAGATACGAACATTTAACATAGCGATCGCTGTGCATCTGATTTGACCATCTAGTCTCAATCCTTTGTGCCATGTTTGTGCTGTTTAAAAGTCTTCCTGATGTTATTATTTCTGAGTTATATCTCTCCGATTATGGTATCATGACGCACTTTGAGAAAAAAGGGTAAAAATTTGTACCTTTTCTTGTCACTGCCCACATAGCAACTGATTCTGGACCAGATCCACCCGCATCTCCTTACATCTGGGTGCCAGTGACATTCGGGTAGGACAGTCGGCACCATCATTTGTCCACAGTTTTAAATGAATACGGCTAGTCTGCAGACACTCTGAAGATCCGGCGCGCATTCGCCTGACCATGTATGTACGATCAGTCACTTACCAGATGTGCAGCAGGTGCGCTAACAGCCTGAGGAGCGACTGGCCCACATTGCAAGGCGAGTCTGAACCGGGTCTGGCTGAGATGTTGTTCAGAAATCGCCACAGACTCAAAAAAAACGGGCGTGTTCTGTCAAGTCTGAGCCACATTTAAGAAAGAAACATGCTCCATTGTCCCATGTGGCTGGTGAGTGGCTTGGTGGGCTCAGTCTCTGCTGGTGAGCAGGAGGTTGCTGGTTCGAGCCCCGGCTGAGCGGTTACATGCCTGTGAGCCCTTGAGCAAAGTCTTTAATCCCCAGTTCTGGGGGTAATGCTGGTTGTGAGATAAAGAAGGTGAAAAAGAAACATTCCAGTGTAGCTGTACTTAAGTTCTGCTCCAGCTTCGTGACTTAGGTGCTGGAGCATCAAACTTATATTTGCATAAGTACAGCTGGAATGCTTCTCTTTACCGACTCTCCATAGTTTAGATAGCAGAACACAGGGTCAGCCAGCACAGAGCCTTAGCCCACCGAGCCGCTCACCAGCCACATGGGTTAAGGGAGGATTCTGGAGCAGAAATGGTCGGCTGTCAGTCTGGAAGAAAAAAATCCTGAGTAATCCTGAGTTACTTGCACAGGTAAACTGGAACGCTTTGCTACACCAGTCCAATCTAACTCTCCACAGCACAGGACCAGCTAATGTGTAGTGTGTTCTGCTGGGGGTGGGGCTTGAACCAGCCATCTGTTGATTGCAGGCACAAGTCCTAGCTCACCAAGCCACTTACTGCCCCTGTTGAAATGCCGTCTTAATTTAACTTTTGACTCTGGTGCAGATACAGGTCAGGCCATTCCCAGCTCTTGAGTCTGTGGCGATTTCTGAACAACATGTCAGCCAGATCCGGTTCAGACTCACCCTTGCAATGTGGGTTAGTCACATCTGCTGCACATTTGGTAAGTGACTGATCGTACATACATGGTCAGGCGAATGCACACCGGATCTTCAAGGTGCATATAGACCAGAACTGTGGACAAATGATGGTGCAGACTGTCCTACCCAAATGTCACTGGCATCCAGATGTAAGGAGATGCGGGTGGATCTGATCCAGAATCAGTTGCTATGTGGGGACCCTGAGGAACATCCCAAAGGTACAAACAGCATTAATGTACCATCAATGGTACAGAAATGTTCCTCTGAGACCTTTTCTGTACCTTAAAAGGTACAATTACCAATAAAGTGTCCCTTGGGAGATTTTAAATGAGAACCATGAGCATGAGCACAATACAGCGATAATGCACTGGCTAAACCAAGACCTACGACTGCAATGGTTTGCAGTGTACGCACACACTGGATTTTGACGAGTACCACAGTGTGTGGGTGCTGGGGTTTTGACCGTCCAAAAATGTTGTGCATGCACTGGATGGAGAGGAATGAGCATTGGATTTTCACAAAGACCCATTTTTTGTTTGTGCACAATTATTGTGAGTCCTATGAACATACTGATCCAGTTAAGTGTCCGCTGGTGATTTATCCATGTACATGCACTCCTACATAAATGGAAAGGTGTCTGGGATGTGCATGCAACCCTTTTATTATGTACCAGTGACTGGTGCATATTCCCTGGATTTTAATGTACATCAGTAGTCAGTATGTACTAGATTTTTTTTTAATGTGAGCGTAGTACCGTTTTTTGTGTGTGTGTGTATGAATGTATTGGTCATATGGCATCTGCACTGCATTTGTGCTTCAGTTTATACAAGTACAGAATTTTCAACATACCAATGTGTGTTGAACATTAAAGAAGCACTGGATTTCAAAACGCACTGTACTGCATGCCAGAGACTCATGCATCCTTGAAGTTGCCCGGTAAAAAAAATTAGGGCAAAATCAAAAATCCGCAAAACTTCAGAAACAGAACTCAGAATGGTGTTAAATCAGACTAAAAGACTTTATTTAAAATACAGACCCAAGTACAGGTGGGTGGACAAGATTTCTCTTTGATACAAACACCTCAAAAACCACGTGATTAACAGCGATGCTGCTGCACATCACAGCACAGGGGACCTACACCAGTGAAGGGGGCTCTCGCGCCACGTCTGAACCGAAGCTATGTCACATTCGCGAAAAATAAGAGAAAATGACCTACTGACGATTAAATGCAATTTGCACTTCATATCAGAATAAAAAAAAAAAAAAACTGAAAACAAAACAGGGCGAGGCCCCACAGTAGCATCACGAAATGAGCGGGTCTCCGACGCCAAGTCCTTCCGTGCAGAGGATCACTCGCGCACTCACACAAATGCAGACACCCACTTGCTCATCTACTCTCCTTCGCACACAAAATCCAGACACACATCGTCATGCTCGCGTACTGACACACGCAGACAGTGACACAAATACACTCGTACAAGTGTGAAAGTACAGACGCACCCACAAACGGCACTAGCGTGCACGCGTGCATTCACAAAGCACCCGCACGTGTGCAAACACTGGCAGGCACACTCGTAGAAACACATGAGCTCACGGACTCTCTCACACACACACACACACGCCTGCATGCGCGCCCACACCCTGGTCCAGCTCCACCCAGAGAGGCTCTTGCCCACAAGGTTACTTGGAATACCAGGACCAAAGTGAGAAACAAATAATATATTTAATAATAATAAAAAAAAAAAAAACAGGATTCAATTATAAGCCAGGCTTTAAAAAAATGGCTGTGGGTGTGGTCAACATGCAGAAGTACAGCACGGGGGGAAAGGCAGGACAGGATCAACTTGTGGGGACTCATCGCTAAAGGCTTTGCAGAAACAAAATGAAAAACATCCATATGCCTTCCCACGTGTCTGGGTGGAGCCCGGGGCGGGCACTGTCTGAGCTGGAATCCCGGTCCAGTCCCATGGAGGTGTGACATCGGAAATGGGACCTAGGAACTGTATCATCGTGGGTGCAGCCTTCAGTGCCACTGTACACAGGCCAGTGTGGAGAGCAGACTCATTGATGGACTTTGTCTTGATCCTCAATCATAGTTCACAGCTAGCCTTTAGCAAGCATGTCCACTCTTTCCTGTTTTCGGTAATGTTAGCATGCCCGGGC
>JAODKF010006637.1:0-15323 GCA_026779585.1 Mormyrus proboscirostris
CCCCCCCCCCCCCCCCCCCCCCCCCCCCCCCCCCCCCCCCCCCCCCACAGGCTGCATAGGACCTCAGCAGCCTGCCTACCAACCCAGAGGGTTTCCTTGGGGGGGGCACCAGCACCCAAAGGCCCCGCCTCTCCTACCTCACGCTACGCCTCATTGGATACAGGGTGCATTGCCCTCATCACGGGCCTGGCGCAGCTCATTGGGCGTTGCATCACATGGGGTGGAGCCAACACGGCGCAGCTCATTGGGCGTTACATCACAAGGGGCGGAGCCAACACGTCCTACCAGAGTGTAAGTCCAGGCCAGGGATTTTAAAAAATGACATTAACATCATAAAAGATCGATGCATATAAAAACTAAAATAAATGCAAAGGCAAAAAAAAAAAAAACAAATCCAGGTATCGCATTTGCCCTAAGCGCACGCTGATGGACATTAGCAGGGTGAGTAAACATCCAGGGACACAGGCCAAACTCTCGAGAGACACAGACACTGCGGGGTCAGAGCCACGTCCATGGGACTGGGGGGCACCACCCGGACTCATGCCCTCTATCACAGAACCCTAACAATGCCCGGGTACGAGGTGGCACCTTTCACCCAACTGCGTTCCGGATTTTTGGCTCCTTCCCCCGTTTTATCTTGCCTCCCTACATGCCTGTTCAAGCCCCCCTCCCCTTCCTTATTACATAAATAACAAGAACTGAAGCATTTAAGGTAGACCTGCAGGATGGGTGTCCCGCCTCTTAAAGGTATCCCTTGAATTCAAAGCCTACCTTAAACCCGTGTGGCTGACACCCAGCAAGAGGAAACATAGACCTCTGTAAAAATTTCTCCCCGAGCATGAAATCCACTTGGCTCACTAACAGCTCAATATCACCTCTCTTTAACAGGATTTCTTTTTCACAACAATCACATTATTTCAAATTCTAAACAGGCAAGTATTACAGAGATCACCCAAATTCCAGCGCTATGGAAACAGAAACTTGCGTATGAGCTCCTCCCGGAAAAATACCACGTTATCTTCTCCGCAGCTCACTAGTGTGCTGTGGCCAGGTCCTCAGTCAGCATTTCCATCTCTAATTCTGACCTTAATCAGAGGCTGAGCCGCCTCCGCTGTGAGGCACGCGCAGCACCACTGACGGACGGGGTGCAGAGGGCCCCCGGGACGGAGCCAGCCAGCCTACAGCCCTCAGGACCAGAGTCAAAGTCAGTCAGAGTCAGAGTGATGGTGCGGGTGTCACTCGTCTCTGCAGCAGCACCCCGTCCCGAGGGCACCCCGAGCTTCACGGGACGCCCCCCCCCCCCCTCCCCCGCCAACCTTCAGAAACATCTGCAGTACAGTGGCTCCCCACAGCTAACGCTGCCCCCGCAGGGGCGGGCACCGTGTCCCCAGCCGGGCGTGTGGCACGTTTCCCACCCAGCCGCAGCGTGAATGCTCTCCTTTCTGACAGGGTTACCTGGCCGGATTTTCAATGAACAGGCCGCACGTCCGCATCCGGCCCAATTTAGGGAAGGTGACGCACCGCCGGGGAGGAAGCGGCGTTTGGGACGGGCCGGCTGGTCGCCGTCTGGACGCTGAGAGACTCCCAGGTCAAAGCAGCAGCTGTCCTTTACTCACAGACATTCCGAATGACAGAGAGGGTAGAATGAGAGAGCGCAGCCAGCTGTGCGCCGCACTGAAGAGACGGAGCGAGAGGGGAGATCAGCTAGACTTCTGTAATCTGATCGTGTATCTGCAGTTTGGGAATCGAACACTAATTTCACAAGGGCAAACATGCCCTGAGTTATAATCAGTCATAATTAAGTACAGGGGAAGTATACGCTTCACCTGCTTTTTCGGTTTTGCCAACCAATGATCTCTGTGTGGAAAAACAATGTCTCACTGTAGCTGAAGTCACTGGTATTTTCCATGGGCTTGCACACGTCCTGTGGGCCGTGGGCTCGACGTCACAGCCCAGGCTGATTTCGGTTGGAAATCGTTCGCATCCAGCGTTGACGACGTGATTTTTAGCTAAAGCGACTGGAGGAGGACAAAGGGAGGGCAGCCCCCCACAGGCCCTGGGGAGGCCTGGGGAGGCCTGGGCAGGCTGGTAGAGGGGCAGGTAAGCAGTGAAGCAGTGCACTGTACAATCACACCATAAAAGAAAAAAAAAATCACTATGACCTGAGCACTGACTTTCACTGGGGGGAAGGTCACTCTTATTACCGTTCAACATTTTTTATGAATAGATCTGAGCTTTACGTTCATTTATGTTCGACAAGCAGGCTGGGAATTTCCCCGCAATCCCTGCTGTAAAGGAAACCGGGCTTCTGCCGAGGAGAAGAGACTTAAAGTGAGTCTGAGAACAAACATCGTCTGAGAAACTGCACGGGCAAATCAGAGAGGGCAAACTAGCGGGCCGAGACTCTCAGCGGCCTCATTATGGCTGTTTACCACCTCCGGGCCCCCTGCAGTCGTTACGGACAGAGAAGAGAGAATCCCCAGAGCACAGAGGAGTGTCGGGGGAGATCCTGAAATGTCTGAATAGCAGAGGATCCCCTCTCAGTCCCATAGGGGAATACGGCAAAAAAAAAAAAAAAACAGGTAACAGAAGGAAGGAGGCAGGCCAAGATACAGAGAAAGAGAACTGAAGACACCAGACAAACACAGGGTACATGTGCAAGTGCCCAAACAGGAAATGAGGTCAGAGTAACAGGAAGTCAGGCACTGGCGTTTAAGCTCCTCCCCCTTTATAAGAGTGACAGTCCCCTATTAACATCTGCGCACCACTTAAGGTTAGGCAGAAAGGCGGCTTCATCGTCAGGGTTTAATGGGAGGCATTCAGAGATGCAGCGTGATCTACAACGCAGTGAAATGCTATCCATCAGTGTGGTATTACAGGAGTCTTTCTGAAAGGCTAAATAAAACGCGCCGCGCCGTTACTGGGATGCATCCTGCCACTTAACCGTATTTATATCTCTGCATTTCCTGAAACTTACCGCTTCAATCTATAATGAACATCTATCTGGATTTATCACGTAATAGCGGCTCGAATGCTATAAATCAACTATTCCCATAATTACAAATCTGCGCTGTAATTTTTAAACACGCGCAACCAAATGTGGGTGCTCCTTTATTTACAAAGACATATCATCCGCTGCATTTGATCCTACATTATCATTTAATGAAGTCCGAGCACGGTGGGACGAGTACAAAGTCCGCAGTTTGTGGCAGCGCACAACATGAACCTGCAGCTCGATATGCAATCAGTGGCGGCTTTTGGCAGGGGGCCCTTAACATCTACACCATAAGGCATTTTATTATCCGCACGACGGCCACGCAGTGTCACCGGCTCCTCCCGCCTCTCTCCTCCCTCCGGACACACGGTCCCGTCATCTCCCGTTAATCGGAAGCAGGATCGATGCCACGTCGCTGGACACTTATCTAGGGAGGGAAACGATATATGCATCGGGAAAGCGGTCGGTTTATGCACAGCCAGCCGCAAGTAACACGTCCTCAGAAATGCAGGGTCACCAACTCTCACGCAAGGAATCCTACGGCATATCTATATTATTCTATTATAAACTTACATAACTTATATAATTCTATTAACTACATCATAAGCGTTGGGGTTGTTTGCAGTCCGTACAGACTATTTACAAGACAATAAAACTCTTATATAGACCTACATGTAAATGTGTGTGCGGACTTGACTCACGCGAGTCAACTGACCAAAGCTGGCAACCCTGGAAATGTGTATATAGCCTATATATAAACCCTGGAGTTTCCACTACTTCAACATATTAATCACCTCAGTCTCTCATTCGCCTCACTCCCTGTTAGGCCCGAGTTCCCTAACTAATGTCATCATTTTATAAATTTATAAATGGGACGTCCATAAGAAATATTACCGTGTAATTAGATCATCGAGCCAGTAACTAGAACAGCAGATCATATCAGGGGTTCCCAAAGCATTCATTTTCAGACACAAAGACTTAAACACGTTAAACATTTCAGCTTCCATAAGTCTGAACAAGCACGCGTAGCACAAAAGACCATAATGTAATTTATAGGTAACTGCGAGCCCCTGATCTGCATACGCAGGGACGTACAAAAAGCAAAGCCATGATATTTGAGCGATCCCTTCAATGGCAGTAGATGGAGATGTGTTATATACAAGATGATAAGACCATCTTTCTGGAAAACGGTGAAGCGAGGCCCTGTCTTCAGGGGGTGGGGGATGAATCATCATCTGATCTCTGGCTATGGTGCCTCCGTCTTTTGCCCACCGGTCACTGCGGCACCGTCACGAACAGCGCGATCGGAGCCCGCTAAACCGGGCCATCGGAGGACCGGCGTGCGAGTCCAGTCAAGCAGCCACTTCGGGTACTGAGCCGCGCATCGCAGACATAAATCCAATCCCATATGGGGTCTGCCGACACGTATGTGCCCCTTCTGGACAGCCGGGTACCAAAACTGGCCATCTTACAGCCGAATCTGGGTCTAACTGCAGAGGGGGTCAGGAACAGGACCACAGCCAGGGTGAGCAAGGCAACAGCCCGGTGATCAGCACAGTCCGGGAGGGGGCAGGGTTAGTGAGGGAGGTCAGCATGTACAGCAGCACCGCGATGCTGTGACAGCCGTCAGGGGCACTTCTGCATTTCATATATAAATGTTATTTAAATTTAAAAAACAAAACAAAAAAAAAAAAAAACAGCGGATCGGCTTCAAACGCCACCCTGCTGCACACCCACAAGCATCACGACACCGCCCGGCGCAGTTACATCACGCGGTAAGAAGGCATCAGTCCTGGAAGTCGCTGTAAAACACAGCCAGAGCTCGGCACAATTATATCACATTATCGACGGTCACGATCCTCCGGATACACACGGTTACACACTGAGCAAATGCCCTTCTGAATGGTTGCTGTATTCACACCGCATCCGGATGACCCGCACACACCCACCTGTCCTCCCGCGGAGCAAAGTGCGTTTCACCCTAAATATGTGGCGCAGGAGGGGGGGGTCCGGCGAGTGTCTCGGCAGTACGGCGGTCATCAGCTTAACCCCACCGGTCCCACCCATCCCAGTCCCTGTTATAGCGCGTAAATAGCCGCCGACGAGGCAAGAAGCTTAGGCGCATCCAACCTGTTGTGCTACATTTAAAGATCCCGCAGTCCGGCTCAGAAAGCGGGGTCCCGGGGCTGGAACCGGAGGTCGGCACCCACATGCGCCCCGAGCGGCCGACGCGCCCCCCTACCTGGGAGCCGCCGAGTTCACTTTCCGGGCTGGCAGGCGCGCCTCTGCATCTCGCTGCGATGGTCTGAAAACGGAGAAGCTGGCGAAGGCTGGAGCGCCGAGACGCTTCAGCGCAGAGGAACCGGCTGACGGCGAGCAGCTCCCGAGATGGGGATCAAGAGAGAAGGAGGGTCGGCAAGACAGCGTCGCTTTACAGTCCCCAACCGCCGCTGCGCAGAGCCGCGCCGCGCCTCGCCTCCATCTTAGGGGAATCCCAGAGCCTCGTTTCCTCTCGGGTGGAGTCGGGACTGGAAGGCGGAGACTCGGCGACCGAAAAGCGGCCGAACGGAGCGGGCTGGGCGTTCAGGGCTTCCGAAGTCGGAACGCAGGGCACCGCAAACCCCCTGCGGCACGATGCGTGTGTCGCAGGCACGACTCTACGACATGCCCTCATTAATACTTATTTTCAAGTCCTTACCATTGTTTAAAATTAAAAAATGAAACTACTTCTGCATGACAGCTAAGCCAAGACTTTGAACACAAGATTCAAAATCCGATTTTATAGACCAACTGTAGACCATATTGGCAGTAGTAAACAGAAAAGATTTGTGTTCTTTACTATATTTCTAAGATTGTTTTTTAATACTACGGTGTGTAATTCATGATTAGCATAAGGTAATCTGAGGACACGCACTGTTCCGGGATCACTTCAATACCCCTGACGCACTACCAACTGCAGTTAAGAAACGCCACTTGAAATATGTCTTATTATGCGCTAGAGAAATGAGGAAAAAACGTAATCCTCGCAAACCTTTACATCAAAACCTTTTCGGCAGTAATGTAATTCAAAAGACGGATATTTATATTGAATATTTGAGAAGAAAATTAGATTTGCTGCATGACTAATCTATTTAAAAAAAAAAAGAAAAGAAAATGAATTATATTTGTTGCAGTCAGTCAGTGCAGAGCAATTTTAAATACTGATTCACGGCACACAGCAAAAATTTGATAAAATAGAGAAACGAAGGGATTTATCTGTGCGGAGCATTCATCTTGATATCTGAAGGTCCCCAACACAGCACAAAGTCCCAATCATCAGACACCATCACACCAGTGACCCCCCCGGCCAGCGGAGGACTGCGGCCGTCTCAATTTCCCCTGTTGTTGGTTTATTTCTCCCAGGTAAGCTGTTATCCAATACCTCTGTAAACTGGATTTTTCTAAGCAGAATGTGCTAGCATGTTATTCAGTGCTAGCTGTCGAATGGTGTCTGTAAACTGTCAAATTCTTAGGAAACCGCCAGCCCTTCAGAGGAGATAGCAAGATACCAAAGTGTTCCCAACTGTGTCCCCACAAGCCACAAAAAATGGACAAATATGATGCCAAGTTTTCTGCAGCGATTGTTATGAAATTGCTGGATGTCCATCTTCTGCGGGATTGCCTCATTTACCCCGGGTGCTACTGGAGATGAAATTTATATAAAACATAGTCATGATCCAACTTTGGCAAAAATGAAGAAATCTGGAAAAACCTTTGGGAACTCACTAATGGCCGTACTGGCCAATATTAGTAAAAATCACTCCGTACTTAAATGTGGCCCCCGGTACGGATGTGATGTCCCTACTTCCTCTGGTGTTTTTACTGACACGAGAGAGGCGACAGTTAGCTGCCTGTGTGGCATAAAAAAATCACTACTAAGTACACCTAGAGAGCCGCCATTTTGATAAATATCACCACCTCCAGTAAATATTAAAAGACATGCAGAATCTGTGTCAGTGTCACTGTCACACAGCAGACTGCGGATGGCGGTTGTAACTTTCCGCTTATTAAAAGGTCAGTCTTATGATTCACAGCCGGTGTGTGTACGTTACATATCATTGCACTGTGCTGTAAGTGCCATTTCAGTTACTGATGTTATCGCCATGATTCATATAAAAATGCTACCAATGCTCTCCCTGATCATTCTTTTTCCAGTATCCAGTTGCTGAGATTAGGAGCATGTTACATTTTATTAACAAATGCAAAGACATTTAAAATGCATCAGGCATATTTAATACGGCACAGAAAAACATGAAGGTGAAAATGCAAAATACAGATCAAGTCAAGTGTAAACAGAAAGGCGCTGAACACGGGATCCCTGCAGCTCGCATTCACGCCCCATGTGACATCCAAGCACCCTCTGTTTGTGGAATCCAGACTTTCTGGTGTAAATTATGCATCTTCATGCATGTCTTGCGGCGATTCAACATTTCCTTTTCAAATCCAAGGTGATCACGTGAATGGATGTATAAATGACCTTTAGCGCGTGAAAGTCCTGCAGTGGGCAGGTAGCCAGGCCAGGCTGCACCCACCCCGAGCGCTCCATTCTTCTCAGAATTGACCCCTTTGGATCAGCAGTCACTAATCATGGCTGGGCGGCGCAGCTGACTGAAATAAACACTTGCAGTTTTAGAGAATAACCAGGAGATGGCAGTGACGCAGAGCCATAAATTGCTACTCTTGCGACAGCATGAATCAAAAATACGGCCCGCAGGTTTTAACGCAGTGACAATAGAGTAGAAAACATGTATTTGACCAAAAAAATTATCATATGGTTAAGTGCTTAGTTGTTGCACATGTATTCGTTGTTCATAATGTATTTGCTAACCTGTACCATTAGAATGACTGAACCAAGAGCACAGAACCATTATTGCTCCGTTGGGGAGAACACTTTAACCAGTTGTACAGCTGGATATGTTCCCTGAACAAAGTACCGTCTATCAGGGAAAAAGCAAAGTGTTTGCTGGGGACTAAACCCGCTCTTAGTATTGTCCTAAAAGACCTACCGACCGACAGAGAAACACAGCAAACGGGACGCGCGTGAGGGGGGAACGCGAGTGTGTGACGGTGTGTTATTGCAGCTCGTTTCCCCGTTCTGCTGCAGGGATCACTCTGTCATGAACCTCTGTGACCCAGTGATCTGAATTCCAGAGGTGAGAAAAAACAGCCGGCATTTACCCTGTAAATGTAGTCAAGCTGAACTGGTGCTTTTCTGGATACTTTTCTTCTAGATTAAGCTTGTTTGAAAAGGAGGAAATAGCTCTTAATTTTTACTTTATTCCTTTGAATCTATTTTGAATGTTTTGCAATTCTTGTATTAAGAAAGTGGTCTTGTGAATTGAACCTTTCATTAATATGGATAATTGTGCAGTTATATATTTTTTATTTTTAGGACTAAATTGGACAAAGAAATTATTTCAAAGTTCCCCCTAATCCTCCACATTAAGCAGGTCTAACCTTAACCTTACACATTAATTAACCCTGGTTTAACCTTAATTCCCACATTAACCAGATCTAACTCTAACCTTAAACGTTAAGCAAGCTGAGGGCAGCCACGTTGGCTTTAGCTGTTATTTACAGGAGTTATAGCGGTGTAAAATATCGGCACACTTAATTACGTTTTAAATTTGATATCATACAAATATATATTGTAAATTAATATTATGTAAATTTTTATAGGCATTTCCGTGATGTGTACAGTCTACTTCCGGGGGGTAAGCGTGTCTTACAATCTGCCGAAATAGCTCAGTTGGGAGAGCGTTAGACTGAAGATCTAAAGGTCCCTGGTTCGATCCCGGGTTTCGGCATTTTGACATTCTTTGAGGAATAACCCTTTTTATTTGTATATGGTCGCTGATTTCACGATTTTAAAGTTTGTTGCAAAATTACTGTCGCAATATGCAACAGCCGGACGGAGCTTAGCCAGATTAGGCGGTGCGCTCTTATAGATGGTATGAGTAATTACGTTGTCAAAATTTAATACGTTTTAGTCTAAATTGATTCATAATTACTTTTCAGTACGAATACTCGCAGCAATAAATTAACGTTATACCGAAATCCAAGACTTTGAAATGCAAGTATAGAACCAGTCCAGGACTTGAAATGCATTATATCTTTATTTTAGGAAGATCATGTACGGTTTCATTAATGTATACGTGATCAGTTTTTCCCCTGCGGAGGGATTTCATGTTTTCAGTGGGTTCATGATATCTTCTTTAAGGAGGTGGTTTCGTTAAAAAAAATATTCCAGTCATTTTATTATCTAAATTACAAAAATGGTTTGTTCAGTCACTCAAAAGTCAGCTTTGCTTTAGAAAGGCGCTTGTCTCTAACCGTCCACGCCTGCCGTAATTACCAGGTTTCACTCAACACCCATTTTAGCTATCGGCAGTCCCAGCTATCTGAGAAGTTCTACAGAGGACTCTTCATTTGCATATGACCTGCAAAGGAAGACAGACTGGAAAATGGGCACATTACTGCCTCTTCCCCCAAAAAGAATTTCCATCAGTATAATGTGATTTTACTGATTACAAGGGCTGCCTCCCCGGCCACGCTGCAATGCAGTTTCATTAACGAAAACGAACAGCAGCAATGACATTAAAGACGCCGTTAACATATTTAAGTAACCTTAAACAGGACAAAATGTAGCACGCGTCGAGCTACTGTAAGAAGCAACCAGCCCGATTCCTGTTTTGTACACCATTAACATTATCCATACATTTGTTTTGCTTCAAATGATGTAATTTCTCCCTTGACCTCCACCGTTTTCAGCCCGTCATATGGATCCTTTGTGTGAGCTACAGGGGGCGCCACCTGCATTTAAGAATTAACTTGGATTTATCCTGGGGTGTACTGGAGAGCATGATTAATGGTGCCAGCCCCCACCACAGTCAACTGCCTTTTGAAAGGGATTTAATCCCGCCTAGTCCCACCCTAAACATATATATTAATACAGTCATTTAATCAATTGTACCTCACAGTTGGCTAAACACTTGATAACATAGCGTAACACGTAAATAATCATTTCATAATATCTAGATGGTTTGGTAAGTAATTTCCTCTAATTTTAAGGTACATTTTCTTTGAAAGCCTACAGAATATGACAAATGCATGTTTTAAAAGGCTTCATAAGACGGGCCATGTATCAGGGCCCCAGAGAGAGACTGTGCTACTTTCCACATGCTATTTCTGGCGGAACGCAGAGCACTCCTACGGCGCTTCAGGGTTAAAACAGCCACAGATTTACGCATATTCCAAAAAATGTCGCATTCCGCGGGGAGCAGGGCATCGTGGCCGTGGCCCTGATCCAAGACACAACGGGACCCGACCCAGGGCGTGACGGATATCGGACCACGTATCGCCGCCTGTTCGACGCGTCCGATTCCGTCGCCACAACCGGCACTCAAGCTCTAAATCACACGTTAGCTGAAAGGGTCACAACTCCAACGGTATATTTTAAGGCAATTTGGTGAAGGAGATTTTTTTTTTTTTTTTTTTTAAATTACTGCCTTGACAGTACACGTTCATGCACTGGCGGAATTTATGGGTCATCTAAAACTTAGGCTCCGTGCGAATGCGGATATGTAGGTCACGTCGCTTATCAACAGGCACCTGAAACCGCTGCTTCAAGGGCACGAGTAAAGATGCGATATCCTGAAGCCGCGCTGCATAGTCCGGCGGGGTATAGCGGGCAACACGGCTACGAGAGCCGCGCGTCGGGCCAAAGCGTGGACACAGCTCGTATACGAGGAGGGGCCGCGAACATCACAGGCACTTGGGGACAATCCTGACGACTCGCATGTATAGGTTCACCCAAACAGCTAATCTCTATGGACTTGCTCTTAACGTACACAGAAAAAGATGGACCTTTGGAAAGCACACCTGCAGCTACACAGCAACCCCAGCAACATACGACGCTGCAGATGGAGGTAATATATAATTTTTAAAAGAGTACCATAATTATATAGGATTAAAAACAACTTATAAAAACCTGACTGTTTGTGGTTTTTAATTATTCCCGGTCACCATGATTGAGGCTACATTGCTTTTCCTTTGTGCAAAGCTTGATACTGGACAAGCTGCTCCTGACTGTAGGTGAGGGATGTCATTTCTCAGAGACAAACCACTCCATGGACCCTCCACAACAAACCCCCAACCCCCCCCACAGGACTCCACGCCAGTGTGGCTGTTCCGGGATCAGACACACCCACCTGCCTGACACACTCACTATCCTTCCAACTCTGACAGACACTGTCACCTAAAACCAAAACTGAGGCATTTACTGCAAAAAAAAAAAAATAAAAAAAATCTTAAAAATCTTCTCTGGTTATAAATCTACGTGTATAAACATGTGAATGTAAAACCTATTGCTGTACCCAGGGAGTCAGGTGGCCCCGTGCTCTCGTACACGCCCACAGTCCCTGTCACTGGGTTTAATGGTTATGGGATTTCGCTGTGAACCCTTCCTCACCGCTGCAGTGTCACACGCACAAGCACTCAGAGTCACGCATTAAAAAAAACAAAGGTGTCTGACATCAAGCACAGGTGAAGAAGCGGAATGAGACGAGTCAGTGAAGGGGAGTGAGGGAACTTTAAAAATGGCCCTGCTGTGCACCAGCGTCCTTCCAGGGAGGAGGGGAGGGGAGGGGGGAGGCCGTGACACGCAGGAGCAGCCGGCCCCCCATGCTCTACAGGCAGTCTGACGTCTCCTCGCTCTCTCTCGCTCGCTCCTCCTCCTCCCGGGCTTATCTCCTACGGGCTGCCAACAGAGCTGCTACACAGCCCAGCAGAACCAGAACAGCTCCACCTGGGCCCACGGGCCGCGCCCCGTTCGATTGCCGCACATGCTTCTCCTCATTCATACGGGGGCTTCCAGACCCTGGGGTCTTTTTTTCCGGGGGTGGCGTGGAGAAGAACATGTCCCGGTCCTCTTTGCAGGACGGTGGGTCACAGCCGCTGCCGCTCTCGCCGCTGCCGTCCTCGCCTGCTGAGGGGCCGAGATCAGAGACAACAGGACAGAGACACACCAAACACACAGTCAGTTAACCAGACATTTGGGGATACACCCTGTCCAGTGCCCATCACACAGATACGATTAAACCCCGCCCACTGCCAGTCACATGGGTACGACTAAACCCCGCCCACTGCCAGTCACATGGGTACGACTAAACCCCGCCCACTGCCAGTCACATGGGTACGGCTAAACCCCGCCCACTGACCACCTCACGGGTATGTCTAAACTCTACCCACTGCCAATCACAGAGGTACAGAATTAACCCTACCCACTGCCAGTCACACCAGTACAGCTAAACCCCGCCCACTGCTTGTCACATGGCTATGGTAAAACCCCACCCACTGCCTGCCACATGGCTATAGATAAAACATGCCCACTGGACCTTACACAGCCAAGACTAAACCCCGCCCACTGCCCCTGACATGGAACAGGCTAAATCCCACCCACCAGCCCATTATCTGACCCATTATATTTCCGCCTGCCCCCTATCCCCCCCCATCACCACCCTCGCCCTCACCAACGTCGACGGTGATGTCGTTGCCGCTGTGCGCTGCCTTCAGACGACTGGTCATTTCCTTCAGCACAGCAATCTGACGCCGAATCCCTATGTCCGGCTTTGTGATGTCCACTTCCACATCCGGGTTTGATACCTGATTGGCCAAGCCGATTCCTGCCACAACCGACTCATACCTGAACAATGGGGGGGGGGGGTACATTCACTCAGCTGCTGCCTTTATAAAAGTATGAAAGGTAGCTATAGAAGGCAAGCCAGAGCGCCCCCTACAGAGCGGCCCTCACCTGCTCTTGGCGGTACCGTTCCAGCATTCTTCCGCCTTGCCGACCCAGTCCCCTGAGCACACAGTCTCGGGCAGTGTGGACCAGAACTTTTTTGCAGTCTTCAGCTTCTTCTTCACATCCGTCACCTAAAAACACAGAGGGAGATGAGAATTAAGGTAGGAAGAGAGAAGGATGGAGAGAAAGTTCAAAGGAGACTGAAGAAGAGAAGAGGACGGACGTCTCCAGATAATCAGTCATTGTGGAGAAAGCCAACAATCAGATGTCTTGATCCCACCTCCTCTACAATCTGATTGGTTCTCTCTGAACCAATCATTTTTCCTTCTGCCCACAGAACATTTTGGTGCAAGTAAAACTCCCACTCAGCTCCACTGGGTTATCACGCACGTTGGATGGAGACAATCTGGATTTGTGGCCTCACCAGTCTGTCGAGGCTGGTGCCGGCCGCAGTGGTGGGCCGGGCGTCTGGACTGTAGGGTCGGAATCTGCCGGTAAAGCCGCCATCCTTGATGGAACGTCGGGAGCGCAAGTCCCTGGCCGGCTTGGGCTGGCCACACCCCTGGAATACCTGGGAGATTGACATGGGAGGGGGGGCGGGTAATGTTGGAAGCAGCATGTGCATTGATTGGTCCATTTATGTCACATGTGCAGTGATTGGTCCATTTATGTCACATGGTTCATCACAAGAGTCACAACAAACACTCTGGGTGCGTCTGAAAACTTTGGGGAAAATCCTACTGCTCAGCCGTGATACAGTACAAGCCACATGTCTGCATGCATTCGGGCACACTGCAGTCAGATCTTGCATCTTACCTGACCCACACTTTATCAATGTCATAACTTGACCCACATGAAAGTTAAAATATTTTTGAGGCAACACACATACGCGGTTACTGTTCTCTACTTCAACTAGTACAGAGATGGCACCTCCTATGCCATCTGGACAAAAATGAGTGTCCTTTCATCTCTGGTTACTGCTCCAGTTGCCTTATGGGATAGCATAACATCCATTGATCGCACACTTTGGAATTTCATAGAACGCAGTACATCATCTGGGTGCCAATCACCAACCATCTCTCCCATACTGAGGATTCAAGCATACTGCTCACGTCGCATACTATATTTCACATACATAGCAAACAAGCATGCTAATTTGGACACACCCGCTGTATCTAGGACAGAAATGTCAATGAGCTGACCCTCACAAGCGGCAAAAGCAAAGTAAACCTACAATATGTATGGCACAATTTCCAGGCAAGCAGTCAAGTTCTGTTAAATATTGATAAATGGGAGAAGAGGCTGTAGGTAGGACACTGTTCTGGATGTGGAGGGTTCAGGGTTCAGGTCAGAGGTCAGGTCTGCCAGGAGCAGAGGTGGAAAGTTCGGGTCCAGAAAATACAAATGCGGATCAAAAATTTGTTTCAACCAACCGGTTGAGTACTCGGTGACTGAGTCTTTATACTCAACCGGTTGGTTGAAACTCATTTCTGATCCGCATTTGTATTTTCTGGACCCAAACTTTCCACTTCTGCCCGAGAGGCCCAGTACCAGCTCTGCTTCGCGACGGGACCCGACCTTCTGTGAGACCTGAAGGCTGTTCTCCTGCATGTTCATAATGGCTTCCGAGATCTTCACGTCGATGGGGTCCATCACAGACTCAAAGTTGAACGGTCCCTCCAGTCTCTCGGCGAGGCTCGACATGGCATCTGAGAGACAGGGAGCGGAGAAAATCATCAGGAACCCAGATGCCCCTTAGAACCACAGGCTTTCATCGGGGTGGAGACGGTGCGGGTCAGAGCGGATACACAGATGAGAGGTACCCAGGGCGGTGACCAGAAGATGTGGCTTAAACCCCCAGAAAAGTTAATTCTCTAGTTTAACAGCCCAAGTTCAATTACTCTAGCAAACAATCCACCTGCATAACATGCCAAACAGTATCAAAATATAACATTTTCAATAAAATGTATTTCCCCCTTCAGACACAAGGGGGAGCCCTGGGGCTGCATAAAGAACAAGAAGTCCCATTCATAAGATGTGCTTCCTTTCAAGGCTCCTATAGGTGTTGGGTTTTTACCAGACATGCTACAAAAGAGGCCTTGAAACAGTACATCAGGGCCAGCACTACCTGGTTGAAATCCCACCAGCAGGGCGGCGCCCTCTCTCACTCACCTGTCCTTTCAGTGGGTTTTATATCCCCATCAGAAACTAGCAGCTAATCCATCATTTCATGTGGTACCAAAACCACTGGTGGGACTACGAGCCCAAGCCCCCCCCTCACCCCCTCACCTAGGAAGAGGTTCCACTCAGAGTCGAGGTCGGCTTGATGCGCCAGGCAGCCGCGCAGCACGTTCAGACAGTAGCTCTGACAGGGTCGCAGGGATGCCTGCCCCAAGCAGGAGGGGCAGTACAGCATCTTCATGGAGGCCTGAATGCAGCCTGGGGTGGGGCTCACCTGGGGGGGGGGGGGGGGGGCGTAGGGTC
>JAODKF010006638.1:0-15288 GCA_026779585.1 Mormyrus proboscirostris
GCATGTCATATTAAAGCTTTGAATCAACTTCACTATACTGTAATGTGAGGGTTTAATTAGCTGCCTAGATTCATTCATTTCATTATTTTTTCCTTCATTTATCATATTTATATGGAACCCTCTGACAAACCCTTGCTCACCCTTTGGCCCCCCTTAAAAAATCTAGCTCCACCATTGATTGTTTTTTCAGAAATGAGTTTCAGAAGTGCCTGTCATTTCGACCCTTGTTTGAGAAGGACTCAACTGAAGTTATGAAAACAATGGTGGGAAAATATCCCAAGTCCCAGCTGGATGTAATCGAAGGAGACGGGCGAAAACTGGGTTTGTTGGAAGCAACACAACTAAAGGCAGGCAACACTAGGGCTGACATAACAATGACCGGACTGGGGAAACAAACGGAAATGCGGACTAAATACAATGGACTAATTGACAATCGGGAACAGCTGGTAAACATGGGG
Organism: Mormyrus proboscirostris; assembly: GCA_026779585.1. Lineage (NCBI taxonomy): Eukaryota > Metazoa > Chordata > Actinopteri > Osteoglossiformes > Mormyridae > Mormyrus > Mormyrus proboscirostris. The sequence continues at coordinate 459 of JAODKF010006638.1, forward strand.
AATCCACATGGGGTTAAAGAGGGGGGCGTGGCACACGACAGGAGCGGACGATCAGGGTATGACACTGTTCAAGACAGCTACGGGTGTATTAACTGGTAAACTAAGCACATGCCTCTCAATGAGACAAATGAACGTCAGCATGAGAAAAAAAAGAAATGAAAAGACTAATGAAGTAGAAGTAAAAAAAAAGAACTAATGAAGTCAACATACTACTCTTAGTGAAAAGCAATTAGCAAAGGGACTCACATAATGGCCCTTGGTGCAGAGCGGCCATTTTTGTTCCAGGAGAAATGCGTGATGGTACATTTTGAACAACTGGCCCTGAATGACACCTCCCTGCAAAGTCTGGACAAAAAAAGGCAAGAGGTTCCTGCACTTCATGAGATCAGTCTGTGCTGAACAGAACAAACGCGTTTTGCTGGCCTTTACACAGATGGCAGTTATGAGAAGATCAAAGGAAGGTTTGTTTGAAGATGTCAAGGACACGGTGCTTCTCCTGCTCTCCTATTTTGATGAAAAAGGGATCTATCCTTTCCGTTATGAGTGCAGAAATTCCAAAATTTCATCTCTGCCATCTGAAACATGTTTGGAAGTTATTACTGCTTCAATGTACATTATCCAGTGGAACCAGCATCAACACTTGAGTTACTTTAGTAGTATGTGAATATAATGTATTTTTTACTGAATATAGGTCAAAAGAAGGAAATAAGGCAACTGGGACTGGGTAATGGATGTAGGTCATGAGTTGGTTTGCTATTCTGACTGCAGCCTATCTGTTTTTTATTATTATTTTATTATGTATCTTATTTTTTGGTTAAAAAATTTATATGAATAGTTTTCTGATTTCACAATATGTTTGATCGTCACTGATGCACAGTATATGATTCTAAATGACCAGAAAAGCATAATTTTCATTTTTGGGAATCCTGATGTATTTTATATTTCGGTTTGTTTCTTTTTAAATCCGCTCCATTTAGAATAAGAATATGAGATACAATGTGGCACACAATACACTCACTTCAGCACTGCAGTAATAAAGATACAGCACTGAACCCAATGGAAAGGCGGGTCCTTACTCTGGCGCTCCTCTCCTTCCTCTGGTGACGAGCTCCACATACCGCGCTGCTCCCTCTGCTGGCGACTTGTTTGTCCCCCCCCCCCCCAGACTAATTTAGACACCTGCTCACCTGGGGGCGGGTCTATAGGACCTTCCTAGTTAAGTCTGCAAGGGGGGAAGGAATCCATCCTGCGGCAGCCACTACACCGGCTTCATCTCTACTTCGGCGTTTCATTGTCCTTTTCTCTCATGATCTCTGCTGTTTGTGTTCTTTGTTAATAAATTATTATCACCTTTTTCCCGCTGTGCCATGATAAATAGTTTCTTCCCTTGGGCCATAAGATCACTAAGTAAACAATAAAAATAATTATGTGTGCAATGTAAGTCTTTAGTGATCACAAAACCAATGCACTAATAATCATTATCAGTAATCTTATTTATTAAAAGTATATTTTATATTTACTACCTCCTATGGCTGCCTGTTTTTACATGTACATAAACATACAAGTATTTATTTGTATGACTGTGTTTTTTGTATTTTTTTATGAGGCCTTTTTATTTCATTTTATCAATAAAAGCTTCTATTGTTTTCTATGCCATTCTATTCCCCTGGACATCCCTTTCAGACAGTGTCCTCTTGGGTCCACAGTTACCCCTATAGTTCTGAATACTGGAAAATTAGAGATTTTTTTCTCTAAATTTGCAAAAAAAATACAAGATTGTGCTTTTTCTGGAAAAAGAATCGATTTGGTGCATTTTGAAATGTTGAGAACACACACAAAGTATGTGTCACGTGTGTCAGGGGAGACACAACCCAGTGGGACAGACACACAAAACTACACATGGGAGGACAGTGACTGAGCAGGGGAAGACAGTGAGGGCATGCATATGTGTACATGGAACAGGACTGGCAGACAAGAGACAGGTGTGAAGGGGCAAGACATGAGGGCTGGTAGCAGGGTGATTATGGGATGGTCAGATGCCCCTGGGAGCCTTGGGGACTCAAGGGAAGGTTGGTGAGCGTCGGTTACTGGGGTCCTCCTCGGTCGAGATGATTCGGGACCCAGGCGAGCAGGGAGAGCAGCTGAGACAGAGAGACCTACAGGTTGCTAAGGGCACAAGGCAGGAACAAACCCAGGACAGGGTGGATGTGCTTCCTGGATGGGATTCAGGTGCCCTGTTTCCTAGCATCACAAAAGTGGTTCTGGAGAATAGGTGGATAGATGTGCTGCATCTTCCTAGAAGGCAGGACAACCTACCTGGTTTTCTGTGTAATTTTCCGACTTGGTATCAGACTTGGTTCCTATTTGAGGAGAATGTTTTATTTTTCACTTGGAGCAAGAACCTACAGTAATTTAGGTCCACATAAATCTCTTTTTGTTGTTGTAATAATGTCTTTTATAATATTCTCGAGAAAATAGCCAAGAGCGACATCTCTGGGGCAATAAATAAGTAGCATTTACCAAAGCCCTGGTATGAGCAGAAATATAATGCAAAATGTGCATTTTGACAGAATTAAGTGTCGGCGGGAGCTTGTTCCTTTTCTCTTATTGTTATTTTTAAGTACATGCTAAGTTATGTTAAGTTACATGGATAATATCCCCCAGAATGGTACGCCATGTCACTGTGAGTCCGTGACCACATCCGCTTAGATCCGTTCCGCGTTTGATACGGAGCTGATCATTTGCTGACTGCAAAGTGAAAGTAATTTACAGCTGGAATAATAAAAAAATAAGAAATTACAGCTGGGTTCGCCATTTTGTTAAGGAATGCGTACAGTATGAGATTCTGGAATAACATACAGACAGTTTGGTATTACAAGGTAAGATTATACAGTAATTCCTTCACATTTGCACATTTGACATTATGGTTATACGCAGGTTGGTACGGAAGAATTAAATCGAAATTATCCGGGAAAAAATGGAAATGATCCGGAAAAAAACGGAAATTGTTCGCGGAAACTTGCAGACGACGTGTAAGCCAAAAACATTCATTTGGATCACATAGAATCACATAATATATAAATATGATTAATACATAGAGCTAATAGTTGTTCGTGTAAGTGCATATTATATAATATTAAAACTCTCGGTACGCTGCACATCTGTGGCCGGGGAATCACGCGTGTCTCGTAACTATAACACTTCTCAGTGCCATTAATTTTGGATAACTTTGTACATACAGGGACATAAATTATATAGTGTGTATACTTTGCCGTAGCCAGGATTCGGCCTGGAATGGATCGTGGTTATTGGAGGTGCAGAGAAAATACTCAGAACGTGAATGAAGATTACAAAAAGTCAATACATTAGACTGTTTTAAATAACTTTTTTAAATACGTTTAATAAAAATATTCCCCAACCAGCATTTATTAAATGTATTTAATGCATTTAACCCTTGTGTGACATCATTATATAGCAGGAGGCAGCTAATTCAGTGCTCAGGGTACCTCAGTGGTACCTTACTGATCGGGGATTCGAACCAACAATCTTTCAATCATAAATGTGCATCCAGATACATTGTTTGTGGCAGCATTTTTTCATCATTTGGATTACAGTTTGCAAGGTTACATGCCACCATATGGGAAGTGGCACTAGTATGGAAGTTTTCATTGGACTATATTATTTGTAACTTACAAAATACAAATAAGACAAATATGTACCAAAATATGCACCAAGATCTACGAATATTTAACTAAATAAATATTTAATTATTTTATTTGTGTTGTTTAACATCATATCCACAAAAATACAGAGCGATTTATACACATAAAACATCACATCCTGTCTATTTGTGGATCCCTTTATTATTTGTGATTTCCCTCCTTTTGAGACGTATTACGTATAAAAACACACATATGAAAGTTACATGGTGTTTATTGTCCCCCATAGTTTATTGCTTAAAGCAAACTTAACTGGACATGACTGTATTGTTTAGGATTATACTTATTAGTCCATTAATTAACTTTAGATGGACAAAGTACTGTTGTTTTTAGTAACGGAAAAGTATACCACAGCTGATCTTTAGAAAAACATCACAAGTACCTCACTATCCACAAATATGTATTTTGTGTTGTGTAAAATTATATCCACAAAAATATAGAGCAATTTTTGCACCTGAAATGGATTTTGTATATTAATTTTGATACCCTGCTCCTTATAATTTGCAGATTTTTGTCGAGTTCCTATCGTAGCTGATCTGTAGAAAAAATACAGAAATATGAGGTGTAGCCTTGATATATTATCATTATCGGGATATGGATTTTTGGTCATATCACACAGCCCTACTTGATATTATTGTATCTACAGTGAAGGTTTTGCCCAGCAAAATTCCCAGTGTTAAATGAACATTTACAGTGTTTTGGGGCTTTTACATTATTCATTTGAAACCACTTTTACTCATATAAACACTGTAAGTGTTAATTCAGCACTGGGGGTTTTACTGTGTACTTGAGAGACAGTTCTGTTTACAAAAGTTGATATGTGAGCATACAGTATCAGCAAAAGTACTATTATTGTCCTCAGGACCCCTTAGGGACTCCCAGTCGGCGTATTCCAAGCAGCCCTGCAGCATGTCGATTGCCTCTGGAGTCCATAGTTTAACTGTTGTTGTAGTTGGTTTGACCCCTTTCAGTTGTTGTCTGTATGTTGGCACAAAGAGAAAGAATATCTGTTGTCGTAGTTATGGTGAGCAGCTGTATGAGGAGGGCCGGAGGTGCCCGCATATCTAACTTTTCGTACTGTCCAGACATCTTACTGAGTATATGGTATCTTGGCAATAAAATTCATTAGCGGGTTGGGCCCTGCAATTTTTGTCGTGAAGGGTTTCAAAATACTGTGGTACACCAGGCTACTATAATACCGCCCAGGCCTTGACTAATAACTTTATATCTGACCATAAAAGTTCCACTACACTGTCACGTCACATGTGGGGCACGGAACGGAGATAGAGGCGCAGACGTCAGGGAATCGGGGATTACTGTACATGGATTAATCAGGAACAGACAACAAGCTCAGAATGACAATACAATGACAGAACTAAGGAAACATACTCTGACATGGGCTTAAACACACAAAACTAATGAAAACAGCTCAAAACGGCTGATCACACGGGAACTCCACACGATGTTAATGAGGGGGCATAACACACAGGAGGAGCGGACAAGCGGGGCATGACAGAACCCTCTCCCCAAAAAGGCACGCACTCTGGAAGTGAGGAGCGAGACCGGGAACATGACGAAACCTGGGGAAGCAAAAGGCAAAACCATTAACGAGGCACAGGCAATAAGACCGACACACAAAACAGGCACATGGAGGACTTGAAGAACAACTGATACAGGACAGGGAAGGCAGACAGACACAGGGGCACCAACAACGGAAGCATAGTACCCGGGAAAACGAAAGGGGACAATGGAGGGACCACACTAGGGGGCATACCCACAGAGGGCACAAGGGGACCAGAGGCACAGACGGACAAGGAACAAACACAGGGGGCACAAAGGTAGAGGGCAAGGAGACAAAGGGTGGGGGGAAACTGGGAGACGGAGGGAACCCCGGCAGGCAAGAAGCACAAGCTGTGGTGGCAGCAGGCGACCACAAGGCCGGAGCCGGTGAGCACAAGGGAGGAGCAGGAGGGAATGCCAAAGGAGGCGAGGAGGAAGGCGGAGCGATCAACGGAGGAGGCGAGGAGGAAGATTAAGGGGACATTGGCAGAGGGGAAGAGGGAACAGAAGCCACGACAGGTGAAGGCACAGCCACCGCCAGCCAAGGTGTAGGTGACCGATGAGTTGGAGATGGGAGACCTGCAGGTGACCGACGAGGCGTCAAAAGCAGGACCGCAGTTGGCTGACGAGGCACTGCAGCGGGATCGAAGGCGACCCCTGAGCGAAAACCGGTGGGACTGCAGGTGACCACCAAGCCGAAGCCGGACAACCCGCAGGCGATCGCCCAGCCGCAGATAGGGGGACCTTATGTGAGCCAGGGGACAGGGTAGGTGGGACCTAACCCCGGTGCAGGTGTTCTCTCCCTTTCCAGGAGTCTGAGAGGTGGGGACCTAGCCAGGATCTGCCATGCTGAGGTGGTGGTGGAGGAGTCACTTGGGAAGTCAGGGTGGTCCCTGAGGGATCCCACTCGAGCTCCTCCATCTCCACTGAGGGAGGAGGAGTGATGGTTTGACAGATGGGGACCTCCTTCGGGGACTGGGACCGGAGGCATGAGAGCAGGGTCCGGGGAATCAGGAATGTCGTTGGGGATGGGATCCAGGGATACAGGAACTGGAACCATGGGGGGTGAAGCAGGAGGCGCAGGAACCTTAGGGGGCACTGCAGGAGGCGCAGGAACCTCAGGGGGTGCGGTAGGAGGTGCAGGAACCTCTGAGAGTGCAGCAAGAGCAGCAAGAGGAACTTCTGTCACTTTGTTTGATAAGCTAGAACGAGATCTCTGATTGGAAGAGAATGATGTTCTTATAATGTTCAGGGTACCCTCTAGACGAGTTAGTATTCAGTCCAGTACAGAGTCAGTACCATCTGGGCTAGCATGAGAGTCCTCATCTTCCTGACTAGCAGCTAGTTGTTGGGGCGATTTTTTTCTTGTCAGTATGAGAACGAGTTGAGGAAAAAATTGGAAAGTCCTTATCCCGTTGGGGCTTCGACATACATCGTTCAAATATATTCGGAGCTGTTATAATAAAAATGTACAGATTAAATGGTGGAGATATAGAATAGTTAGAGGCAGAGCAAGACCCTAACCCACTGTCTTGTACGAGGCCAGGTGACCACCCTTGGGCCACTTTTGATGCGTTTCTTATAGCACATATTAAATCTTTGAATTTGAATGCACGCAATCATCTTGGATGAATGGATCCAGCTAGACTAATCTACTACACAGCTGCATTTGAACAACCAACTTATCGCGGATGAGTTTTACTGGCATTAATTCATCCAAGATTATTTAAGCGATGTATGGAAAATGGTGGAATATCACCACTTTGTGCAGCACTGACCGTGACCATCAGCATTCGCACCCAAATGTAGTATGAACACAAGCTGCTGTGGGAATGACCGCACTTATTGATGTTCCATCGTTTTCAATTCCCTTATAATTCTCTTTCAGCTCCAAAAATAGCTCGGATTCCCACCTAGGGGCCCCCTATCCATGTCAGCAATGGGCCTCCAGAGAAGTTTGTCTGCCCCTGTTTTTGGTGGGGGGGGGGAGTAGAATTTTCATAACTGTGTCTGATCAACAGCAAACAAGTTTCTCTGTGCGTGGATGTTCAAACCTTATTTTAACATATCTACATGTCTGACTACAATGTACAGAACCACATGTCACAATAAGTTATGTAGGATAAAAAAATACTAAATTAATTGTCACTTCTACCTCACGCATCTCGCGTGTTTATTTTGGACAAAAAGTATCGTTGCATCGGCAAGCTGGCTCCTGTACAGGGGGACCTCATTTGCATCACCTGTCTCAGGCAGGATGGGGCGCCAACCCATCACAGAGATCCGATTATTATTCATGTATAAAATAATGAAATGTGGCATGAAATCCAGTAGTCAGTCACTAAGTGTAATACTACATATGAAATGTGTCAGAGTAACAGAATGGAGACCCTGTGTGTAAGTTCAGTGTAAAGTGTTGAGTGCAAGATATTGTGTATGTGTTACGAAGCACAGAACACTCGAGGGATCGGGACGTCCGTGGACAGGTTTTCTTAGTAACCAGAACTGAAAGGGGCGATCAAGGGGCGTAGTCAGGGCACGGTGCTGGAGGTCGAAGAAGCCGGGGAAGTCAAGCCGATGGGGAGCACAGGACGCAGGAAGGGCGGACACGGGCAGGAGTAGAGGTGGCCGGGGCTCATGGAGTCGACACGAGGGGACGGGACTAGGGCTGCAGACAGGACAAGAAGAATAACGCTCAGTAAGTCGCATGGGATCAACAATACCTCACGCCGAGGAGAGTGAGGCGACTCCTTTTATTGCTGCCAGCTCATGTGAGACCGATTTCATAGATTAGGAGGGGTGGCCCGACCGGTGGGGGTGTGGTCCGGACCTGACAGTATGTATGTATCTGTTTATCCTCCATGTTCACAGAAAACCCAGAAGGAGTCATCAGGTCTGGATCAGCACAAAAATGGGAAAGAAGAGAGGAAAAAGAGGGGCTGCTTCTGAAATGAGCCCCACCATGGAGGATAAGGAGAGAGGAGCTGTTTCTGAAATGAGCCCCTCCGTGGAGGATAAGGAGAGAGGAGCTGCTTATGAAATGAGCCCCACCATGGAGGATAAGGAGAGAGGAGCTGCTTATGAAATGAGCCCCTCCGCGGAGGATAAGGAGAGAGGAGCTGCTTCTGAAATGAGCCCCTCCGCGGAGGATAAGGAGAGAGGAGCTGCTTCTGAAATGAGCCCCTCCGCGGAGGATAAAACAAAGAGACCTGAAAGGTAAGACAGACCCTGTGTGTGTTTGCATTTCTGTACAAGCAGACAAAAGAAGCAGTAATAACAGAACTTAGTACATTTACTTGACTTCAGTGATTCAGCTCTGTGTGGTAGATGGTTTATGTTCATCATTTATTATATTTAGTTTTCGTCAGAAATATGTATTTAATTGTGATCCTCAGAAGCTGTCCTCTGCTGCCACCTAGTGCTGCTGCTTCAGTTTTTTAAGACATCTGTGGGACGTGAGATGATTTTCTCAACATGTATTAGTTATGGTATTTTCTAAAAATAAATATCTTCAAAACTATGGCACTGAGATTTTATGTCTAATCAATTACACAAATTAACAGTGATAATAGGAGTAATACCTGAATAAGACAGAAACACTATCAGTCAATCATGTTGTGAAGAACATTGAGATTTATGGTGAAATGATTGTTACAGCCGCCTGAGGAAATAAGTAAGCTTTTATTTATGTCTCGATGCTTCACGTAATGCAATGTCTACACTGTTAAATCATGGGTTGTTCTTTAATAAATGTCTTTACAAGTGTATCTGACTGTCATTTTGCACTGATCTGGTATTAGGTTGGTGCAATGTGAAGTAGCTTCTGATGTAGTTAAGCTACTTTTTCCATATATGTGTAGCTTAGCTTGTTATATTTCTATGGGTGGTAGCTTTTGTGTAGTGAAGCTATATTTATTGTTGAGTAACTGATAGCTTAGCTCACTACACTTTACAAGTAGCTTAGCCCAACACTGTACACTGGAGGCAACTGACAGACCATCCCAGCCTTAGTCAATTAACAGGAAGAAACAACAACAGCCAAATCTAGCGATGGAGACTGTAACAGTGATACTAAACGATTCATATAGGAATCCTAATTTTAGGTCAGTTTACTTCACATTTAAACTAACTGTGAACATGCCTGTTTGCATCAAGATCTTCACGGCAGGCAGAGCAGGAGGCTAAACCACTGAAGATGTAATGTGATGCCATCCACATTATATGAACTGTTTATATTATGAGGATTTGTTTCCTTTCACTGTCCACAGTGTCCTGAAAGAGAGAGCAGGCTCACCTGTGCCCAGCTGTGTTTCCATGAAGAGTGACTGGTCAATGGAGCCCCCACCTGCCTTCAGAGAGGGACCTTTACCTACAGATCAAAGGTAAATGTGCATTTAAAGAAACACGGTTTAAAATACTCAGTGTCTCATCCAGAAGGCATACAGGCACACGCAAGCTATGAGGAAAAACCTTTAACATGAATTCCTCGTGTTTTGCAAATCCCATTGTCTTTGAGAATTTAAACAGAAGTTCCATTTGTATAAGTGTCTTTATTATCACATGTGAAGTGAGAGGATGGTGATTACTGTAAAGACTGACTTCCTGTGAGCTGGACTTTCAGTAGAAGCCTATTAATTGAGAAATACGTTTTGCAATCCTCAGCAGCTGTATATCCATTAAGAGCGAGTAGACAGTAGCTTGTCTTATTCTGGGATGGATCTTTCTGTTTTGATAATAAATACATCATCTTGGACTCATGAGATCATGCTCAGACTAAGACTTCAGTGTGAACATGTTTAATGTAACGGTGCCTGTTAATATTTAACTAGTATATCCTGTTAAATATTCAGTCAAAAAAATCAAACAATGTCTTTCTTTGCCAAAGGGCATATTAATATTGTTGGGGATCCAGATCTGAATAAATATGGTATTTATGTGATAAACACTGAAACTTAAATGATAACTAAAGGATTTCATTAATCAAACAAATAAATCTTGCTTTCTGAACCAGTCCCCAGTTCTAGTCAGGTAAATTTTTAGCCATTGTTAGCAATATCAATTGATAAAAACACATTACGCATTTTCTTTGTGAATAAAACACCATAGCGACACGTTCACAGATAGCAGTTGGACAATACTGCGTGTACAATTAATTTAATGAGCTACAAATAAAATGTAAATGCTAATAAACAGAATAAAACTACAGGTTTCACTTTTGTTGATAAACAAATCAACATTCAACCATCTTGAATTCTGAGCTCAGGGTTGTGTCGATTCCTCCCAGTTCACAAGTCTGGATTTCAACTTCAGGGGGTGTTCCAGTTGAAAATTCTGACTAGAAACTTGGAATTTGTGAGTTACAAGTTAATATTGAACACAGCGTTATGGTGAAATGATTGTTACAGCCCACTGGCCTGCATGTGTCTTTGGGTCTATAGTTAGGCCTTAATATAAATGTAATCAGGGTTCCTAGCTAGGGCTGGCTCAGTGGGCAGCACAATCATATGTGTAGGTTAATAAAAAGACCTCAGCATCTTCTCTCTCCTCCTTATTCTTCCACAATCTGCCAGTTCTATTATACTGGAGGAAACCAACAGACCATCCCAGCCTTTTCAAACATGGACACAAATGGCGAAGAAGTAGAGCTCGAACGAACAAGGAAATATATGAACAAATCAGTCAATAAACAGGGAAAAAATCTAGTTACAGAAGCTGTAACTATGACACAAACCTTTGTATAGGAATTTTAAGTTTAGGTCAGTCAGTTCATTTCATATTAAAGCTAAATGTTTGCATCAAGAGCTACACGGCAGGCAGAGCAAAAGGCTAAACGCCTTAGGACGTAATGCAGACAGGAGGGTCCTTGTAATGCAGGGGGGACCTTTTCCTCAGGGATTCCGCAGGACGGTACAGCTTGGAATACATAAGCAATGCTAGTATGGGGAGAGACGGAATATTAGCTATCTTCACGTGTGGTTACAAAACTTCGACAAAAATCCACTCCAGACTACATAAACAACAACACAAGTAACAACTTCAACACTGACAACATCTACAAGGAGGGAGATGCAATATCTATCAATCAATATTGATTTGGAACGTTCATTGGAGCATGAATAATTAATTACATCGGAGCGCTGTTGACATAGAATTTACCGCTGGCTTAATCTCCAAAAGAGTGAGAGAGCCAAGCAGTTGTACCTGAAACCACTAGAGGCCAGTATTTAACCACTGTTCATTAGTATATGGGAAAAGCTGGCTCACACAGGAGTGCAAGTGGAAACAGCAAAATGTTCACTGTTACACGAGAGCATCTAGATTTGTATTATCCAGCTGAAGTGACAATATTCTCTAAAACTACATATTTTCATAAACATGACACTGAGTAATGTTTTAGGTCTAATCAATTATTGAAAATGACAGCGATCATAGGAGTAATACCTGCATAAGACAGAAACACTGTCAGTGATGTTGTGAAGAACATTGTGATTTATGCCTCTCCTGGAGCCGATAGCTTATCGTGGTGGAGGGGTTTGAGTGTTCCAATGATCCCAGGAGCTAAGTTGCTCAGGGCTTTATGCCTCTGGTAGGGTCACCAAAGGCAAACAGGTCCTAGGTGAGGAACCAGACAAAGTGCGGCTCAATAGACCCCTTATGAAGATAAACATAATGGATTCACAATTTCCCTCGCTGGGACGTGGGTCACCGACCCAGGCCTGGGGGTGGGGCTGAATAGCGAACGCTTGGTGGCCAGGCCTCCACCCATGGGGCCTGGTCAGGCACAGCCTGAAGAAGGAACTTGGGTCCCCTCTCCAATGGGCTCACCACCTGTAGGAGGGGCCATAGGGGTCGGGTGCAGTGTGAATTAGGCAGTGGCCGAAGGCGGGGACCTTGGCGATCCGATCCTCGGCTGCTGCAGAAGCTCTATCGACATGGAATGTCACCACTCTGGTGGGGAAGGAGCCTGTACTGGTGTGCAGGATTGTGAGGTTCCGACTAGATATAGTCGGGCTCACCTCAAAGCATGACTTGGGCTCTGGAACCAATCTCCTTGAGGGGGGTTGGACCCTCTTCCACTCTGGAGTTGCTCATGGGGAGAGGCGCTGAGCAAAGGTGGGTATACTTATTGCCCCCTGGCTGGGGGCCTGTACATTGGGGTTTACTGTGGTGGATGAGAGGGTAGCCTCACTTCGCTTTCGGGTGGGGGGACGGGTCCTGACTGTTGTTTGCATTTATGCTTATTGGCAATGACAGTGAGACCTGGAGTGGCATGATTGGGAGGAACAGCCCCCCCTATCTGAACCCGAGTGGTGTTCTGCTGTGGGACTTCTGTGCTCGTCACGGATTGTCCATAATGAACACCATGTTCAAGCATATGTCCATATGTGCATTTGGCACCAGAACACCCTATGTCGCAATTCGATGATCGACTTTGTGGTCGTGTCACATGGACTTGCGGCAATATGTATTGGACATTCAGGGGCGGAGCTGTCAACTGATCACCACCTGGTGGTGGGTTGACTCTGCTGGTGGGGGAGGAAGCTGGTCAGGTCTGGCCGGCCCAAGCGTATAGTGAGGGTTTACTGGGAACGACTGGCAGAATCCCCTGCAAGGAGGAGCTTCAGCAGCAAAAGCTTTGCCCATGTCCCAGGGGAGGCGGGGTACATTGAGTCCGAAAGGGGCCATATCCACGCCTCCATTGTGGAGGCGGCTGACCGGTGCTGTGGCTGTAAGTTCTAACGGGCCTTTTTGGCCTGTGGGACTCCAAAGGCAGCTGATGAGTACCAAGCGGGATGCGGCTTCGGCGGTTGCTGAGGCAAAAACTCGGGTGTGGGAAGAATTTGCCGAGGCCATGGAGAAAGACTTCCGGACGGCTTTGAAGAAATTCTGGTCCACCATTCAGCGACTCAGGGTGGGAAAATGGTGCAGCATCAACACTGTTTATGGACATTCTGGGTCGGGGGAGGGAATACTTTTAAGACCTCCTCACTCCCACCGACATGCCTTCCAATGAGGAAGCAGATAGGGGTGGACTCCCCTATCTTTGGGGTGGAGGTCACTAAGGTGGTTAAGAAGCTCCTCGGTGGCCGGGCCCCAGGGGAGGATGAGATCTGCCCAGAGTTCCTCAAGGCTCTGGATGCTGTTAGGCTGTCCTGGTTGACACGCATCTGCAGCAGTGCGTGGACATCGGGGGCAGTGCCTCTCGACTGAGAGACCAGGGTGATGGTCCCTCTTTAAGAAGGGGGAGCAGAGGGTGTACTCCAACTATAGGGGGATCACACTCCTCAACCTCCCTGGTAAGGTCTATTCGGGAGTCCTGGAGAGGAGGGTCTGTTGGATTGTTGAATCTCAGATTTAGGAGGAGCAGTGTGGTTTCCGCCCCAGCCGTGAAACAGTGGACCAGCTCTATACTCTCGGCAGGGTCCTGAAGGGTGCATGGAAGTTTTCCCTACCAGTCTACATGTGCTTTGTGGACTTGGAGAAGGCATTCGACCGCGTCCCTCGGGCAGTCCTGTGGGGAGTGCTCCGGGAGTATGGGGTGCCGGGCTTCCTTATAAAGGCTGTTCGGACCCTGTATGACCGGTGCCAGAGCTTGGTCCACATTGTCGGCAGTAAGTCGGACTCGTTTCCGGTGAGGGATGGACTCCGTCAGGGCTGCCCTTGGTCACCGATTCTGTTCATAACGTTTATGGACAGAATTTCTAGGTGCAGCCAGGATGTTGAGGGTGTCCGGTTTGATGACCTCAGGATTAGGTCTCTGCTTTTTGCAGATGATGTGGTTCTGTTGGCTTCATCAGACCGTGACCTTCGTTCATTGTGACTCCGCCCCATTCTGCCCCCAGACCAGAATCAGTGGTTAGAGGATGGATGGATTAATGGATGGATGTTTGTGTTTTATTCACAGATACCAAGTTGAAGGATATAATTCAGATCCACATGAAGGAGATTTATCATCCTTCCTCAAGGTTTGTATTTATGGTGGAATTTATTTTCTTAAATTCTATCTAAATCAGCAGACATATACAGATGGACAATTCCTGTTCATCCTGTTAAAGGGAAGATATTTGCAAATTAACAAGTGAAATTATTAAAAGATATAATGCTGGGAGTAATAATAAACTGTAACTGTTTATTTTAGTTTCCTGAGGAAAAATCTCCTACGTTTCTGAATGATGATCCTGCTGACAGACTGGAGCAGAGTAAGAGCTGTATCTCATTTGGGGTTTGTTTTGCCACAGAAAAATGGTGTATGATAAAAGCATTAAATTTCAGTTTATCATTTAATTTAATTTGATTTAGGCTTGCTTGTATGGTAAAAATTGCATGTTTTTAAAAAGTTTGTGGATTTATCTCTCATTTCTTTTCAGCGCATCTTCTGTCACGATGTCAGCGCAGAATGAAATATATCCTGAAGAGGAAATGTGAGTGTGTATTTGAAGGGCAAGCTAAGGAAGGACAGCAAACACTTCTCAATGAGATTTACACAGAACTCTACATAACTGAAGGGGGAACTGGAGGAGTCAATGATGAACATGAAGTGAGACAGATTG
>JAODKF010006640.1:0-15197 GCA_026779585.1 Mormyrus proboscirostris
GGGGGAGTGGGGAGGGGGGACAATCGTACTCGGGCCCGGTTCATGGCAACCATGCCTAGTGTGAGTACACCCTTAATCTCAGCCCACTAAGCTATGCAGTAGTCCTGGAGTATAATGACTAAATGACAGCGGACGGGATGGCCAGCGACACCTACTGGCCAAACGGGGAAGAGACACGAGAAACTGGGTCAGAGAGTACCTACCCTGACAGCAAACCTTAGTCTAAATATCCTTGATTGTGGCTGGGGACTTCAGTATGCCAAACATAAAAGACGTTCTGTCTAATTTTCATCAACATAGGAAATGCCTCACCAGGGGGAAACCAACTCTGCATCATTGCTACATACACTTCAGAGGCACCTAAAAAGGCATCCACATGCCTCCAATGGGAAATCTGATTACTACATCACATTCCTGCTACTGGAATACAAACAAGGGATCACGCAGGATGTGACTATGACGCATAAGGGCTAACACTGGAATGGCCAATCAAAGGAGACGCTTTAATATCAGTGAGTTTACGGAAACGGTGACATGATTTATAGCTGTGCTGGCAGAAGATATCATCCTGGTGGTGACTTTTAGGTGCTTTCCTAACCAGAAAGTGTCCTTGGCGAAGGCACACTTTGTGCTTGGGGAGAGCTTGATTTAAACATAAATACCTATGTGCTGCCTGTCTTAGTAATCCACAAGATAAACAAAGGAAATACAAAGCTGCAGTGTCGGCCGTAGCGCTCAAGCTACACCCAGAGCCGCAGCCATGGTCAAAATTCTTGCCAGTGGATTTTAATTGCCAGTATTTACACTAGGTACAGTCCGCTGCAATGTATACCAAAAATATACCTGGAATAATTGAATATTCATACTGATTTGAATGACCAAATTCTGAGTTGGGTACAGCCTTAATAATATTCATATTGTTGCAAAGTCAGCGTGGTAAGACGTGCTTAACAAATAAGCAGAAGCACAGATGACAGTCAACACTTTTACTTATTTTACCAGCGGCGGCACGGACAGGGTAAGTCACCAGATCACACATCAAACACCATCAGGGGGGATTACAAACACACCATAACAGGGAAATATTATATTTAACACTTCATGAGAATGCAATGCACTTATATTCACTGACATAACTACATAATCAGACATTATTTACACAAGTATTTACACTAGGTATACGGTACACTACATGACCCAGGTCTTCTGAACACAGCAGGGAACGCTTCCATAGGGTGACGTGCAGGCCAGCCTTTCAGATTGCAGCGTAGAAGTTACGCAGGTTTTTAAGTGCACCTTTGAAATCGGCAGCGTGGGTGAGCAGGTCATGGAGGCAGATGACACACTGGCTGTGGGGAACATGGGCCAGCACTCACACCATCAGCCTCTCCAAGGTGGTCGGCCCATTGTACAGCCCGACTGGGTTGGAACAGAAGTGCCATAGACTACGACCAATAGTGAATGTGGTCTTTGGTTGGGTGTCGGGGCTGGTTCAACCTGCCAGTAGCTATTTCAGAGGTGTAGGAAGCTATATTACATCCCTGGCTCTGGTCTGGGCAGTTTGTTTTTGGGACACACATGGGATCAGGAGGGATTGCAAGACTAGCTGTAGATAGACTGGTGGTGAGAAATCAAAGAGGCACACTAGAGCCTGGGATAAGGGTCAGGACAGTAGTTTTATTCCAGACTGACATACAACAGGTACCAGTTTACAATAAGGCTCCCTGGTATCGAATGGATGCTGGGAACACAGGAAGATGGCCTTAAACCGAGGGAAAAGAACATGGATGGCGCCCTGGATTTTACATGGATAGAGCTGAACAGCCAGGCACCAATCATGCTGCACCACAGTTTGCCCTGCCAGCATGATCTGGAGCCGCCACTTCCTTTTCATTGGGGGAGCACACACTGTTGCCTCCCACCCCAGTGGGGCCAGTTGGTACGTTCCTAGGATGACACCAGGGTGGATGACGGTCATGGTGGATCTCATATCCTCCAGGACTTGCCAGCGGGTGTCCTCCACAGTGCATTCCACTGGGGTCCAGCCAGCTAACTTGAGGACAGGGGTGAGGGCTCATTGGTGAGTATTGTAGGCAATTACTCCACCACTACACTGCCTACTGGGGTAGGCAGGGGCTGAGGCAGCGCAATCAAGGACAGCAGTATCAAGGGCATTGGATGATGGGCAACTCTTCTGCTCGAGCTTGGTGCGAGCCATTCACACTTGCTGGCTCTTATCACCGCTGTAGCCCCTAGGCTAGGGGCCGGCGCAATGTTGCAGGGGGAGACAGGATCACTTCTGCTCTCCCTGCCTCTGCCAAGGCTTCAGTGAGCGTAGCTGGTGCCAGCAGCTGTACTGCTGGCATAGCCACTCCAGTGCCAGTGCCTTGACAAAGGCAAATTGCTGTCCTGACCCCACTGTCTCATTAACTCCCTTCTCATTGCTTCCTCTGATGGACATCGACTGAAATGCTACTCTAAGCCTGTTACCAAGGCACCTCTCTGTCACCGGTGTGCACTGCTGCGGGCCATGACTTGTTCTTCCGGGTAGCGTGGTGGATGGGTAGCACTAGACCTATCAGATAACATGGGAAGGTGCCGCGCTTGCATTTTCCCTCTGGGTAGCCTCTGTCACTTTCCGCCTCGGTCTGGGAAGGCCTGCGTGCTGGGTGCGGATGAGGTCATCACTTTCTTTGACGACCTCACATCCCACTTCTGACATCCTACTTCTCACACTTTTACTTACTTGACCAGCGGCAGCACGGACAGGTTAAGTCACCAGATCACACATCAAACACCATCGAGGGGATTACAAACACACCACAACAGGGAAATACTATATTTGACTCCTCATGAGAACGCAAAGCACTTACATTCACTGACACAACTACATACCACGGATACTGTGCTGGGGCAAACAAGGAATTTGGTCCCGGCTGCTAGAGATTCCATAGTACACAGACAATCAGTGACACTGTACAAACAATAAATTACACTATACAAGACTTCCATGGTGGTCTACGTTGGTTAGTACTGGTTTGATGCTGGTGTAGCTGGTCAGGTCAGGTTCAGGAGCATGCACTGGTACAGCATGTTGCCACACCCACCACATGACAAAGCATGTCGGGATCCCAGTTGGTGACCCCCCCCAGGCCCACATTTGACCCCGTCCCACCCTCCAGAAATGGCCATCTATCATCTACCTGTCCAAGCTCCACACCACCAAGTCAGCTGTGCACATCATAAAAGCAATGTCTTTTTCGATTAGGAAAATGTATTATACCAGTACTCTGTCGAATTGTCCTAGCCCATCTGAGCATTAGTTCATTGCATAAGTCATTGTATGCAAAATGGTTAAACCTGTTCTCATAATCTGTCAAGCATATTCTCTATACAGATCTATTACAGTTTGTAAATGTGTCCTGAATTCATGAATTACTCTCAGTCGAATCTTAACTTTTACCAATGTAGGGGACTGTTTGAAGTATTAGACTGATCAGTGATCAACTAGTTTTCTAAAATATCTCATTAACCTACGGTTGGCAAGCATATATTGCCATGCAGAGCATAACACAATGTAACAATTTCTGACAATAGAAGAACAAGGAAATGAACAGGGTCTACAGTTGGGAAGAAGAGGAGTAAGGCTGCATGGTGGAAGGATAAGGAGGTAAAACAGAGGAAGAGAAGAGGCAAGGAAATGAAACAAAGGCTACAGTTGTGGACCATTTTCTCAGTTATGACCTTACAATGGTTGAGGCTGGTCGAAGGGTACAGCTAAATGTTGGGAGAACAACAAATGTTTTGTAGAGCCAAAAGGGATATAAAAGCATACACACATTGTTTATATACACACTGTTTATATACACTGGTACCTCAGAACTTGAACTTTATCCGTTCCGAACTCAGGTTCAAATCCTAAAATGTTTGAGTTCAAATTTTCCCCAAAAGAAATAATTGAAAACCAATTAATTGGTTCAAGGCCCCAAAAAATTACACCAATATATATTTTTTTAGCATTTAAATACAAAATGAACAGGATAAAACAAGAAGAGCATAATGAAATTAATAAGTGATATACAGAAAAAGTACAGCCTTGTGCATTGTCAATCATTCTCATCAAACCTTTAGCTATAGTTTACAACAGAAAATGGTTTTGATAGCACTGACATGTTCATTGGCATAAATATCTACTTTTGAGGGATCAACGAAGGATTTTGAGAAAGTTACGGGATATGGCAGGTAATCCACTATGTGTTGTTGGTTTTAAGAATTATTTTGAAAAATGCACTTATTGTTTTACAGATGTTTACAGATGATTTCATGAATGTACCAAAGTGTCTGAGAAAAACTGGAAATATACAGTGAATGTAAGTCAGAGGCAGACCCAGGACATGCTGGAGGGGACTATATTTCTCAGCTATCTTGAAAATTCCTGCAAATGCCCCAGAGCTGGAGTCTGTGTCCTTGTAAGAAGTGAGGTCTAGTTTAATCTACTATATGTGTTGCCACAATAATCAAGAGAAGTAAAGATTATTTATTTATGTTCCAATTTAAATAGAGTGAAATCATGAAGTAAATTATGTGCTTCACCCATATTGAGGTACATTCCTATAAACGTCTACAAAAGACTAAAATAAATGGGCAGCACTCACATACTGTAAACAAAGGTGATTCAATGTACATGGTGTAACTTTCCAAGACACATAATGTAGAGTAAAATAACCAAAAGGAAACTATCCAAAGTAGCTGAACAACATACATTTCTATTGATGATTTTGTTTGGTGTATCCAGGAAAAAGCTGTGAACTCCATTAAATACTTTTTGAAAATAATATCAGCAGTTTAAGAACTTTTTAGCTTACCTTTTTTTAATATTACCATTATAGTTTAACCTGAAAATTGTAGCATTTGTAAATAGTTTTTGCTTAGATCCTTAAAACTGATGGCTTAAGTACTTAAATTAGAATTCAAACATCGTCTCAGAGCTGAAGGGAGACCATTATCATGTATTATTTTGCATCTGTTTTTAAAGAACTCAAAACAATCTGAACATAGACCGCATTGTTAACATGGAAACACTTCTTATATAGTCAGTGCTTGTTAAATATTTTTTGTAGTTTTACATTGCTTAAGCAAAAATATACAACAAATACATAAAATGATTCAGTTACACATTTCCATAATTTTTAATTAATGATGTGATATACTAGCGACTCAGACATATATGGGATCCTACCTTATTCAGTGAACAATCAAAGATACCATTGAATCTAGATGTGGAGTGTCCCTTTTGGCGTGCCTGGTTAGATTGTTCATCTTTTATATCCAGTTCTTCTCAGCATCACACTGCGGTTTTGAAGATTGCATCCTTACTTAGATGTGCGATCGCTCTAAAATTTGTCCTCAGCTGGACAGCATTTACACAATACTAAATGTTTGTGGTTCTGCTCAAAACGCCTCCAAATGGTGCTTCATATTTAATCAGCAGCCCAGTGAAAACAGAACATATACTGTAAGACACCTATGTACTGCTCAGCATTTATTTGTTTTTCACAGTTGCTTTTATCCAAAATGGCATAAAATTGAGAAAGGAGGGTCAGCCACAAGGCCTTTGTCTGAAAGGGAAATCGTTATCCAAATGTAGCTCTGGCACAAACCCCACAATGGGGACTTTACTTCATGAGGCACACGGGCTCAAACAAACAAAGCCTGGGAAGCACTTAAATGCAGGATCAACGAAAGGGCAGATGAGAGGCAGCTGTGCATGGTTAATATGAGGGCAAGACAAATGAACAACTGGTGTGGCTTGTTTAGAGCCACACTGGGAATGAAACAGAACGATCGTGCTGGTGCAGGGGGCTAGGCATGGCAGCCATAAACATGGCGTCAGCATTGGGGGAACCTAGGCTGAAATAATAATGTATATTGGGGGACACTGCGAGCATGTCTGAATATTGGAAGGGATGTGTCCCCCCAAATATATATTATAATTACAGCCTTGGTCAGCTAGTCCCTCGAGCAACTGGGGTTATGTTCTGCATTGTGCTCTAAAACCCATCATTTTCTATAGCTTGCTGATATAAGACCAGTCCATAACCTAGCTACACGTATGAGGAATGCAAGAGGAAACTGAAGTATTCCACGCTCCCTCATGCAGTGTTCGGCTTCAGACCGACCCCCTTCTGACCATGTTAAGAATAAGCAAATGAAGGGTGGAGGGAATTTCCACTGTTGTGGGACAGCAAGAGCTTTTTGACAGGAATGAGGTGATGTACAGAAAATGATGGGCAGTACCAAAAAGAAATAAAATCAATGAAAAAGGGGAGAAGTATCAAAGAATAGAAAGAAAATCAAGAACGGGCCTACAGATAAAAGGAAGTCCCTTGGTCGGTACCCACACACACCCAGCCCCAAATGCTTCAACCCATGGTCTTTGAACTGCTCCGGTGAGGCTCATCTGCCACCAGCCATGTCCCATGCAAACACAGCCAGGGGCTACATCCACTACCCCCCACCTATAGCGCTATTTCCATAACTGCAAAATGTTATGCCACGAAAGGAAACCATCAGTTCTCAGGTCCTCTGACCCTCAGATCTAGATAATGCTGAACCGAAACACTCTAACACAATATTTCCCAATCTTTTTACTGCCACATCACACTTGTCATGAGGTGTACGATATGAACTTTTATGACATCCTATTCTAAATAGGCATCAATATGGATCCCCTTTGCAGCTATATCAGCTGCCACTCTTCTGGGAAGGCTTTCCACAAATTTTTGGAATGTGTCTGTGGGAATTTTTGCCCAATCATCCAGATCCAGAGCATTTGTGAGGTTATTCACTGATGTTGCACGTTCTGAAGGCCAGGCTTGAAATATCCGTTCTAGTTCATCCCAAAGTTTTTCAGTGGAGTTGACGTCAAGGTTCTGTGTATGCCGGTCACATCCTTCCTCTCTCAGTATATATATTTATGGACCTTGCTTTGTGCACTGGGGCACAATCATGTTGGAGCAGAAAAGAGCCTTCCCCAGACTGTTCCCACAAAGTTGGAAGCATAGAATTGTTCAAAATGTCTTGCTTTGCATGTTGGTTCAGGATCAAGTATAATTGGGATCAAGTATAATTTCTGAAATTTTCCTTTTCAAAAATTTGTCCATGGTCTTGTCATTTTACTATGGAGCAGTTTCAAATTGCCGAACATAATGTACATGAACAGATGTCGGTTGGAGAGCGGCCTTACTGTCTTTTCTTTGTCTATGCCACTAAAAGTACATTTATAATTTAGCTATTACGGGGGGGAAAGAATCATGTTTGTGGAATTTGCTAATTACTGCAGTGTATTATGGTTACGATATTTGGAGGCTATTTAAATTTTCTCACCTGAAACTGGCTTTGGCAGCCCTAGGTGTGGATTTGGAAAGGGGGAGGGGGGCAGGGTCCGTTTTTGCCCCAGGTCCCAATGTATAGTTGTTTCACCACAGATATAACCTAAGACCAAATATGTTGCTGGTGACACACTTTGGTGTTCTGTGGATTTATCCTACCTTGTCAGGTTGTCCTACCTTGAGCGCATTCCGACAGGTATATCTATCAGTCGGTGCTACCCTACAGAAAAATGCCATTGTCATGTTTATTGGCTGAAACTGAAACGTTCGGAAAGTTGTAGGTGACTTACTGTTACGTACCGGGCTTCAAACACACCACCAAAAACGGTCGACACACCACAGGGGACACTGGGGCTGACATAGAATAATTAACTTTATTAATATCACGTTGTGGTGCACTTTAAATATCTCAATCTGACTCGTACACTTGTAACAATACTTCAGCCATCTCTCCGGAGGTAAGTACAGCCAAAACAACAACCAAAAGCTAATTCCACCCACCACAAAGTGAACTTAAAACTGCACATAAAACAAAGAATAAAAATGATGACAATACTCCTCCTAATGTCCTCTCTAAGCAAAAACACAATAACACTCAATCAACAAAAATGCTCCTACCCCCTTTTGGTGATCAAGGCTCAGTGTTTACAATGATGCATCGTTAGGTCTAGAGCAATAATACCGTACCGTACCGTACGCCAAGAACGCACTCTCGAGAACCACTATCCCCATACGTCCCCCGCAAAGAACACGCGGTCCCTGCCAATCAGCATCTTCTCTTCAGGTCAATTGGCTTTATACCCACTCGTCCTTCGTATGGAACACGCCACCTACAGGAAGGGAGGAACACCGCCACAAAATACAAAACAATCAGGCACACAAGATAATGCAACATGAACACCAATAACACTAAATAAAGGCAGAGCCGTAACACTTACCAATCACTTCTCTAGATGTCCAGGAGCCTACTGCTAAATTGACTACTGATCAGGGGACTTTTTCATGTTCCTGCCACGTCTGTTGTACCTTCTCTGAGGAGGTTGACCAGAGAGAGACATTGGCTGTAGCTCTTGTGTCAGACATTTAGTATGAAATGGCTCTTTGTTTTAAAATGTTGCCGACCCCTGGCTTATATGGATCAAAAATCTCGGGACCGAATCATTCCTGAACAAATACTTAAATAATTTGCTTACAGTAATCTAGTAGGCCGCTTACAGTGTTCTTTTTTTGGGTCCTCTTGTACATAACAACATATGGAAATAATTAAAGTTACTGTAATTCTTTTTTTATTGCCTACTTTGTCTTGCAGTAATCCATCTGTTTCGGGCGAGCTACCTCAGGCTAATGCTGCACGCACAAAAAACAAAATGTGAAAAAAGTCATTTTCTCTCAATGACAAATATAAGCTCTTCAAAGCTTATGATAAACTGCCAAAAACAAGCCGCCGAGATTCAGTAGTGAAAATACAATAAGCTATATTTTATGTGCAGTACTGTACTGTATTATAGCGTATTTGAATTATATACTGTTCGGTAACATAATCTGTACAGTACTGTAATTTGAAAGATTCAGTAAAATTCAGTCAATAGCTACGCTGCCCTTGTTATTACCTTATATTCATGTAATAAATATACGAATGTCAGTTAGATGTCAGTTAATTTCTATTTTGTTAAGGAACTTGCTACTCGCATTAAAACTAAAATTCTCTGTTCACCACTCCTAGTACAGCTTAAGTAGATCAATTGCCCTTGTCCTGTTGGTACTCCATCTGGCTGACTGTTTTCTACATTTACTTATTTTGTCCAAAGTCACAGTAATCATTGGGATGAAATCGGATACAGAACACGGGAAGTCCCCTTTCCATAGCTATAGGAACATGTGAACAACCCAAATGAAAAACCACGTTCAGAGTAGCAACATAACAGTTTTACAATATGGAGAAATTAATAATGGGGCATACATTTTTGAACGTTCACTCAGCCCATGTTGGGTGGTGAGAATAGCTGGAAAAGGTTCCTTCCACCAGGGTTTCAATGCAGACCTCCCTTGATGGACTTATACCCAGTCACCTGATTTTAGGTTACTGGGTGGGGTTGATGTGGTCACTCTTCATGAACCTGCCCTCACCTGTGAATGGAAAGATCTCAGTAAAATTTAGGGCCTGAAAAAGAAGACAGCACCACGATCTTCAATAAGTCAGGGTGTCAAAGTCAGTTCAGCTAACAGGCTACATTGAATCCAGTGCCGTGTGGGCCAGCAAAATAGTAAGTTAAAATTGCCTGGGAAATTACTTCTCACTGTAGGGGTGGGGGGGGAAGTACCAGCCACACAAGAAACCTAATGTTTAGCAACTAGAAATGCTGTCACCTGATTATTTGACATTAGTATGAAATGCACGCGCTTTGATGTAGCTGACCACAGCTGTCATGGCACTGTGGTGTGTTTTTAAGATGAATCTGATATGTAAAGCACATTTTTTTAGGCAGTAAGACTCAAAGTGCTACAGTAAAAATACTTTACTATGCTACTAACTGCCAAAGGGGTGAGCAGAGCACATTAACGTGGTCAGAGACCTGGGTGTAGTTGTCGAGTGGATGCTAAAAGTTGTCAGCCAGGGGGATGGGGGGATGTGAGGATTAAAATTTTATTAAACAGGGTTAGATGAGGTTGTTAGTACTGTTGCTTCACTCCTCTGGGACCTGGGTTCGAGTCTCTGCCTGGGTTACATATGTGTGGGATTTGCATGTTCTCCCCATATCATCGTTGGATTTCTTCTGTGTACTCTGGTTTCCAAAGACAACACTGTCTGATTTGATGAACATGAAATGTGAGTTTAAGGTGTTGACTTAGTCTTCAAATTCCATAAATCACAATATGATTAAGCACCAGGGGATGTACTGGACACTCCCCCTTCAAAATTTGAAGGAGCTGCCAGATACCACAGGACACTTTTCAGAGATCATGCCTCTACAGGTCAGTGCTGTTTTAGCGGCACAACGGGGACCTACACAATATTAGCCTGGTTTTATCCTTATAGCTGATCTATACAGTATATATACTCAGCAAAAAAAGAAACGTCCCTTTTTCAGGACTGTGTATTTCAACAATAATGTTGTAAAAATCCAAATAACTTTACAGATCTTCATTGTAAAGGGTTTAAACAATGTTTTCCATGCGTGCATGCATTTTTAGTTTATGTCTTATGGTGTTGACTCTTTTAGTGTTCATACAAATATTTACACATTAAGTTTGCTGACAGTAAAAACAGTTGAAAGTCAGAGGATGTTTCTTTTTTGGCTGAGTGTATATATATATATATAAGCTCTGGAAAAAATTAAGAGACCACTTCATATTTTTTAAGAATCAACATTGTTAAATCCTGGTTTAATCCTGCTTCTACTGGCAGAAGACTACAATGAGCAGCAGGTTGCTTTCAGGCTCAAAACTATGACCACATGTGAAACAGGAAACACTGGGGACAAACCTCATCAAAATTCATCAAAAGCAGTGAGAAGGAAAAAACAGCGGACCGGGGATCTTCCTAGGGGCTACCCTGGTCTCCGCTGCTTCCCCTGCTAGGTGTCAGGAGATACCCCTCCCAATTCTGGACCCAGTTCTGGTCACCCCTGAAGCCTGCCTCGCCGCTGCTATGCTGCCAGCGCCGACTTATTCCGGGGAACACGCCTGGCTCTTAAAGGGGGCAGGTCAGTTGGGGATGCTATACCGCGGGTCCCAAAGATCTCAAAGCAGGCAACACCCATGACTGGGGTGCAGTCCCCTGCTCCACCCCCCACGGTTATTGCGCAGGTGGATAATGCTCTGCCGGAGGCTCCTGTTCCGCCTGTGCCTGCTTAGTCACCTGAGGCTCCTGCTCCACCCATTCCTGCTCCATCCCCTGACGTTCCTGCTTTGTTCCCTGAGGTTCTTACTCTGGACCCTACTCCCATGTCCCTGACCTCTCTCCCCGAGGAGGTTCCCAACAGACAGATTATCGCTCCTCCTCCCTTGGTGGAAATAGAGGAGGTGCTTGAATGGCACCCCTCGGGGATTACCCTGACTTCCCAGGTGACTCCCTCTGGGGGGCCACCCTAACCAATGCCCCAGCATGGTCGATCTCGGCCGGATCCCTGTCTCATGGTCTCCCGGAATGGATGAGGACAGCGGCGCCGGGGTCGAGTCCTGCGCGCCCTGCCCTTTGACTCGCCTTCAATCCCCGTGGCTCCCCACTTCCCCCCACCCTTTACCTTCCTGCCTCTTAGTCCTGTGCCCCCTGTGTCTGCTCCTCGTCCCTCCATTTCTCCTTCGTTCACTCCTGGTCCCTTTGTTCCTCCTGTGGGTGTTCCCCCCAAGTCTCTGTTCGTGGTGCCCCTTTGCCTGTCTGTATTCCCCGTCATTTGTTAGTTATTGTCCTGATTGCTTCTGTTGTGCTGTTCTGTGTGTCCGTCCTGTTCCCGATTCCCCATTGATGGTTTTGCTTTTGTTTTCCAAGTCTTGTTTCCCAGGTCCTGTCTCTTCGCTCCCTTGAGTGCGCACCTTTGAGGGGAGGGGGTTCTGTCACGCCCTGCTCGTCTTCTGTGTGCCACTCCACCTCATTAACCTCATTTGAAATCCCGACTCTGACCAGTTGTTTCATATTGGTCCTCTATATTTAAGTCTGCGTTCAACTATGTTTCCCCAGGTCTGTCACTGAAGTCTATTATGTGACCTAATGTCTCTGTGTCTCTGGGAGCTTGGGCAGCACAGTTGCGGGCGGAGCCGGGACCAGTTCCTCGGGAGCAGGTGCCTGAGCAGGAGCCGTGGGCGCGGGGACCTCAGGCACTACCATAAAGTTGCAGGCAAAACCGGGAACTCAGGTGGTGCAGCAGCCAGGGCCTCGGGCGGTGCAGCAGCCAGGGCCTCAGGCGGTGCAGCAGCAGGGGCTTCGGGACCAGCAGGGGGCACTGCGGGAACCACCAACTCAGGAACCTCTGGCCGGGGTGCCGCAGGTACCTTAGTGGGCGCCAAAGCAGGAGGCATAAGTACTGCAGCGGGGGTGGAGTGACAAAGTAGAATCCTCAGGAGGCAATAGTGGGGTGGTCGGGCTAAGGACAAGCCCAACCAGATCCTCAGGTGGCAGCACAGGAACTTCCGGGGGAGCAGTCACCCCTGGCATGGGAACTATGGAATCCCAATCAGGGACTGTACCCACAGGGAGCAGATCAGGAGCCACAGAAACCACAAGGCATGGCCTCAGGTGTCGCTGGCACAGGAACCACAAGGGGCGATGAAGCAGGAGGCTCAGTGGGGACCTCTGGGGGCACCGCAGGAGGCTCAGCAGGGACCTCTGGGGGTGCCGCAGAAGCAGGAGGCACAGCAGGGACCTCTGGGGGCGCCGCAGGAGGCACAGGAACCACGGGGATCACTGCAGGAACAGACAGCATAGGAACCACTGGGGGCGCTGCAGGAAGCTGGCCCTTGACAGCGGGTGCTGCCCATTTTGGGAACTTGGGGATCTGCGGGATAGAGTCCTCAATAGACCTGGCCCCTTTAAGAGCCAGACGCGTCCCGACGAAGGGGTGTGCTGCCAATAGGGGTAGCAGAGTGGCGGCCGGCGTGAACACCACCGGATTTAGAATCGGGAGGGGTTCCTCCAAACACCTGGCAGGGGAAGCCATGGAGAGAGATAAAGAGCCCACAGACAGACCTCTTGCACCTCTTTCCTTTTTTGGCTCTTCCCCTTCTTTCTCCGTGCTGTGGTAAGCGGAGTCAAGGGAACACCAGGCAGTACGCCGTCCGGCAGACTGCAGTCCACAGCCACCCATCTCAACATTGAGTCGGCCGCTCCTTCTCGAAGCCGTCACACAATTTCACGCACCTCCACAGACAGGTGCGCGTCTCCGGGCAGGCACATCACTTCCAATATGTCCCTGCCCCAGTAGGCTTAAGCCCAAAGCACGGGATCCTCCCGGACTTCGGGTTGGGCGAGCTAATATATTGCCTTGTCTGTTACATCGAGGTAGTCCACTTTAAAAAGACAAGGCGATGTCTTCTTTTTGAGTCCAGTCATTCTGTCACGATCAAGGACACCGGGAGCGCAGATAAAAGCGAAGGACGCAAAATGTTTTGTCAAACAAGGGGTGTAATCACGATGAGGACAGGCAAAACGCAGGCTGACATTACAATGACCAGACTGGGGAAACAAACTGAAACGCAGACTAAATACAATGGGCTAATGACAACAAGCAGGAACAGCTGGTAAATACGGGGAATCCACACAGGGTTAACGAGGGGGCGTGGCACACAGAAGGAGCGGACGATTGGGGCAGGACACATTCAACTCAAGACGATAGATTTACAAATCTCCAATGGTGTCACCGTGAAGGGAATTATATGCAGTCCATTTGGTCCATCTATCCACAAAAAACGTACTATATGTGTAAGTCTTTCAAGTTCAAATATCTCCTCGAAGGTGTCCTTCCAGTTATCCACGATAGGAGGCTCTTCTTTACACCATCTGCTGGTGATTGACTTTTTAGCCACAGCCTGTAATTACCAGAAACCTCTTCTCTTTTATATATATATATATATATATGTCATCAATTTATTGTGCCAGTCACATCACAGCAACTTTATTAATGTTTTTTTATTATTTCTCAATTTTTTTTTTACTATATGTGGTGAAGTGTACCATACAGTATGGCACAATGACCACTGGGTACACAAGATCCTTTACCAAGCAATACACCCTAACTGCATATGCTACTACAGGGGTAGGCGATCTTAACCAGAAAGGGCCAGTGTATTTGTAGGTTTTTTGGGATAACCATTCGATCAGTTGTGTTCAGACTCTGCAGTCGATCGGTCCTCTACGTACTACTCTACTGTAAGTGCAGAGTTGCAGTGAAAAGCTGCATGCCTAACAGCCCTTTCTGGATACAGTTAGCCACCCCTGTGCTAATACAATACTTTGCAGTCCGAGAATTCTCCCTATTGTTCACTACAGACAGTTGCCGATTTGGTCGATCTAATGTACAATAATACTGTATATTTCTACATTTTCAGACAACTTCACATTATATGTAATCATAGAGCTAAATTATTCCTTATTAGGTATTAGAGATTATTAAATTTATTACACGGTGACTACCCTTCTTAGACTGCATTTTCTACCATCAGTGATGGATTTACCCGGAACTAAGCTTCTAACTACAGCTCTCGAGCTGTAGTTTGAACTACACAACTGGTCATGAAACAGAGGGGCCTGGAGGCGGCCGACATGGAGCCAGAGGCGGGACTGAGGAGCGGCACCGCGGGGGGAACCAGAGGCAACTGCAAACCCAGTGACGGAGGAACCGCAGGCGGCCCCGGAGTCCCAGCCAAGGCGTGTGAGAACGAGCCAGGGGGCAGGGCGGGTGGGAACTGGGCCCGACATCTGTGGCCACCTTCTGGTCAGGACACGGACAGGTGGGGTCCCCCAGGACGTTGGTCCTGGAAGGGCCTGGGAGCGGGAGTCCACAGGAAGGCCCTCGAGGGCCTTTAATACTTTGGATTGTCTTATATTATTAGTTTCAGTGCAGACTTCATTGTCGGAGTGGGAGTTCAATTTTGTCTCGACGTTGGAAACTCTAGCCCCGGGGAGACATTTCACAAATACCTCTGCTTTCCGATTTATATAAACTCTAACCTTTCTGACTGTTGAGTCTCCAATTACAAGCACCTTTTCTGCTTCTGCAGACGTGCTCCCAAGAGTAGAGAACCTGCTGGTGGCTGTTGTGCAGGAGTTCTCGGCTTAGAGCTGCTAGAACCACGTCTGGCTGTGACCCAAGA
>JAODKF010006641.1:0-15187 GCA_026779585.1 Mormyrus proboscirostris
TCATGTCTTATGTTCTGTCTGTGAGGGAGGGGTTTTCAAGTAAGAATTTCATTGTGCTCTGTACGCTGTACTTTGTATATATGACAATAAACTTCAACTTCAAGACATGCGAATTAGGTTGACTGGCTAAATTGTCCATAGGTGTGAATGTGAGTGTGTTTGTCTGTGTTGGTCCTGTGCTGCCCAGGGTGCCCCTGCCTCTCGCCCGAAGATGCTGGGATTGGCTCCAGCTTCCCCATGAACCAAATGGATAAAGCGGTATAAATAATGGATGGATGGATACATCTACACATACGTACAGACTGCACTGAGTGATGTGAATATAGTTGTATTGCACAATATTCAGAATGGTGACATAATTTACTGTATGAGGTATTATAAAGTCTGATGGTAGATGGAATGAAGGACCTGCAGATGTGTTCATTCTTGCATGCTGGAGTCTGTTGCTGAAGGAGCTTCGTAATGTCCTCACTGTTTCATGGAGGGGGGTCAGAGGAACTGGCCATAACGGATGTAAATTTGGTCAGAATCCTCTCAGCCACCTCCTCAGTGGATTCCGAAGCCCAGGGCAGAGCCAGCGCTCCTGACCAGTTTGTTCAGTCCCTTCCTGAGCTCCTGCACCGCGAAGAATATAGCAGATCCTACCATAGTGTGGTAAAAGGTCCTTAGTCATGTCCTGCACACACCAAAGGACCTCAGCCTCCTCAGCAGGGCATCTATGTTATGTGATAATAACACATAATAAGAGACGTAGAGAAGTAGAAGAAAGTAGAAAAATCTATTTCTGTCATTACTTCTGACTTATTCAGTACTATAGTTATATAACAAGGTGGCCCAAATCTGGTCCTGCAGGGCCAGAATTCAAATAGTATGCAAATTTCCCTACTCAAAACCATCTTGATCAGCTAATTACCAGGTTTAGTATATGTGTTTGAGCAGGGAAATCTGCAATATGTGTTGCACACTGGCCCTCAAGGATCAAAGTGTCACACCCCGTCTATCTGCCCCTCCCAATTCCCCCCTAGTATGGCCCTACAGAGCCATGCCTAAGGCTCATTAGTGTCACCTCTCATTCCTGCCCTTGTCTCAGTCACTCGCAGCTGCCTCCTGTTTGCTCCCTTGTTAGTGTTGCATTTAAGTGCTTCCCAGTCCTGTGTTTCCAAGATCTATCATACTGTAGCCCCTCCTCTCTTTTGTTTGCTCACCCTGCCTGTTCCTGACATTTTAATGTGCATGCTGATTGTGTGTGTTTATGAGTGGTTCAGTATCCGGTCCTGGTGTTTACCTGCCGTGTGCTGGATAGATTCTAGACTGGATCAGAGGAACGGAAAAATGATTGACTGATTGGATTTCCGTCATAGGCTGAAGCAATATATTATGACTTTTCAATTGTTAAAGTCAGTAAATGTGATGAAAAGAACAGGTGCCATAACCTTCAACAACAAGATGATTGTTGTTTGCTTTTTGGGAGAGCATTTAAGCACATTCACAAACCTTCACAAAAAAATACCAATTTTTGTGGCTTTGAGACGTACTGTCAAACGACACAGGGGGATAGCTTTTGTCTCTGTGTGAAATTCTTCCATCATATGTCTGACAACAAGATGAAGCAATATCTGGGATATGAAAGGCAACATGGAGTACTGATGCTGTAATTCCAGCTCCAGTAGGGGTTTTTGTTTGCACAGAGATGAAGCAGAAGAATCTATTTCAGCCAGTTCTGTTCTGTGTTCAGCCAATTCAGTTCTATAGTTTATGTAATATGTAGGTTCACTGTGATTAAGGTAAAAGCAGGAGAATGTCGTGGATGGAATCCTTCTTCACTGGTCTCTTATTAGCCAGCAGACAAGCCTGCAAAAAGACCAAATCACCTCCAATGCCACAAATGTGTCAAGGATCAGTTGATTGTGGTTTTGTTTACATTTTATTCCTTCTTTATTAACTACTTATTCTATTTGCCCAGGTGAAGGCAGTCAAGCAATGTGAGCTTAATTCATGCTTGAATTAATGTCAGAACCCTCACCCCATAGCCACATACAGTATGGCTGAGGAACTCACACAGTCCTGGTATTGCATACATACTATGGCGGGTTCAAGGGTTATATTGGTTTGAATCTCATTACTTTTTTACACAGACCTCTCACTTTCCTTACATCAGTACTGACAGAGCGAGGCAACAATTTACATTACATGCACATCGGGGTAAGACATTAATAAAACACATGCACTTTACAGAGGGTTGATACACAGTACAACACTTACTATTTAACAAAAAACACATGAGAGATACACACACTAATAAACACACTATCAGTGCAGTGCAAAGCATGCCAGTTTACTATAACATATGATATTAGTAAATTGCATAATGTAGTGCAACGTATGTTTGTAGTAAATCACATAATGTCGTATAATGTACATTATTAGTAAATCGCATAAGGAAGTGTTACGCATGTTATTAGTAAATTGCATAATGTAGTACAGTAAAATCCAGTTATAACAGACTTCCTGTACCTGGCAAAACATCGCGCTATATCCAAAGTCTGTTATATCCAGAGTTGCTGTATGCCCAGAACACTACAGGACACCATTTACTCATGCCACACCCCAGCAGACATACTTGTGGTACAGTATAGATTATTATATTGTAAATCTAGTAATCCAACTGATCAGATGTGTGACTATTAATAATCCCGACCACGTATCTGCGCTGGACATCACCAGCACGCCATGCACCTTGTAGGCAGAGCTGCATGTCCGTTATAGGCAAACAAAACTACAGCTAAAATCCGCCCTGGGAACTAAATTGTTTGTCCGTTATGAATTACAAATTCCATTATATGCGAGTCCACTATATCCGATGCTTTTTCTCCATGTTTTTATAGGCACACAGCTAGGGCCAGCAGACCTTGTCCGTTATTGACGATATTCTGTTATAAATGAGCCCACTATAATGGGATTTAACGTGAGTTATACTACAGGCCCAATGTGTGTCATGCATGCCTGTGTGTCTTACTTGTGCCCAGGGACAAGATGATCTCCAAGCCCCCCTCCCCCCCCCCCATCTCCACTGACCCATCTCAATCCAGCCCCCCGCACACTGCATACGGGTCGCTGAATAACTATAAAGCACACACAATGCATGTTCCATCTCATCACGGCAAAAGAGCTCTCACTAAGTGCAGACCGAACCATTTTTGAGAGGGAAAGTAAAATTGTTTCTGACCACTATGTCAAGGAAAATTAGGAAAATAAAAAATAAAAAGCTTGTACATGATTCAGAAATACTGTATGAAGTTTTCACAAATATGTATTTTTGATAAAATTTTCCTGCAGATTATTTAAATGTTAGAAGGCCCTTATTTTCCTGATTTCTGAGCAACCCTGAGTTGGACTTTTTGGAAATTCAGTTGCAGATTTTTGAATTACAAATATTTTATACATGTACACACGTGCCAGATAGATAGATAGATAGATAGATAGATGTGATGTGTTTCTAAAGAAGTTTATTTTATTGATGGATATGACTTATTTTCAGAATTAATAAGGATACAGCAGACACGTAGTCACCACAGGAGGAAAAAACAAAAGTACTGTTTTTGGTGATCAAGAGGATTAAATTTATTTGAGGATTAAGGTTTTTTTGCATCGGGGATCCAGTGTAATCAAGAGTAACATGACCCTCAGATTTCATAAGGTTAACTAAAGCAAACACAAAACAGAAAATAGTGGTACAACTAGTCAGGAAGAAAGGACAGGTGGAGTGAAATAATACAAGAAGCTGCAGTCAGCTGAGTTTCTCATTTATGTTATAAATCATAAACACCGCATTGTATCACCTGGCATACGGTGATCTGTTACTGCAGCAGCCTCAGCCTATCACACACAATATCACACTTAAACACGATATATCTAATATCACAATATAATTTAATGAAAGATATTTTGTGTTGAACAACATTCTAATGATTTAAAATATACTAGCAGCCTTCATTTTATATGCATGCTTATGAAAGATAATACTTGTTTTGCTCTGTCTTTATAATGCTTTCAGATATTTGCATGATTATCATCTGTATGCATTGTCAAAGCAAAAAAAAAAAAAAAAAAAAACATCCTGATAATAGCAAACATCTGTGCCAACTGGCAATTTAGATGTGTCCTGTTTTGGGGAAATCGGTCATTAAGGAAAACAATTTATGCATGTTAATATGTACCTGTGTCCTCTGCCACCATTCTCCCCAGTCATAATTGCATCAGTTTGAACAAAGGGAATGGGGAAGATTACATTTAAACGTCACACGTGAGCTCATTGAAATGCGGCTCTGCTTCCAGAGAGGCTTGGCTCACCTTGTGATTAAATACCCCCAGTAGCAAGCTGTTGTCATATATAATGGAGCAGAGCATTAAAGATGCATGCCCTTTGCAATTAAAAGCTCGATAACTGTATCTGGGCAGACGATTATCCTATGCCAGAGATACTTATCTTATACCTTTAATCTCACACTAATGGTACCTTGTTAGTTCTGATAAAGACGGGTTCTTTGAAGTTATGATTTTCTCGCACTCATCACCGGGGTCAATCTTCTGGCCTCTGGTGAGCTGAGTGTATAGCAGCTATGTGTTGGATTGCAGTGGAGGAAATTACAGTGTCATGCTAAGGGGGCTGGTGGGGAGGCAGAAAGACAGCAAAGCTGACAGGGCAGAGGAACTTGGCTTCATTCTGCATCATGTTATCTGCTTTTCATTCAGCTAGGATAAAATGA
Source organism: Mormyrus proboscirostris (assembly GCA_026779585.1). Classification (NCBI taxonomy): domain Eukaryota; kingdom Metazoa; phylum Chordata; class Actinopteri; order Osteoglossiformes; family Mormyridae; genus Mormyrus; species Mormyrus proboscirostris. The sequence continues at coordinate 4,767 of JAODKF010006641.1, forward strand.
AAAGGTGCAAGTGGTCAGCCATCTTTGGGTGAGGGGGTTATGGGGGCTTATCGAGCCATATTTTTAAAACTGTATGTAATAAGAGTCATTAAGAATCCAGTCACCCAAACATGGGTTTTAAAATAATCTCAACTTGCCCAAAGACCGAATTCTCACTCTACTGAGTACTAGAAGGGAGCCGCACTAGTCAGAAATATTGTGTAGAGCAGACACAAGGCCTGCTGGTGTACGTTCACAGCCACCATAACACCTCAACATACATAGGATCAAGCTAATCTTGAAAGAATAGCCAACTTCAGCCATTGTGATTTATGATTGATTATGACTGTTTATATATTGCAACTGCGATCAAGACATAAATGAACATTGTACGAAAAACCTTTGGAATAGATATTTCAAACTAATTAAAATTTCCTTAGTTAGACCTAAAGATCATGACACTGTGTTTATACACTGTATGTCTTTTATAGTCTACAGGTATAAATTTTGGTGTCGACATTTGCTCTCTGGTAACTGATAGCAAGTGATTCAGGCTCCAACCTCACTGTGACTCTGCACTACACAAGTGGTAAAGAGAATAATAAGAGATGATAAATAAGAAATGTGCACTTGCAGTGTTACCTGGTCTTATTGCTAAGAATGTAGGAAATGTGTATGTCGAATAATACCAACCTGTATAGTTCAGCTTGATAAATTCAGTGAGTCACCAAACATATACCACAAATCTTTCTCATGGCGGTCCAGCTTATTATTTTTCTGTCAAGCAATTTTATGACCTCTCTCTAATATGTCTAGTTGCACATTGTTCAGTGTCCAGTTTTGGGAAAATTTACTGAGCAAACAGACAACTGGCAACAATTGGCTTTTCTGTAATTTATTACCCGTGTGACAAAGACTTTTGTTTATGTGTGCTGGGATGGGAGTTAGGTAATTCACAGTCAAGATTTATGTTGTTTGGTGTTCTGGGTTAACCAATATCTATGTGCATGTACTCTCTATATTTTATACTTTACAATAACCAAAAATTGTAGAATTTTAATCATAATTCATTTTCGGCAAGTAATACTGTATTACAATCCCTCCAGGAACACAGTTATAAAAGAGGAGATATGTTTTTTTTTTTGGTTTTTTTTTAATAAATAAAAAATTGATTAAACAAAAAAGTAAGACAGTGATGAATTCCTTAACCATCTGTAGTCTCAAGGCAGAGGAGCAAAACAACTTTCTGGTGTCAATATAAAGAGCCGTCAGTCATATCTCTATCCACACTCAGGCGCCTGTTAGCCCCAAATAGGAGCTCACCATGCCAATTACACCTCAGCACTGACAGCTGGAGGCAGGGGCTGCGGGAACTGACTTTGGGAGAGCTCAATTAGAAATAGACAGCTCCTAGGATTGGGAAGGGCCCCCCCATTTCTGATGGCTGCACAAGCTGAAAAATAAGCCTCGGTGCCGTGTGACCCCCATGACCCCAGAAACCCCGGAGGCAAGAATGCGCCCATTGCTTTGGAGAGTGATACAGCTGCTGCAGGAAACTGCAGATAAACAGCAAGAAATTTACAGCAGATCTGTCAAATAGAAGGAAGTGTGAAGTCCTGCATTAGAGTTCTTGTTATATCTGACTCAGAAGTGCTCTAGGTCTATACTGATTATCAATGTTGGTTTCGAATAGATCGTAAATTGCACAAAAAAATATGGTAATGCCTTACATTAACTGCACCTTCATAATGCCTTTATAATGCACATTCATAAGCAATATGTAAGTATACCTTAACATCCTATACATTAACAGCTTTAATAACAAGCATTATATGACAATAGCAAATATATTGCAATTATATAATGTTTGTAATTAATAATGGATAAATACTGTATTATTTATGTCCATGTCAAGTAAAGTGTTACTAAAACACTTATTGCGTAAGATTTCACTCTATCAGCCAGTGACATTTCTGTTATAGTTTGCATCGGAAGTTAAATAAATAAGTAATTTTAGTGTCAAGACCTGGAATTGTATGTTTCAATGCTTTCCTGATTCCTCTCTGTCTGTAATTAAAAATAAATAAATAAACAAATAAATAAAAGGTTAAGGGTAACACTTCACTTGAGGGGGCACAAATTACTCAGTTACTACTCAAGTATTAATCATGAGCAAATATATAAATTGTGTGAAATGTATGAACCGTTATGATTGATTAGTGATGAACGAAATGGGATTAGTAGGTAACTAACACTTAGTTTCTGGTTAATTAGTTCGTTAAGAGTGCACTACTACATTATTTGTACCACCTCAAGTAAAGTGTTATCAAAACAAGCCCTAAATCAAGATTTTTACCTCTAAATGCAATGTTTCCAACTCTCCAATTTTAATCATAAGGTCTCCATACTGATGTTAAATGCTGAGATGTGATCTGTATCCTGTTAATATTCTCATATTGTATAAAACTAAGCAAAGCAAACAATCACCCAAATAGAAGGAGGTATTCACAGTATTTACAATGCAGAGATAAGCATTTTTAGGATAGATTCCCTTTGTAGAAAACAAACAGCTTCGGGAATCATACTGATTTTACTGGCCTCTGCTTTAAGAGCCACAGATGGTGCTGACTATTCCAGAACGGATGAGTATTCTTATGTCATTTTGTGTCCTGTATAGGGATGATCTCATTGTTTCTCATTTACGTATTTGTTTGCAAGAAAACAAGCCATTTAATTAAAATCAAGCATCATTTTGATTTCCAGAGGATTCCATACATCCTCTATCTGTTTATCTTGCTCAGGGCTGTGTGGAGCATGGAAGGCATGGGGTACGCCCAGGATGGAATGCCAGTACAAGGCAGCAAAAATATTAAAAATACAGTGACTTTGTGATATCAGCTGTCCAGGGTACGTCCTACTGATTTGAGGATTGGGCGAGACTGGCTTGAAGGTATCTGATATGTGTTTTTCTCTCCTGTGAAATTTCTTGAGTTTGTTTGCAAAATATGTAATTAATGTTCAATGTGGATAGCACAGTGACATGTTAAGCACTGAAAGCTGTAAAGATGCATGCTGTTTCAGTGGTATTGTACAACAAATCAAGCAACTGGTGAGAAAAGTGCATATTCCATATGATTTCAGGCGCCATTACAATCAAGTACAGCCTTTTGTTCAATAATAAAGTGATGCAGGGTATTTTGCTTACTGTTGTCGTCATCATCATTGTCATTTGTATCTGTGCTGTTTGCTGTTGATATTTATTGCTTGTCTGTGTTTTGCACAGTAACCTCCACTAACCTGAAAAGCGCCTATAAATAAAATGCATTATTATTATTACTATTAATATAAACAGCAACAATAACAACAACAACAACAATAATAATAGTCTTACCAAGATGTTGCACCTGCTGTTCTCTGCGATCCAACTGTTGGTCACAGTTGCTTTTGAGCTCAGTCGCTTTGAAAGTTTATCCTCTCCCCATGCGCTACCACTCAGCTGTGACCTGTGTGCTCTTCTGTAAGTCATTTTTTATGACACTTACAGGTGCAATAAAAAGGCCTCGCATAGCTTACTTTGATGACACTCAACATTCATAGCCTTTTATTTGATGTAGTTAAACACATTCTGAATGGTGCAACACTCAGTCAGGATTATACACGTGGAGACTTTGAAGTGACATGAGAGCAACACTTTCACAGATTAAAAAAAAAAAAACGATAGATATTATCTTTGTAGAAATTTTATGTATACAGCCAAGCTATGAATAGACAAGCTTGTTTTAGAATGTTTTGCTAGCAGGGACCAGGGGTGAGTTTCCCCAAAGCCTTCTTTTAACATAGAACTTACAAACAACGTAGCATAGCACATCCCAGATCAGTATAATCCGGGGCTGATGCAGATCGATATGAGAGGGATTAGTAATATTTGGGTCAGGACTCGTAGCTTAGCTAGCGGGGCTGTCTAAGATGACATTCATTGCATGGCTGCTTGCATGTATGACATTTGCTCTCTAGTCAAAATCACAGATATTTCCGAATGTATGCAGCAAAATCTTAATTAGCAGTGATCGTCAAGCAACAAACAAACATAGAACATACGGCATATTCTCTGACTTTCGTAGGAAGCATGTGTAGTACCCCAGAGACGTAGTACAAGTCTCCATGTGTTTATGGATATTAAATCCCAGGTTTTAAAACGAAACAATAAGGACACTGTGACTCATCTCATATGTGTACAGAACAGCTTTGGATTTCTGTGTTTGTAAATCAGCCGGTGTGCTTTTTTTTTCTATGTACACTCTATATAAATAGAAATGGAAGGGGGTCCAGTCTCACTCATTATCATGTCAATGCTATAAATATTTAAGTCACTCCTTGCCAGATGGCTTTTATTCTGCCATTGGTCAAATACTGACCAAAATTAAAGACAGGCCCTGCTGTTAATCACATAATGGATACATCAGTTATAAGAACAGTAGCACTGACATCATAGCCCTAGGGGGCAGTTTCACCTTACATGCCCCATAGAAACCCACCCCATGCCTTCCTCGTCTAGACAGACATCGGCCATTTCTGGAAAGCATCCTGCTCTGTTTCCACCCCGTCTAAACTGACGCTCGCCTCGGGATTCCTGGATTGCTGGAGTTTCTTTGTTTCTAACTGCCTTGTGTAGTTACCCCAAGCAGCCTGTCTTTAACAATCACCACCCATCAGCCTGATAATTTCCACCTTCTTCATGTACAGACACCCCTCACTTAATGACCTTCCTGTTAAATGACCTTCCGGACTTCTGACCAGCTGCTCGACCAGTCGGTATCGTATGCTGTATGTGGTGTTTGCATTCTATTCTGTTCGTTCTGCTCTATGTGGCTTGACGAAGGAAAGCAGTATGTAGTCGGCAGTAAATTGGCCTTTATTGCCATATCAGTTTACACTGAACGTCCAGTAGCGCATGAAGCACATACATGGACAAAGTTAAAGGTCTCTTGTGTCTTATACTTTTCTTACATATTTGGAAGCAATAGCTGCAAGTTATTTTCTTCTTTCATATCTTAGTTAATATGTACAACTGACTTATTTTCTATGCTCTGTTTTAGTTCAGTAATGTGCAAAAGGATGCTATCAGTTATTCACTGGATTGAAGTGATACTAATTTGCGATACCTGCTATATATGGTAGCGTGTCATTTATTTGTAATTTCATAGAAGATTAGCATTAGCACTTATCAACCGGCTTGTTGCGGCTTTGCTTTGCTAAGTAAGAGATCTCCTAAGTCCTTTCTGTGTTTTGTTTATTACAGTTTCACTCAAATTTTCACCTGTCACATACAGAGAAAACATGTAGCAGGAAAACCACACTGTTTATTACAGTATACAGTAAACTACTGTATAAATATTTATAAATATACTGAACATACCAGTATAGTATTGAAATATCAGTAAGGTGCGTCTCCTCACTTATCGCCCAATTCGCTTAACGACCAAGTTGTAGGAACGAACTCGGTCATTAAGTGAGGAGTGTCTGTATTATATTTTTGCATGCATTTATTCTTTTCTGTCGCTGTTCATATTCATTAGTGTTTTTTGGTCTTAATTTTCACTCGTTTTTAATATTCAAAAATCTGGATTTCTTAGCAACAAGCCCCACATAAACCTCATAAATCTTTCGTTTTATATGCTATTTTAACATATCACAATCACTTTTATGGCAAATCTTATCATGCTATTTATTGACTTTATCATGCTTGTTATTGATTTATTTTGTGTGCCATGACCATTCTCAGCTGTGCTTTAGCTTTTTGAGTATTAGCCAACAACATTTTTGAATACGAATTCAAGTCTCTCTCAACTGTGGAATGACCAGTGATTCACAAGCCTAAATAGTCAGGCCATATTGTTGATGTCTCTCCTTTGATTCTACGATCTGCTTATCCAAGAGCCCCACTACCCAGTCTCATTGTAACTACAGTTCAGCTCTTACACTGAAGAGCTTGATAATAAGGAGAAATATATTGTAACAAGTAATAATAAATACTGTGGCTATTCACCATCTCTTTTATAATTGAAACTACATCAATTTACTGCAATTCATCATCATTATTCATGTATAGGAAACCAAAACAATTGACAGTTGTCTAGTCAAACGTTATCAGTCTTGGGTAATTATGTTTTATTGGATCATTGTCAGCAGTTTGTGTGGGCTCCATTATGGTACATCCATCCATCTGTCCATCCATCCATGCATCCATCCATCCATCTTCATGCCCAATACAGTGCAAGGTAGTGATGAGTCAGGAGCCTTATCTCTGGTATAAACTTTACAAAGCACAGGGTATCTAGTTATGGTTGCTCAAATTTTTTTATTTTTTAAAAGAAAGTTACTGTCTTCCTCAGTACATTTATTGAGTCATGTCCAATGCGAATGAAGACAAATAATTAGGCCGAATAAACCTGCACAGTTATATAAATAGTTACCTGTCTTATAAAACACATTTATTGAAGAATATCAATTTTAAAAATGTGGCATATGACAGAATGTCTTCAGCATATATTATAGAGTACTGTGTAACTGCACACTTTCATCTCATAATAAAAGTACATGCATGTCATTCACATACAATTAAAATATATTTATCATTGTGAAAGATCAATCCACTTTTGAAAAGAAAGCTAATTATTTTATATGATTGTGAATGATTAAGGTTTCTCCTTCATTTAGACTTGAAACAGGCATTATAAATGTTGAGGTAATTTGTTATATGTAGTATATTCATACACATACACACTATATATATCATAAATAACATAGCCGTATCACTGTATATTCCATAAATAACATAGCCGTGTCACTGTATATACCGTAAATAACATAGCCGTGTCACTGTATATACCATAAATAACATAGCCGTGTCACTGTATATACCATAAATAATATAGCTGTGTCACTGTATATACCGTAAATAACATAGCCGTGTTGCTGTATATGCCATAAATAATATAGCTGTGTCACTGTATATACCATAAATAACATAGCCGTGTTGCTGTATATGCCGTAAATAACACAGCCGTGTTGCTGTATATACTCAGTCTATTTTGATGGCATGAGTAAAATATTGCCTACCTGTTATGGTGGTCTGTGAAATAGCAAAGGATTTTAAGTGTGTTCATTCCTAAACCTCTGTCCATATATTGCGTTAATGTAGAACGTGTGGTTGGGGGGAACATGTCAACATTGCGCCAGGACAGGATGCTGACACCTCATTAGTTTATCTTTCCTTATGTAAATGAGTTGCATTGTAATGAGCACAATGAAGGAGTCCAATTAATCTGTTAATAGCATGCAGCGATTTTTATTCATTAGGAAGGCTTCTGTCAGGAAACCAAGAAGTGCAATATCTCACTTTCCCAATTAAAGCCTAATATAACACCCACACTGATAGAACAAGTAAGGTAAATTTATTATTTTGCTCAGTAAAGTTATATACTTTTTCCTGTAAAAGAAAAACAAGCTGCTTACACAATGGTCCTTCTTAAATTAAAATATTATCATTTAATATAAATAGCACTGCTTTGACACCTATACGCTAAGACATGTCTATATAAATATTTCTGTTTATCTTACTTATACCGTAGGTACCACGTCTATAGAAAGCTATGCTAATGAGTGAGTAGGAGCAGAATAGGGTTCATGGCCCTTGATTTCCATAAACCAGCATGCATTCTGCTCTGTCTGCACTATGAATACCAATTAACATTTAAAATGTGCATAAATGTGACTGGTTATCCTTAGCTGAGTTTGTTTGTCATCTCTGGAAAATGCGGCACTTGTTTTTTTTCTCCTTATTCATAAAGGGGGAACATGTCAAACTATGTGGCTCATGTAACCATGAACATTACTCTCCCGATTAGCATTTTATGTGCTTGTTTTACAGAACTCAGCAAAACTCAGGGCTTTATGTGATTTATGTCAACCGCTGACTGTCTTTATTTTTTTTGTGTTAGTGCTTTATTTTTAATGTTTTCCATCAAAGAGGCAACTCTATCTTAGTTAAAGTTAAAATACATTTCATCAGCAAACGAAAGGAATTATAGGAACAGAATATATCTACATATTAAAATGAACTAAAGAACGGAATGCTACAAAAAAGCCTTAGATTAAAGCATATACTTTGGTAAGCAAGGAAATGCAAGCAAATTTTTCCTTTGATATTATTTCAGTAATAGTAAAGGCTTACCACCTTCTGGCGTGGTGCTAAAGTAACCCCACATGTTGATTGAAGTATATTCTCCAACATTTACATCTTATGCAATAGCAACACTGAATAGTCTAGATATGAGAATAAATATTTCCATAACTGACAGAACGTAATCAGTGAGCTTAAATTGTCATTGTTTTACACTTTTAGGTTAAATCCCTTTGCAGGTACTTTTGACATTAAAAAAAATTGTCTTGCAATGTCAATGATAGAACACAGCAGTAGATAAAATACAACAGGAATATCAAGGATGTTCTTTTCAGGTTGAGGCAATTCCATTAGTATGAAACACGGAGTCCTTAAGGTCATACTAAGTGCCCATTAAATATTAAAATCTGGGAAAGGCCATAGTCTGAAATCCTATTTAGTGAAACTCCAGCTAAACTGTTCATAAGATATTCTCTCATTTATGCTGAAATGTACTTTGTTTGCAGTACGAGCCTGTCTTTTTGGAAGCTGGTACTTCTGAGACGCCATATGCAAGTGTACGCAAAGCAGATGGTTTTGGAAAGCATACTTTTGCGCTATTTCTCTGTGAAGGTTGGCCTTGCGGTTTTGGCAGGAGACATGAACTGCTCACACCTAGCAAAACTTGAGAGCATGTGGCTTTGCCAGACTCCGATCGTATTAAGTAGAAACTTTTAAGTCTAGAACTGTGACACAGCATCTGGCAGTCATGTTGTGATTTGCTTCATTGAAAGAGACATGCACCTTCTATGCATTGCACTTTGTCTTGCTTTGCCAGCACTAGTGATAAATGATCTAAAAACAGATTGCTAATGTTTCAGCCTTAACAGGCTTATCTGCATCAGTTCTGCTTTACGGCTTGATGGCAAAAACGACAATGGATTGACATCTCACTGTGTTATTTTTCAGTGTTAGGTGCAGGTTTTCAGTGATAAGCCCATTTTGAGTTCAAGCAGAGTTAATTTCTCTTCCAATATTCTCCTATAAAACAGATCAGAGATACATTATCAAATGCCGATTAACGGCAGAAAGTTGTTTCCACTATTTAAATAGCAGTATTTGACTTCATATAAATCTTGAAACAGAAATTGACTACTGAAAGTTTTCTTAATACAACCATCTGTATTTAAACTTCCTGCACATCTTTGGAGCATTTGAATTAGCAGTGGAAGAGTGTCTGCAGACAGACAGCCAGATATTTCAGGGGATTCATGTGCATTTTTATTTTATTCCATTTTTCACCTCTTAAAGACCTTTAATTGTACAGTTCAGTTTGTGCTTTTAAGACTCAGTCGCTAATTTGTGAAATCTATTGTGGAATTATTCCTTCATTGATCCCTTCAAAAAAGTCTGACCATTTTGAGTTCTCACACCTTTCTGATTATTATGTTACACTATTGTCAAGGTGTGTGTCTGCCTGATCACCTCCTGAATGGTGTTATGTGTAGATTCTGTCAGATAAATTGGATGAGAAAAATATATAAAAATCTAGAAAAATCAAAAATGAGGTACGATGACCCTGTTGCTTTTTGCTCATCATGCAGGTCACTACTACACCCAGCACAGATTTGCAGAACTGTTATACCTCTGCTGGGTTTTGCGTCTCAGCCGGTAACGATGCTGTGCCTGTGAGTGGAAGGTCGCCAGTTCAAATTCTGTAACCAGCAGTATTTTTTTCACCCTAAATTAATACTGACTTAATAGTCATTCTAGACACCACATGATTAATGGCACTTTAGTTAAGAAATAGGCAATAATAGACCTTACTGGTTGTCTCCAAAATATCTGTCCAAAGCTGCCTACAGTACAAGCACAGAACAGAAACTATAACAAAATGTTCTCTGTGAGTGAAGAAAAGAGCTAAATGTTGGATTTTTTTCAATCATGTAATTACACTGTGATAGAAAAAAAATCCACAGCATCTTATTGCACTTTATATTTTAAAATAAAGCTGGAGATAACATCTTATCTAAATAGGAAATGAATATGAAGAAGCTCTAACAAGGCACATGGTTAAGTGCTGAAGTCCAAGTACTGACTTCTGGCCCATTAGAACCAGTCCCAGAGAGAGAGATAAATTAACTTTCATTGCAATTTACATATAGCTCATATCCACAATCAGCCTGTGTGCTCCGACTTTACTCATCATAATGTGGACTATGAACATAAAGACCTGAACTCACCCTTCAGCCAGACAAAATACCCCAGCCTGGGACATTCA
>JAODKF010006642.1:0-15158 GCA_026779585.1 Mormyrus proboscirostris
AGACAGACAGGCAGAGAAGCACACAGACACACTGCAAAAGACAGACAGATAAGAGAAGCACACAGACACACTGCAAAAGACAGACAGGCAGAGAAGCACACAGACACACTGCAAATGACAGAAAGATAAGAGAAGCACACAGGCACACTGCAAAAGACAGACAGGCAGAGAAGCACACAGACACACTGCAAAAGACAGACAGATAAGAGAAGCACACAGACACACTCCAAAAGACAGACAGAGAAGCACACAGACACACTGCAAAAGACAGACAGGCAGAGAAGCACACAGACACACTGCAAAAGACAGACAGACAGAGATATAAACAGGGAAATACCTAAGAAACATGGACAGACACTCATACACACATACAGTAAAGCACATAAACAAGCACCGATAGACAGAATGAGATCATTCAGATAGATTCATACAGATAGTTAAGTGGTGAGGGCTATCTGGAAGAAAATGGTACATTTTACATCAAAAATATTTTGCCCGATTCTGGTCCAGAGTTCAACATATTTGCATACCATCATGCCCTGACAGTTTGAGGCAAAGCAACTGTTTATGACAAGTTTGGTCTGATTGGCTGATCACCCCTAGGTTGATTTGAATCCACCATGCTGTACGAGTGTCTGTGTTCGATGTGTGATTCTGCCTGTCTATCTATATATGTGTGTGCCGGTATGCATGTGTGTCAGCTTCTTGTGACTGGCATCCTGCACATGTGTGTGTGCGTGCATGGGTGTGTGCGTGTGTGAATGTGCGCATGCATGCGTGGGTGTGTGCATGCACGCATTTACAAAAACAATAGTAACCCACTGGGCCTGGCAACTCTCTCCCTCCTGGCCACATGCTGCTGTTTCCTAAACTGCGCTGCATGACTCAGGGTTAACACAGTTAAAGGCATCCACATACACTCTCTGTCCCTCTCTCCCGTTCTTTCTCTCTCAGACACACACACACACACACACACACACACACACACGCACACAGACCATCTGTTTTTACTTGTCGTGGCATGTTCCTGTCCAAAGTGCAGCTAGGACAGGTTTCAAACGGTAATTTAAGAGGACCGCAGTAAAGCTGACTTCTTTCCTTCTCTTTCCCTTTGTCCTTTTTCATCTCTCCCTTCCTTGGTGGGAGGCTGGCAGTGGGACAGTGATGTGTTCAGCAGCTTCATCAGTCGAGCACACAAGCACCCGCACGCGTGCACATGCACATACACGCACACAAAAACACACACACACACATTTTCCCCCTTCTTTCGCCTGGATTGTACTCTGTCTGGATTTTCTGTCCTGCCTGTTTCAGTCCCGCCCCACGCAGCACATCTGTATGTAGGTCAGCCCCTCCTCCTCCTCTCCCATCAGAATGTCCTACTTTCATTTGGAGATGATGACATCACATTGCTGAGACACACTCTGTGGGCTCTCAGGGTAAGTGTGGATAGCATGGTAGCCACTAAGTGTCCCACATGCCACCTTCATCTCTGTAATTATACACACGTGCACAATGATGCGTGAAAGCACAGACGCACACATGCACCAGCAGACGCGCAGGCAGACATGCAGCCAGTCGCAACACACAAACAAACAAAAACAGCAACATTCAAACACACCGGGCAGCACTTCTCTCCCTTTTCTCCCCACCCCTTCCCTCAACTCCCGCCCCCCAACTGACCTGCGCCTCCGCAGCTTGCGGTTCTCCATCTTAAGCAGGTGTAGCTTCTTGGCAAAGCACACAGTGACCATGAAGAGGAGGAGCACCGTGAGCGCAGCTACACCCACCGCCATGCACATCACCTGGAACTCCGTCACCACCGACTCGCACCGTGAGCCTTTGTGCCAGATGTAGTCCTGCACGCTGCACCTGGGGATGGGAGATTTGAGGGAGATGGAATAAAGTGCTTTATTTGCAGGAAGCGAAGATGGGTCCAGAATGGAGAGCCGCCAGAAGGAATGCGAGAGAGAGATGAGAAGACTACGGTAGGCAGGAGGAGCTGGTTAGTTCAGCTACAGGATCACAATGAACTCCATCCTGTCTGGTCTCCATTATGCCATGACACACTAAGTTCCCCGGTGATGTTCTGATGTCAATCACCCAGTATCAGACATAGAGGAAATGAAAACAGGCTTGACAAGCATCGTCCTTATTAGCCATTTTATCTTACATCTGTCTGAGGGGAGAGAAGTGAGCAGCCTAGGATGGTGCAGAGGGAATGCGGACTGCAGCGCAGGGAATGCGGACTGCAGCGCAGGAGCTGCAGAAGGTCAGACCAAGGAGCAGATGGAGTGTCTCACTGACTCAGACTGTGATACAGGACAGACATGGCTGCCTCCCCCACATATTGTACCTCTGGTCACATGCATTGCGCAGCACATGCAAGGTCCCAAGGCAAAGCTCTGACTGCCGTGTGTCACATGGGACTGAACAGAGTCACATCCGTCCTGCAATGTGCACCATCTCACATACATTCAGGGTCCCACTGAATCACAGATACATAAAGTAGGGGTGTCAGACTGCAGTCCTGGGGGGGCCAAACCCTGTGTAGCTTAGTTCTTTCCCTGTTCCACCACAAATGATTCAGCACAAGAGCTGTGTGGTAATTAGCATAAGGAGTTGAATCAGGTGTGTTAAATGAGTTGAGACCCAAACATATGCAGGGCTCTGGCCCTCCAGGACTGCAGTTCACCTGTGACATAAAGACACATGACATAGATGAGTTGCTAATTTACTTTCATTCCTGCATTTGGAACAAATACCATTTAAAATGGAGATCCACCTAGCATATCCATATATTGCATCCATAGCTTGACCAGGCCATAACGCTGGACAGCTCCCCAGGGCCCCTGTTATACCCACGGAGATCTCCCACTGGGCAGGCCACCACTGGACAGGCCAGTACTGGGCATACTCCCACTGGGCATACCACCACTGGGCAGGCCACACTGGGCATGCCACCACTGGGCAGGCTAGTACTGGGCATACCACCACTGGGCAGGACACACTGGGCATACCACCACTGGGCATACTACCACTGGACAGACCACCACTGAGTCGCATCTCGCCATGTTACACTGCATTTGCAGGAGTGGATCAGGGCTGGCTTAAGAACAATCAAGTTGAGCTAACAAAAAAAAACAGTCACCTGCATGTGTTCCATACAGTGCTGTGAAAAGTATTTGCTGATTTCTTTTTTCATGCATATTTGTCTTTTGAGACAAAAGTTTCTGAAGGTTTGCGTCCCGTTACATCTGGCACAAAACTAACAAAGCATTTCATAAAAAGAACATCAGAGCAACAGCCAAGCATAGTGCTGCTAGTGTGATGGTCTGGGGCTGCTTTGCTGGGGCAGGACCTGGATGACTGGCTGTAATTGATGGAACCATGAATTCTGCTCTCTACCAGAAAATCCTGATGTTTGGTACTTTTGGCTTACGATTATAATACAACCCCGTTTCCAAAAAAGTTGGGACTCGTGAGAGTAGAGAATTTCCAGCCAACAGTTCGTGCCCTCAAGGTGAAGTGCACTTAGGTTCTGCAGCAGGACAGCTATCCAAAGCACAGCAGCAAGTCCATCTCAGAATGGCTCAAAAATCAAAGTTAAGGTTCTGGAGTGACCTAGTCAAAGTCCAGACTTAAATCCAACTGAGATTCTTTGGCATGACCTTTATACTCGAAAACCCTCCAGAACTGAAACAGTTTGTTGGATCATCTGAAACATGTAAATGTGACAAACATGCATATAAATAAGTTATCAGGGGCACCATAGAACACCTGGTTTATTTCTTGCAGTTCTATAGAATGCAGTATTTATTTGTTACATAATTCTATGAAACTCTACATGTTTTTCTTAGTTTTAAATAGATCTCTGTGCTTATATGTTATGATGTGCTATGGAACCCTGTGATTATGTGTTACAGTGTTCTAGAGAACTCTGTACTTATTTGTTACAGCATTCCATAGAACCTCAGTGTTTATGTGTTACAATGTTCAATAGAACCCATAGGTTTATGTCTTACAGTGTTCTATCGAAGCTTGTATTTCTGCATTGTAGTGTTCCAAAGAACTTGATGGTTTGCGTTATAGTGAAGGCTACAGCTGATGGAGAAGTTAATGAAGTAGCACTCAGTGAAAGCTATTTAGTGCCAAACTCATCTTCATTATCGCACCATCAGTGTCCTACACCCCCTCCAGCCAGTGTGCTGCACCCCCCTCCAGTCAGTGTCCTACCCCCCCTCCAGCCAGTGTGCTGCACCACCTCCAGCCAGTGTGCTGCACCCCCCTCCAGTCAGTGTCCTACACCCCCTCCAGACAGTGTCCTACACCCACCCTCCAGTCAGTGTCCTACACCCCCTCCAGACAGTGTGCTGCACCCCCTCCAGCCAGTGTGCTACACCCCCTCCAGCCAGTGTGCTACACCCCCACCAGCCAGTGCCCTCAGTAGGGACTCCAGTCTGGCGTCTCTACATGTCTTTCCATGCTGGCAAATACAGGCTGGTCTGAATCATTTTTATGCCATTTCCTTACACTTTCTCTCTTCTGCTCAAATTCAGCTCCTTTCTTTTCCAAAAAAAACAGCTCAGTAGCTTTGTGTGTGTTTTTCCTCCAATCCTTCACCCCTGCGAGGCAGACGGGAGCAGATTAGCAGGCAGTAGCTCTGTGCCAACCTGGAGGCAGCTCAGTCCCAGTTGCCTGCGCTCACCTCACCCCTATATGCGACGTGCTATCGCTATCAGATTATGGAGAGAAAAACAGACAGGAATTTTAAAGACCTTTTTCACAGCAGTATTTCCTCTCTGCTCTTGGCTGCATTGATGTTTCTGTGCATCTCAGCAGCTCATGCACACACACACCTGATGGACCGGTGGCACAGAGCCTTTCACTTCAGCCTTACCTTTCAGCATTCGCTTTTCTAGATATTCAAGTTGCTTTTCTGTCCTAGAGGCTGTGTGTGTATCTACTACAGGTTATGCTTGGAACAAATATGACTCAGCAATAACAGAAAAATGTGGAGAGTAAGAAAGAAAGAGAAAGTAACTGATCATGGATCATGGGCAGCAGAACGATCTCAGGGAGAACAGGACTTGGGAAGCATTTGGGAAAAACTACTCAGGGCACAGGATCATGTGTGTCAGTTACTCAGGGCACAGGATCATGTGTGTCACTTACTCAGGGCACAGGATGTGGCTGTTAATCAACATGAGGCAAAGACGATGGCAGGAGTTATGACAGTCAGTCTCTATCTTCCCCTGGTCCACCGATATATGATTGTCAGTTCTATACCCCCATAACCATTTGAATGGCAACAAATTTTGGCATCTGGATGTATCTTCAAACCACCAATGCAACCCAAGACTGCTTGACAAGAATGGGAGCATCAGTTAGCAGGTGAATCAAGGCAATTATTTACATGTCAAATTAGACATTGATGTCTTTTTTCTGGTGTAAAATGGGTGCATTGAAAGAAGCTGTAATGATGCAGGTGCGACAGTTAAGGCTGCAGGAGGGTCGGTGCTGCGGATGGTCTGATGCTGATATATATCTGGCACGACATCACAGTGCCAGCTCTGTAGGCCGCCGCGCGTTAGACTGACGTGACGACTTCCTCAGCCAAACTGATCCACACTGAACTGCAGACAGAGTCAGCCTCTTAAAGCCAGACAGGTTATCACTAGGGTTTGTGTATCATAATGAATCTGAGAATCTGCAGGGGTCTGTGAGGCTGAACCCTCTCCATAACCATCTCTATGCCATTCAGCATCATTCAGAAGGAGACCAACAGATTAAGCAGCTTTCTTATTTCCATGTTGAAAAGTTGGCGGATTGGGGGATGTCACCAGCGTGACAGGCATACATGGAACTGGGAGGTGTTAAGGGGTGACCGTGGCCCCCCAGACTGAAACCTGAGCACCCCATTCGCCATTGTATTTACATTAGACTTTGACTCCTTTTATTCTGTAACCGTTTCTCTGTGTCCCTGATGACAAACTGATAAAGAATGAGCTCACGGCACTGCTGAGCTCATCATGTGCTCTCAGAACAGGAGTCATGCGGGAGTTTGGGGATCCTGTGCTTATTGTAAGGCTGTTACCTTCACTGCAAGAAATTGAAATATTAAATGTGTATTTGATAATTCCACCACTGCCTGGATTATAAACAATGTGGAGTTATAGCGTTTAGGTACCTTAAATACGCCCTTATTTTCTATATGTCTTATATTCATATTTAGATTTATGTGCCACCCCCCAAAATGACCTCTGGTCCCACCCTGGCCACCCCACTGAAAAATTTCTGGCTCTGCCACTAGTGCCAGGGCACAGGCGCCAGTACCCCCCTCCCCCGTTGGTGTCTTCTACACACTGTAACACCCTTTTTGGCCGTGTCCTTTTTCTGGGTTCTGCGACAGTAGGTTTTTGGAATAGTCCCTATAGAGTGCTGGCGCGTTTTCAGTAAAGACGTACAGTCAGGTTCTCAGAGCTGCATTTTTCATGACCGGAAATCTAATGCGGATCATGCTGTTGACCATTTTCAGCAGGAAGGGCCTGCTGCAGCGCTCTCACCTGCAGAAAGCCCCCGTCCCTTCCACTAGGTAACACTGCCCCCCGTTGAAGCAGTAGCTGGGGAGGAAGTCGCAGAGCGACCGGCAGGTGGCGTTGTGGCGTGTGTACCCCGGCCCACAGCCTGACCCGTTGACGGAGTCCACCAGTCCTGGGGCTGGAGGCGGCTGTACATCTTCATCGGGCCCGCTGATCATTATGTCATCGGGTACGATGGAGCTCACGGCATGGTAGTCGAAGGAACTACTGCTGGTGGTGGAGATCATGATGTCTTGATCTTCCACAGTGGTACTATCGGTTGTATCTGTGAGCACTTCGTTCTTCTCATCCAGGAGGTCACTGGGTGTGAGGTAGTCGTAGCTGTCAAACATGGCCCAGGAAGTGGTGCCGCCTGCCTGTAGCTGATTGGCTGCAGATTCAGTGATGGAATCAGTCTCCAGGTGCCGGTGATGTGAGCCGAGGTCCCAGAATTCCACGGTGACCACGTCTGGCTGCGTGGGGGACCCACCTGGGGGCTCGGTCACTGCGGAGGTGGCAGGCTGGAGATCCAGATCCAACATGGCAGAAGTGGCTGCTGTCGTTGAGGTCACAGTGGCAGTCACGACCGGGCCGGGCCGGGCTGCAAGCCAGGGAGAGTCTGTGTACTGCTGGTGCTGGTGCTCGTCCACATCCTGGAAGTCCAGCTTGACCTTGTTACCAGTGCCAGGGCGTGGTGGAGGGAGGAATAAAGTGTTGACTCCTGTATCCAGAACTTGGTCCAGCTCTGCTGAATCCTGGCTGATGCCACTGCCCAGGTCGCTGCTACCTTGAGGCTTGTGCAATGGGGCGATGGGAGGGGCAGAGCCTGCGGCCCCCGGGGTCAAGTCCATCTGCTGCCCACTAGGGGGCAAAGCTGAGGACGAGTTCAGCCTGTTGGGAGCCTCTGTGTCATTGGTCCCTATGGAGCTCCCTGTGGTCACAGAAACACAGACCAGTCAGAAAATTGTCTCCCAGTAACTCATGTCGAACCACATCACAGAAAACCACAAACACGGTGCATATAAATTTACTGCACATGTTGCACTTACTGCATCTTTTTGCTTTTACTGCATATTATTTTCTAATTACAACACAAATGTGACACTTGCGAGCAGGAGACATCAGCCCCCTTTTAGCTTCATGAAATAACATGCTTCGCTCTGAAGCCCAGGTCTGGCCCGTTTGAACCCCATTTTCTGCTCAGCTGCCATGGATATGCACTATACTATATGGACAGTGCTGTGAGTCTACTTTCGCTGCATCTTCTGCGCATGTTTGGTGACCTGGGACAGGGAGGTGAGACCATGTGTGAAGACAACATCAGTTCTCACCGGAGCATGTTCATACCTGAGGAATTGGCCTATTTTGGGCTGTGGCTCCATCTATTTTTGCATCCTTTATCAAGTATTAAGACTATAACTTAAGCACAAGGAACCAGCTTATATAGTAGAATAAAAAGAAATAAATAATTACAAAAGAGTTGTTCACTTCCTTCTACACCTCTCATCGGAAAGGGCTGAAGCATCAGACATTAACTACAGAGATGGCATGTGGGGCAATCAAAGATGAGAAAAGTTGAATCACAGACAGATGTGCAAAGATTTTCAATAATAGTCCAGTTATTTATTTGGCTAATTCTGTTGAATAACTAAACAAGTGCCCATGGGATCAATAAAAGTATATATTCTGTCATTTCAGAAATAATTTCAACCACCTGCAACGTGAAATTACAGAAATCACAAGCTAAAATTTCACTTTAATGCATGTCTGGTGATTCAAGATAATGAAGTTAGGAGAAAGCACATCACATGACATGGGATTCCACACCTCAGTCTGCTCGCTCTGCCAGCATGCAGAGGCGACATCAGCTCCTCCGTTCACGGTGCCCGCGGTGCCCACGGTGCCCGCGGTGCCCACCACACCCACAGCACCCCGACTGGACATGCTACCACATACTGAAGTGTGAAGTATTTAAGCATTTTTTTCAATGGCACAGATAATTGCCCTGAAAACACAGGAACACAGATGTGTGGTAAGGACAGAGCAGCAGGTTAAACCAGCAAGTTTTAAATTCTAAGTGCTGACATCCACTCCATAGAAGGTTAGACAGAGACAAAGAAAGGAGCGGTTTGAGCTCTAGCCTCAAAGATACTGTAGGAAAGCCAAGGAGAAGTTAGAAGCCGCTCAGTCGGCTGGGGGAGGCTGAACCTCAAGTTAAACAGGCTCAGATAATGTTTCCACAAACATAAAGCTGGGTCCGGTGTTGGTTCTTGCTTGCTGCTTTTGAGAACCTGCCTGGGTTTCCATTGGCTACAGAAAAGAACAGAACAGAAATGTTACCTAGGGGGATGTAAGAGTAAAGTGAAGCAGGGGCGCCGCTAAGGGGGGGAAAGTTGGGACAATTCTAAGGGCCCACGCCTGTTTTGAGCGGAATGGGTGTGGTAGGGGGGGCCCAACCTCATATTTTGTCATAGGGCCCAAAATTGCTAGCGGCGCCCCTGAAGTGAAGGTTCATGTGAATTCAGTTTTTTGGATTTATTTTGATCTGTTTCAGATTTTAAGTTTTCATAAGCTGCAGAACCAAAAAAAAAGTTTTCAGACTATGACTCGTTGGGCTACGTCTCTATTGCCTATATCAGCTTTTGTCTTGTAAAGGGTCCCTGTTTGTGTGTCTGTGTGTAAATGAGTTTATTATTCTCACTTGCTCTTTTACTGCTGTCCATTTTAAGGATCACACAACAAAAGAGTTGCTAAAAACTGAATTTTGCAGTCTGCTTCATGCTCTCTTTGTCATTCGAGTGCCACAATATTTTATTTATTCAACCTATGACATATTTATAATTTATTATTAAATCTAGCTAGCAGATCGATCTTTCGTTTTCCACAGAATAAAAAAATTATGTAATATTATTCCACTAGCAAGCTGGCAAGTTGTTTCACTACTGGTGCCGGTGATTTTAGACAAAATTATATTGGTTATCGATTGAATTTTCTGCGTATGCAGATTTGGACATGATAGCCTATCCCACTTTCTCTTACGTTATGCTTCCAAATTCTGAGACCAGCTTTAATGTAGTGCCGAGACAGAGCTATTTTTTCTGGCCCAGCGCCAATTTTTTTTTTGCAGTGGAAACGCATAGAACTAGTTCCAGATTGGGAAGAAGTCCAGCATCGGGTTGGTGGAAACAAGGCATGAGAGAAGGGAGGAATAAAGGGAAAATTAAGGGTAGCGAAGAAAGGGAAGAAGTGGACAGAGTAATGACAGTAAGAGGAGAGCAGCCAAATGTCCACCAACAGATACCTGCCCTCCTTCCTGAGACAGATGCTTGTCAAGTGACTATGCTGGGGGTGGTAATCTCACTTCACAGCCCCTCATGCAGGTACCTCTGAGTGAATGTGCAAAGAAAACTGAAAATGGAGGAAGCACTGAAAGAAGAAGCAGGAATAGACACAGGATGAACCAACGAAAGAGACAGAAATAAAACCTCATTCATAGGCAAAACTGAAAACCAAGACCACCTTCATCTAAGACCCTCTACCAATAAAATACATCAAATCAATGGAAGTAAATGCAGAGATGTAGATTTATACATGAAATGCACACACATTCAGACACACGCATAGACACACACACAACATAACCGCTGCATACAAAGATTAACCTCCTGGTTGACTGCACACAGTGTTTTGATAATTCTTCCACCATTTTGCATTTAGATTCATTCTAATGCCTTCTGCCTTCATTTGTACTCAACACGTTCACTCTCTGGCAGTAAACGCTTTCATTTCTCTGCTCAACAGGTGGCAGGACGGAGGCGGGAAGTGTGGCCATGGCAACGAGCAGCCTCTCGCAGCATAGGTATTGATGCAGCCTCTCTGCATGGACACAATCGGTTGGACTGACCTGTCTGGATGGGGCTGGATCAAGTCGAAACTGCACGTTTGGACAAGCAGGAAGAGTATTAGTTAAGGAGCAATACCTCAAGATAACCTTTGTTTGGGCAAAATAATTCCTATACTGTACTGATTTACGATGTGCTACTTTCCACTAGCAAGTCTGAGAGAATCGCCATCTTATGTTAGCATCTAACGCTAGTGGGATTAGCATTCGCTTGCGTAAATTAACATTATAAATACATTCCGTTCAGCTGTTTTCTAGTACTTCTAGATAAAGTAAGTAGGGGGGGGGTGTATTGGGAAAGCATCAATAGATGTTCAATACATGTGCAGTAATACTAAGAATGAATAAAATATAGAGTATGTCCTTTTTCTATCAGAGACTTTGTGCATATTGATGGAGATCCCCAGTATCTCCCTGCATTTCGACCAATCAGGTGATGGTGAAGCCACCAGTTTGGGTTAGTCACACCTTCGACCCTGCTAGTAAGTAGGGCCATGTCAACACCGTAAGCGTTTATAGATGTTCCAAGGAGCAGGGTAGGGGATCCTGACCCAGTTCTAAAAGACTGGAGTTCAGCAGATTTATATTAGTCAGACCTGAAACACCAAACAGATGATTTGCTATCCAGCTAAAGAATAACTACAACCAAGCCATCGGAAGCTGAGGCAGGTCAAACAGCAGACCACCCTGCAGACCACCTATGAAATCCACCTTCTGTTTTAATGTCTCCCAAGCAACTGAATCCTACACAGCGACAGTAACTGTACAAAGAGACCAAGAAAGAGGATTTTACGGGTGACACTCAGGCTATGGAAATGTTTGCCTGCTCAGTATTCTACTGAGACACAAACCAGACTGATGGTGGGATTCATGATGCTCGCTGTTAGCGATGAGGACTCAGCAAATCGAGCCCATAGCTTATGAGGTACATTTTGTTGTCATTGATTCACATGTGATTTTCCCTGGATTGACTCCCATCAAATCAATAAATGGTACAACAGCCAGAACCTCACTGCTGATGCGCAGTGGCAGTGCCCTCACTGACGGCCTAGATCCACCTCTTTGTGCATCTCCTGGCTTCACCTCCGGTCTCCACGCCTTGTAATCTGAAGGATGGGCTTAAATTAAAATCATTGCTTGATTTCAGAAGCATCTGTGCGGAAGGCTGCTCAGAGCCATTGGCCCATAACCCCGGGATCCCTGAGCCCTTAATCGCTGCCATTTCGCTAGTCAGTGAATGGCTGAGAAGCTGCCTGGTTCAGTGACATCACTGATGGAACTGTGGGACTTCAGGTCCAACAGCCCATTTGAGGCTCTCAGACAAATAGGACTGACGGGTGCCTCTGCAGCCAATGCAAATCAACCCCCTCCCCCACATTGCAACCTGCAGCATGTCATGAAATACTGAGCTACGAAAGTATTAAATCTGTAAGCTAAAGACTTTGACCTATCAGGGTCTGAAGAACAACAGGGGAAAAGAGGGAAAGGGCAGGAGGAGCCACTGCAGGCTTTTCCGCTCACACATGTCTCACAAGGTTGATGGTAGAGCAGTATGGAGTCCAGCAGCTCAATACGGGGTTACTGTGGGGCACGAGAACCGCTGGGACAGCAGGGATTTCAGCAACATCCAAGGAGCTGCACCGAGGCTGAGGCTGGACCTCGCATTCGGTTTTGACATTGTGCTTTTCACACCTGACTGAGGACAAACGAGGGGCATGGAGGAGACCCACACATGAACCGTGACCAAATGGTGACAGTCACACCCTGGATAAGTGTTGCAGTGCTCATTAGGACGTCACCCTGCATTTCTACTGCCATAAAACAAAACTGAGGAACCAAGCATTTACACCGCACCGAGAACCTTTGGCTACACTGCCAACATTTCTCATATAATCCATGCATATCATATAAATAAACAGCATACACATTTCACTATTTTTAGGCTCACATATAATGATTCGGTGACTTCGTCACGCCCGGCTCTCCTGTTTCTGGGCGTCAATGCGCAGGAAACGGGGCTCCGAGACAGATGGATTACCAAAATACTCGCTGCAGGTCTGGACTCCCTAGGGCTTCGGCGAGGAGCCGATCACAGAGGACCTTCGTCTAGTCGGTCATTCGGCCAGTCTCAAAGGCTATATGTGATACTACCCTCCGAGCCTGATTCTGTTCCTTATTAGGAGACAGACAGAGCCCAGTAATATTGGCGTTTTTTTTGTCATCGAATCGATCCGTCGCTTCCTTACAACCGTTCGTGCTCCATCGACATCGATGTGCCGTTTTCTCGCACCCGGCAACAAGAATTATATGACAACCGTGTGGGCGTCTATAAGCGTATATACACCTCCATGAAGACACGCACCTGCTGCATGGAGGTGTAGGTAAAGCAATCACACCTCGGATCCTTGGAAAAAGACACGCAACGCTTTCGACACCCCCGGACGACTATGCGAGGAAAGCATGAATTATTCAGATCAGGATGACGACCCTAATCCCGCTTTTGTGCAGAGCCGTCATTCCTCCAGGGAGCAGCGACTGCTCCAGGGAGCCGGGCTTTGTGTTTCACCTCTTTGCCCGCCTGTGTCGGAATGCGTCCGGTGCTTCAAAAACGCCACCGTGCCAGCCCCAAAAAATTATAGCCCACGCTATATGGAAGGGGGGGGGGGGGCAAAGCAAGTTTTTAAGCCACCATTCAATCATTATAATTGATAACTGAATGGTACTTTTGAGTGCCAGATAAAGTAATATTTTCAGCTCCGCCCGAAACGAGTGATCCACACAAAAGGTGCTATCAGTGGAGTATAATGCTTAAACATCCGCGGCTCGCCAAATCTACATCCCTGCAAAGCGCGTTTATAGGAGCCCCCATGCCGGCTGTTAACGCCGCCTGTGGGATCACTCGGTGTGGGCGGTAAATAAGGCGTATTTTCCTTACCATGTGCGCAAAATGCCATCAAGTGCAGAACCAAGGAGGCTGACAGCATCAGCAAGCCACGGTACCCGGAGAAGACCCATGTCTGTCTGCCATCCATGCTTGACTTCGGTGTATCAAAAAGCGCAGGAAAAAAAGATAAATCCTTTTCGAATGGAAACCGAGTGTATTAAAATGAAGCCTAAGGGGCTTTATGAAGTGTTAAATCCTTTTCGTGTTTGCTCTTGGTCACAGATTTTCCATGGTTATTCCGCGCTGATGTGTCGCTCTGTGTCCGTTAGTGTATTTAGTTCGTGTGATTTTAATTAGTTTTATAACGGCTTCCTACGGTCCCATTGCTGCTGTCAGGCGACTTGTCAAGTTGCATAAACGCCGCGGCTTAGATTAGAAAAGCTGCTCCTGTACTTTACAATAGTAAATGCCCCCCAGTTATGATGCGATCTGCTCAGTTCCCACAGTCCAAGGAAAGAAAATGAATTCTGCTTCCCACCGTCTCTCTCACCCCCACTCCTCTATCCCCACCCAGGTTTTTTTTCCTTTCAATAAATTGCTATTCATCCGACTCTATCGCGTCTTGTGCGCACGCTCGGACGCTTTTTAACGCATTTATTTTGGAGGATGGTCCGAGTTGATGAATTTTTAACGCAAGTTCTGGGGGGAAGGTAGTTTTGGTGGTCTTAAAATGCAGTGCTGGGAACCTGGTTTAGAGAGTAGGCGGTCTTTAACGCATTTCTGATGGAATCGCCGTTTTCCCGTTTATAATCCTTGAGTTATGTGAGACTGTGGAGTTGAAAAACGAGGACACGATGAGGGACCAACCCCCATCCTTTATATATAGCGGTTTTCCCATATAACCAAAGACATCTATGGAGTAAAACGTGAGAGGCAGTTTATCATTTTCCTCAAATCATCATTTCTACACAGTGTGTGAATCGCGCATTTGACGGAGGGGTGGGGGCTGCTGCTTTATCATATGCAGCCAACAGTGCAAGGCTGAGGAGGTAAATAGGTCCATCGACGATTTAAAAAGACAGACAAACTAACAATAGGAAAAAGGAAAGACGGCGGGTCTTTTGAACCCCCACCCGGGATGCCGTGATGAATGCACAAGTAGGCTAGGGGGTGGGTTGCCCACTTTTCTCTTCACTAAGAACTTCAGAAAGAGAGAAAGGGAGTCGACAACGGGGGGTGGCACAAGTGGCTTAACCGTTTGAGCAAAAAAAAAACATCCTGAGGGCCTACAGGTCACACACAGATATACAGGGGTTGGACAATGAAACTGAAACACTGGCTAAAATAGTCTTTGAGGTTTCATGCCTATATATGGGTGACCTGGTGGCCAATCTTCACTGATTGAACATTACATCAGTAAGAACAGAGTGTGAAGGTTGAATAACAGAGCAACAGCACAGCTGTACATAAAATATTGCAATTCACACCGCATAATGGGAGACATATCAGAGCTCAAAAGAGGGCACACTGCTGGTGTGTGTCTCCCTGGCGCGTCTGTGACCTGGACAGGAAGTCTTTGTGATGTACTGAGAGCCATGGTACCCAGGGTAATGTCAGCATACCACCACAAAGGACAGACCACATCTAGCAGGAGTAACTCGATGCAAGAGGAGGCTGTCTGAAGGCTTGTCTGGGCACTAACCCAGATTGTATCTAGAAAACATAAAACCGCTGCCACCAAACTCAGTGCAAAATCAAATCCGCACCTCGACTCTCCTGTTTCCACCAAAAC
>JAODKF010006643.1:0-15148 GCA_026779585.1 Mormyrus proboscirostris
TTATCATTAGAGAGTATAATTCTACTTACCATTAATGGGACACATTTATTATTATTTTATTTATTTTTATTTTTTTTTTACGTGGTCAGCATCGCGGGCCGCATTCGCATCTGTGACGGGCTGCAGGTTGAGAACCACTGGCTTAGAGCATGATACCTGTAGGATTACATAGGAACTGCTACATAGGAAATGTTCTCCAAACATGTTTGAAAGTTATTGAGTCTGTTCACCTGGGGTTTTGAGGTTTATTGTAACCAATATAAAATGTTCTGCACCATTTTTATTGCAGTTTAGCCAACACCTGAAAGATTTATGACACAAAACTGTTGACTGGAGTAACACAAATGACACAGTTGACAGGAATAACACAGTTGAGAGCATGCATTGGGAGAAAAAGAGAAATCTTTATGTCACAAGTACAGTGCTCTGAAAAAGTGATTTCTTGATTGGCCAGGTCTGGCAGTAATCAGGCCTGGGTGTGGCTAGTGAAATTGAACTCAGCTTTCTGTAATAATAATAATTGTAGTTAATCAAAGTTAATTAATGATTTACCAAATCATCATTTAAAAACTGCATTTACTCTGCTTATTTTGCATAATATAAAAATTTGTTTGATCTGAAACATATATGACAAATATGCATAAAAAGTTAGTCAGCTATGCAATAAAATAATATCAGGAAAATACTTTTTCTCAGCACTGTAACTCTCATGAAACAATCAAAGAAAAATCAAACATCATCTTTTTGATGTGTTTTTAACATATGCTGTTAATTCTGAATCATTCTACTTTACACACAGACCTTTCCTACTCATTGTCTATTTTGTCTTCCAGTTCCTTTTGTTCTTCTTTTGATTTCACAGAGTTCACATTTCTGATATCTTCAACCATATAATCGATCCTTTATTGTCCCCATGGGGAAATTCTTTTTATGCCTCCCTCAACTTGCACTTTGTAGAGCAAGCTGTCCGCGAAAAGCAGACGCCTGTCGGGGTGCCCAGGGAGCTGGGGGTTAAATATATATAATGTCTCTTACAGATCAAATTACACAAATGTCAGCAGGACCTCATCCTTTGAAACCTCTGAACCATATCAACCATTCTGTGAAGCTGGATGTCATGTGACTTAGATGCTTGGTGAACATGTACTCAGGAAGGCTATTTAATGCCGTGAATGGATGATGGATGTTGTTTAAATGGATGTTGCACAAGGTATACGTGTATGTTGCAGCACTTGTTCATATTTACCATGTAATTTCTGTATAATGATAATTAATTAATGTTTTTATCAAAATATGCAATGCAAGCATAAACTATGACAGTAAACCCTGCCAACATTGTCAGCTGTGTTAATGCCTGTCACCCGTGTTACACTTGATAAGTAAGTTCTTTCATTCGAGGGCCTTGTGTTAACTGCTAGGTGCAAACACCTTATGACCTTAAGCAACTCATTTTTAAACAAACCTTCTCTACCTTTTGTAAATATAAAATATAAACCAAGTATACAAAATCATGTCCATAACAGTTAACAAGCAATTAACCCACTCTGTGCACAGACAATAATATTGATGAAATATTGATGAGGAGGAGAAGAGATTTACCGCACTGTGTTTAAAATTCCCTCTACTGAAGGAAGTGACATCGTGTGGTGTTGGTCATGTAACTTGGGAGCAAACCATTACTGAGTTATAGCGTTTTGTCAATGGGTAACACCAGTCATAACAACTGGCGGACAAACTGGCAGATTTGGGACTTCCGTCACTCACCTGTAGTTAGATACTGGACTTTCTGTCAGGTCGCTCCCAGAGGGTCAGACTGGGTTCCCACACCTCTATTGCTCTCAGTCTCAACACCGGGTCGCTGCTGGGCTGTGTGCTCAGCCCGCTCCTCTACACCCTCTACACACACGACTGTGTTCCCATGTACCTCAACAACAAGATCATTAAGTTTGCAGATGATACAACGGTGATCGGACTCATCTCAGGCAAGGAGAGTGAGCTGGCATGGGTGGACGAGGTGGAGTGGCTGTCAGAGTGGTGCAGAGTCAATAACCTGCTCCCCAACACCACAAAAACAAAGGAGCTGGTGACTGATTTCAGGAAAAATAAAACGGACATCCAGCCACTCAACATTGCCGGGGTTTTTGTGGAGAGGGTCCCGGTGTTCAGGTTCCTGGGTATGGAGTTGAAGGACAACCTGACCTGGAGTGCTAACACCAAGGAGCTGCTGAAGACGTTACAGCAGGGACTGTATTTTCTGAGAATCCTCAGAAAGAACCGTCATCCATCCATCCATCATCTCCCGCTTATCCGAAGTCGGGTCGAGGGGGCAGCTGTCTCAGCAGAACTTTCTCCCCAAGAATCTGCTCCTCGCCGTTTACCGCTGTTCCATCGAGAGCGTACTTACGTACAGACTCCGCGTGTGGTACGACAGATGCACTTCCTCAGACATGAAAGCTCTATACTGGGTCATCGGGGCAGCGGAGAAAACAATTGGCTGCCCTCCCCCTACCCTGGAATGAATCTACTCCTCCCAATGCCGGAAAAAAGTTATGGACATTTAACATTGTTCATCACATCCCGGTCACTGTCTCTTTCAGCTGTTGCCATCAGGGAAGATACAGGGCCATGAAAACAAGGACAAATCGCCTGAAAACCAGTTTTTATTCCAAAGCAATCATGACTTTAAATGCAAAACATAACGGTTAATTCCTTATTCTTCATCAGTGGTATGTATATTTAGTGCAATCTGTATAGACAATGCAGTATTCAGTGCAATTTGTATATCTTTAATATTTATTCCTCTTTTTATGTTTCACATTGAGTCGAGTTGCCCAAGTGACAATGACAATAAAGATTATCTTTATGTTTAGTTGACTGAAATTTCTCTAAAACACAAAAAGTGAATAATGTAATGTATATTGTAGCGCAGAGGTACCAGCAGACAGTGTGGCAGGTTGGACTGATATCAGGCTTGTGAATAGTTCTCCATAGTCATTTGTGTGCAATGTAAATGTGCAGTGTTTTTATGTCACGTATAGTGTTGAATGGTTATTGTTGTTGGTATGTTTGTGCCCACCGTGCGTATTAGGAGCAACGGGCATGCTGGGCAGTGCGAGTGTGCTGTCAGTATGAATGGCATGGGTGCAATAAGTGCCACCAAGTGGCTAAAATCCTGAACTGACTGCTGATCATTGCAAGCAACGTGGCATGGTAACCCATTTTTACAATATTAATGTCAAATTGTTTTTAAAACACCTTTTTCATGTTTTAGTGATTATTTGAACAAATAATGATGATAATACTGTAATCTACAAAATCATGTACCCTAGTGTTAATCTGAGGAGCATAACATGACCTTTAGCAAACTGTACAGCACAAAAAAAGCAAAATCCAGTATAGCGTACACATTTTCTGCAAAATGATGGAACCTGCTTTTATGGAACTTTTTGTATTAAATTAAAAATAAATATGTCCCAGTATAAAATTGATCGCTGTTTGAAGTAAATATTTTGAAAAATGATAAAAACATGTGAACATGACATGTGCCTCTAATTATAGGATGAGTCCAGGTCAGGTCAGGTCGTCACACCCACCGCACGGCAAAACTCCACAGGATCCCATTCCGGCGACCCCCCAGGCAGACACACAGTCCAGTCCCACCCTCCGAAAATGGCCATCCATCTGCCACAGCCAGGTGTTACGTGGGCATCCCCTTAACCTGGTCCAGCCTCTTAGGTCCTCAGCAATGAGGATCCTGTGAGCCGGATCATTTTCAGGGAAACACACCACATGACCACAGTGCCGTAACTGACGCTCCCTTACAATGCAGGTAATGTGCCTCATTCAGGACTCCTCTATCAACCGCTCATTCCACACAAAGTTAAACCAGCAGTATCCAAGGATTCTCTAAAGAGACACAGTACCAAAGGAGTCCAGTTTTCGTCTCAGGTCACTGAATAGCGTCCATGTCTCACAGCCACACAGCAAGGCAGGGAGCACCAGGACTCTAAAGACTTGGACCCTTGTCCTCTTGCAAAGATATCAGGAGCAGCACACGCCCCTTTCCAGTGACCTCATGACCCCCCATGCTCTTAGAATCTGTCTGCTGACTTCATACTATAGGAAGAGTCACCAGAGACATGAATGTTGCTGCCAAGGTAGGTAAATCTCTTGACAAGGTCAAGATTCTTCCCAGTAGCAGAGGAAGATGGTCATCTTGCCGGAGAGACAAGACGTTCCATGCACTCACCCAGATGGCCCGCCTTAAACTGGGTCCCAAGTGCCACCATGCAGTGGGCGACACCTCAGCACCACACCAGCCCCGAACCCCAACAGGCCTGACCCTATTGGCTCTCTGACTGGTTCGACTCTTCCGTCCCCCATCCCCTCCATGGAGCGTGAGCAGCACAGCAGAGAGCAGAAGAGTATCTTACTTGTTTGTCTCAAGCAGTTGTGAGTTGTTTTACGGTGGCTGGAGTACCAATCCCGCCACCAACCCCAAAAAATTGTTTCCCTGCAAGTTTAGCTTGCAGGGCCAGATGCAGTTTAACGTCACACCCAAGAATGAGTCCAAACATATAAAAATTAATAAAAAATCAATTTTGGAATCAGTAAGACGATATACTGTATGAATTGCTACACAAAAGATTTGTGATACATAGTTTAATCAATTCTTCCCCCATATCTAATACAGTAAATACTTACTTTTGTGGATTTTGAGAGGGTTACACACAGGTAATCCTTTAAGTGGTGCTTTTTGTATGAATTGTTTCGAGAAATGGACTTACTGTTCTGTAAATGTTAAGAATGCATCTGAATAATTAAGAGAGCACAACCTTTTTGCACCTTGTGCTGGCGTACAGTCTGGTTTTCTGGCTGTCAAAATAGAGAAATGGATTTGGACAAAGTCTGGGGAATACAATAAACCACACATCATAGGTAACAATTTACAGGTATGAATTCTTATTGGTATTAAAGGTAGTAAAATAATTGTCTATCATCACTTAAATATGTACATAGTATTTAATATACTATTTACATGCTTATAAGCACAATACAATTTAATTGGTAAATTAAAAAAACTGGTTTACAATAATATTACTTTATTGCATCAAAATGATCTAATTGGCATTTTTATTAGAAAATAACCAAAAATCAGATAAGTGGAGCAAGACAAAACATTATGTTTAGAGTAGGCATATGCATAATTTTCTGATTCCTTTGAGATTTCTGATTCCTTTGAGATGCCTCCATTGTTTTCTGAATTCAAACAATTCATCTGCATTCATCAAAATAATGTATTGGCATTTTTATTAGAAAATAACCAAAAATCAGATAAGTGGAGCAAGACAAAACATTACGTTTAGAGAAGGCATATGCATAATTTTCTGATTCCTTTGAGATTGTTTTCTGAATTCAAACTTCATGAAGTCCACACACCAGGTTGGCAGGTACTGCTATGTCTAATAAAATATAAAAAAAGGCAAAGCAAAACTGAATAAGGAAGGAACAAGAGCAGGAGGAACAAACTCCACTTATAATACTGTGCAAAAGTCTTAGGTATTCAAAGGAAATGTTTACAGTTATTTATCTGTGTAGTAAATATATATTTGCCCAGACCAAAAAAACCACAGTTTGGCATAAGAATATATGCATGTTAAGAGTAACACAATAAAAACTGAACAGCAATTTTTTTATTTCTTCAAAAAGTCACTGGAATCCCATCGGTCGGCTAGAAGTTCCCAAATTTCTCCTCACCGGCACCTCAGCCATTCCATGTATCTGTTTTATCACAAATAATTTAAACTATTGAAGGTGGTGCTAGTCGTCAAGTCAAAAATATACAGTATTGGACAGTTGTTGCAAAGACTGGTGTGACTTTAGGAGAGGTTTTGAAATGGTTAAGCTAACATAGTTTGATAGATATTATGGCAAAATTGTGCACCAACATCTTTTAAGCATCATTTTTCTATGATTGCCTAAGATTTTTGCACAGTGCTGTATATGAGGAATGCAGAAAAGCAAATAATGTACTTGCTTATATTTGCAATTCTTAAACAAATTTATCCTGGTATCAGCCATGGCCAGGAATTCAATTTAGTTTTTTTAGTCATTATTTTTGTAGACCGCTATCATGTAAACTTTCATCAGACTCATGCTCATGTTTCTATCATGCTATAAACTAAAAACACAAGACCAAAAGTAGTATGACATCTAAAGAGTATTAATAAAGACAATCTCATACCTATTTTTCCAGGCTTGGGCAAATTGAGATTATCCATAATTTCTACAAATTCCTCAAGTGTTTTAGTCAACCGTGGGTTGAATTTCCTTTCCTCATCCACAGTAGACACCATCTGACCTTCAACATAAGTGTGTATGGTGGTTAAGGGCAGTTTATAATAGGTACAGAAAGAAGCAGATCTTTCTAGAGATACTTCATGTCTGTTCAACATTTTATATGGATAAATTAACACATCAATGAATATATAGCTAAACTCAGTAACATTCAGTAATTAAACAGTGTACAGTCATCCATTGACTTATGTCCTATCGAGTAATGTTCAATCGTACTTATTATCCTATAAGAGCCTTAATGAAATTTATCGGGAGACGTCCGAAGCAGACGTAGTGTACATTAGTGGATGTATTTTACCATGTGTACTGTATGACATGCAGCAAGAACTCAAACTAACCAATTGCACTGCCACTATAGAGGTTTAGTTAAATGTGTTTGATGTTATATCTTATGTTGTACAGTATACAGGTATCCCCTGTTTTACCAAACTTCATTTTACTCCACTTTTACGAAAGACCAACATTTGTACCTGTTTTCGTTAACTGAAATAAATCCTCTTCTGATTTCATTTGGTTAGTGAAACAGCACTGTACATACATTATTTGTACTTAACCAATAAATGTGCATCATTTTTAAAGAACTAAGAAAGTGTCCCAAGACTTTCTGGGAACACTTTATCTGGTATGATTTTGTAGGTTATAGCCATTCAGATAGCAGGAAAAACCTGTATTTTACATCTTTCCTATAATCCTCAAGACATCCAGACTGATTTACATTCTCACTTCCAGAACATAACCCGGAAGTTGATGGATACCTGTATGACCATCTGGAGAAAACAAGTGCAGAAATATCAATGTACTGTATACAAATAATTGCCAAAAATTTTTAGGCCCATCCCACCACCCTACTCACTACTTTACCTCGCCCACTTTAATTTCCACTTCTCAAAGAAGTGACTAAATATGGTCCTGATTTATAAAAACAGAACAAGAGCACATTATTCAGTACCTTTGTAGTCATGAGCAGGATAAATGAGACAGGGCCCAGGTAAAGTGAAGATCTTCTTATGGACTGACTGGTAAAGTTTTTGGGGACAGCCTTAGAGAAGGAAGTGAAATATGATCAGAAAAAGAAAAACAAAACACTGAATGATTACTCTCAGATGTTTTATCAACAGATAAAATCTGGACAACAGCAATTAAAATAAGAACACTCAAAATAATCAGAAATAAAGGAGAAACATCTATAGGTACCGTGAGAAAACAAAGTCACCTTACATACAGCACAATGACATACAGAGGCTACATGCACCTGCAAGTTATCAGTCTTTAAATATTACAACATATAGACCAGCAGAAGGAGAGACAAGAGAGAGAACAGATAGCAAAGAGGAGGGAAGGTGACCTCAATACTAGAGGTTATATCAGCCGGCCGATATATCGGGCCGATATTTGGCATTTTTTAATGTATCAGCATCGGCCGATATCCCGTGTAGTACGCCGATTTACAGACAGGCACGGTTGCAGGCAGCCCAGTGTTATTGTTGCTGTGGAACATGTGACCCATGCTGCCTTGTGCAGGGCCCCAGCCAGAAGAGTAACAAATAATAATAATGCAAAGTTTTGGAAGAGTCCGGGGAGAAAACGGTCAGGCTTAAATTCTGATCTTTCAAAGACCTATTTATTTAACTTGTTTGCTATGAAATGTTGCTTTGAAAGAAAACGCCAATTACGCTGGTCGGGAACTAGCGTAATTATAATGAGCCTTCAACCAACTGTAGGTTACAGTTAACGTTAAGGATCATTGACTCTGACGAGAGTTAGTTTTGTGCGCTTGTTGGCGGGTTCACAGACGTTTTTTAATTAAAAAATCATTTTATTTGTTCATTTTAATTATTACCATATCAGCCTGATGTTATCAGTTCTGTTTTTCTCTTGTGTCGGAGAGTTTCACTCTGTGTGTGGGGTAGGGCAGGCAGGTCTCAAACACCGCAGCTTGTGTGAGAGTTGCGTTACTCTGCCCCGATCACAGACAGCACGGTCCTCGGAGACACAGCTGCCAAGAACAATGCATGGCGGAGAAAACTGTTCGTTTGACAATGGTCCTTCTGTGCAACTTGTTTGCAATTAAGAGCGGAGATTTGAACAATTTGTCATATGTCTAGATTAAAACTGCACGACTTTGCGCAGTTAGTTTCCTCCTTAAACATGTATATGTTTATACGGGCTTATCCATCAACAACGTCACCATCACCTGGGGCTTACGTTGTCCTTGCATACAAGGCTGTGTAATACAACAAAGTTATTTTATTTTCTGCGATTGCTAGATTTTGATTGTGAATTTGGCTTGTAAGCTATCTCAGCATAATAACATAAACAACATGTCAATAAAAGGTTTTGGGTCTTTCACACTACTCATCATA
Source organism: Mormyrus proboscirostris (assembly GCA_026779585.1). Lineage (NCBI taxonomy): Eukaryota > Metazoa > Chordata > Actinopteri > Osteoglossiformes > Mormyridae > Mormyrus > Mormyrus proboscirostris. The sequence goes on from JAODKF010006643.1 coordinate 8,721, forward strand.
CCATGATGCACTTGCGTTACTATTGTCTTTTTCTCCTTTCAAAATGTACTGTATTAGAGTGTAATTGTTTTAATGTGCATGGAATACTGAAATTGTAGAATGAATTGAAGATTAAGGCACTATAATAAAAATGCTAACCTTGCATTTTTTTCTTCTGTTTTAGTAATTGCTGTCTGATGGCTGAACAAAAATCTAATCCTGTATGGCAGTAGATCACCAAGCCAAATTTAAGTTATTGTTTACAAGTTGTATTATGTTTTTGTTATTTAAGTTTATATTTAAAATTTATAGCCAGTATTCAATAAATACGATGCTGGCAAAATTTGTGTATCATTTGTTGTTATTAGTGTGATATTTTACCATGCACATAGAGGGGAAAACATCCAATTATCAGCCAAAAAAAATTGGCAGCATATATCGGCTCTCGGCTGACCCTGAATATCGGCATCAGCTATTGTAAAACCCATATCGGTCGACCTGCTCTCAGTACCCTGCTGGAAGTCAGTCCTGCCACAGCCCCTGATGAGCAGGGCATCCCCAGTGAAGGCCATGGTTTGGTCATCCAGGACAAGCGTCACACATCCGTCTGTGTGTCCTGGGGTTTCTCGCACAGCCAGACTCTATGTGAAAAGGAGAATAGATCTTGGTTTATGAGGTTAAGTAGGGATGGGCCAATCCACATTTTTTCAGTTCCAATCCGATTCTGATACACAGCTGTTGATACCGATACAGATTCCGATACAAGAGCTCTTTTTACTTTGTTATACTTTATATATTAAAGCTAGTAAATACAGATGGAAAAAATGTATGACAAAATATTCATATTGATATTCAATATGAATATCTTCAAAGCCAGTATACACAAGTGGTGAATGTTTAAAATTTGAACACAATTTTTCTCCCATTGGCGTCAGCGCAGTTATACTTTGTTGCGATGGCAGCCCCTCTTACTGTATATCACAAGCTGCAGCGAGTTTGCAAAACAGTCCAAGTTAGTTACTCCCAAATTATTCATTGCTTTCTTTGTCTTGTACAGTTGTGTGTGCTTTGTTAAGTGGGATTGTCCATTAAACGCTATTCCCACCTCTCAAAACTTTATTTCATAAAGATTGCAAATCGTTGTGCTACTGGTTTCTGTTAAAAGCCTAAAATACTCCCAATTCGTCACATCTTATCTTATGCTCCTTGTACTGCGAAGGGTATGCGCATGACGTCACAGCAGGTGGAAGTCACTGTACTCACACCCACTGAGTAACAAACGTTACCATTCTATTTGAATGCCGCAAAAAATACTTGTAAAATGGGAAAGAGCTGGTGTGCAAATAGATTTAACACAAAACAGGAGCTATCTTTTTAGAGATTGACAAAAACTAAAGTAAGTATAGGACGTGGATCTGTCAGCTATGACCGATACCCGATCCATCAAATAGGTCTGGATTGGCGCCCATACCGATCCGAATAATGGATCAGTGCATCTCTACTAATAAGTCAATGCTCAGCTTTGTCAAACTGGGAAACAATTTACCAGATTCTCTTGTTGCCAGAGGGAGTAAAAATAATTTTCAGATGATACCAAAAAACCATCCTTCTGCTCATTTAAGGACTATACATTGTATTTTTAAGGAACAGAATGCCCCCCCCTTTCCTCTTACATGTTTCCCAAAGGTGATGCAGTCTCCCTCGGACAGCTGCATGTCAGCCATGGCTCCACTGTGCAGAGAGATGGCGCTCTTACACCCAAACAGCTTCTTTTTCAGAATACCAGTGCCAGTGATATGATCTGCATGGCAGTGGGTGTTGACTGGAAGGCAGTGAATACAGGACACGGTGCACATACACAGAAAGAACAGAAACCCTAAATATCACAAAATATTGCTAACATGAATTGCTGACTGCATAAATAGTCACAGTTACAAAAATAAGACTTTTGATAACCAAATTTGGTATAAAACCAAAACCTGGCAAAATAAAAACACAAGAATAGCATAATAATTAAAGGGACAATTATGGTAATCTGCAAACAGCAGGACAAGGGATGGAAAAATGGTAAATATGGGATGGAAAGGAGAAACCAAGGTATTTGAATTGAACAAAGGAACAAAAGAAATAATTAAGAGCATTTAAGTTGGAATTGTAAGAAAATGATTAACATTAAATATAATAGTTAAAGTTTACCAGTCTAAGATTCCTAATTTCAAACCCAGTAACTGCTCCTTCAGTTCTTAGAAGACACATGCTTTTAACAGCAGTTAAGTTAGATAACATCCATACTGCAGACCATAGCCCACCCCAGTGAACGGTGTAGTTACCAGCCACTTTTAGACTCAGACTTAATTCCTCAATCAGTTTGACATCTCTGTCCACTGTCTCCAACACAGGATCAATGAGAACTGCCTCCCTGGACTCCAAATCTCCCAACAGGTATGTGTAGGTACTGCTGGTAGCTTCAAATAGCTGAAACATTATGAAGAATAACCTGAATATAGTGGTAGAGAGACGGCTTTCCACACACTGTTGAACTAATTCTGTTAGCTGAGATGGTCCTTTTAAACGGAGGAATAGTGTCTGGTTCAGGTAACCAATTTTAAGTTTCAACAATTGAACCGTCTAGTACCACTTAAATATAACCACCTCCTAGTTGTCAAGTCTTACAGATTTACCTGACATCAAAAATATACGCAGTACACTGCTGTGGTACACAGCAAAGAAGTAAAAACGGACTCACTAAATAGTGAGGTAGCTTTAAATTTACGGCTAGTGATTATAATGATAATGTACGAAAACTGGGTATGACGCTACGTATAATTATATGATATTGATGTTACACTGTACTGTTCCAAAGTCCTTAATTTTACTCATTCTCTCTCACACACACACACACACAGAGTAGCAAAACAGCCGTAATTAAGCTAGCAAATTACAAAATGAATAGCCAGTAAATATTATTTCATTAGTTTTACAACTCAGGGAACAGTAAAACTAGCTCACCTGTCTGAATATTAATCCTCTTCCTTTATCCATTGCTGAGCAATAGTGTTTAATGCCTGTTTTCAGACAGTCTTGTCTGCCGTAAGAATTGTGCTTCAAGTATACAGAAGCAGGAAGCGTCCCGCAGGCAGTCCTGGCCGCTCGCAGTACGCAGGCCAGGCTTAGTTTCATTCTGCTTGTCATCGCTGAATTCATGCTGGTTGCACTATATTGTCACCCGGTACTGTCGAAAAGATCACGACCAAGATGTTTACGTCTATGTAGCCATGAATGCAAAGGACTCAGGAATTTTAATAAGCGTAAGCAGCACATCAACTGTAATGCTACTTAGTTTTGTGCATAAATATTGATTGCATAATTTTAAAAAGTGAAAATTAATCGATTACTGGGTATACCCCGTACAAACAACCACGCTAACACATCAAAATATATTTTAATTAAATCAAAAATAACGTCGTACTTTGCTCTCTCGGAATTTATTCCTCTTTCTATGTCAAAACAGCTAACTAGATGTTCAACTAGATTCGATTGTTGTTCAAATACCGACGTTATCTTGTTGTCATTGCCAGAACGAGGAACTTGTGAAACCGAACGCACTTGAATATGGTTGTAAGACACCGCCTCTGTCGGTCAGGCTGTTATACTAGCACGCAAATCACGTACGCGGAAGACTGGTTACAGTCGAGATAATGACAGAAGTCGTTGATGCAAAAAAGCACGTTGAATTACACTAATCAAAGAAAAACGCATTGCATTTAAAAAATGTTTGACTATTTGGAGGCTGTAATTTAATGTGGATGTGCATTTAAACATCGAATATTTCAATTGAAAATATTTCAGTTGTAATTTCATTGGTAAAATAATCAATACAAGAATATTCGGCTTCCACAGTTCAGTCCCATAATATACAGTTTATAAAGTTCATTTTTATAATTCAATCACCTGAATTCAGTTAATTTACGTTCATTCACTTGGAAACATTCTATGTGTTTTAATGCCATCATTATTCAAGAGGTAGCATATTAATTAGTTCTTAGATTTTCGCTGCCAAATTTCAGTGGTTTAAACTACGGTCCAAAGTTCAGCGTTCTACATCCGCAACTATTAGGATGAGTAGCTGAATGTCGATAGAGTTCTTGTGTAAATCTGGAATTAGCAATGAGTTTGCAATAGGTACTGTAGGCCTATAAGTTCTGTTGCACCAGTTGAAAGAACGTTAGATTTTCTTTGATGGTATCATCGCGGATATGACTGTCCTAAAGTTCGGCTCATTCCTACCACCTGTAGCTAGCTAGCTTGATAGCTAGAAAACCAGTTGGTCCCTGCAGACAGCTAACGTAAGTAAAGGAAGTTAATTTGGTGACAATATTCAGTAAAAATCTATATGTATCAATTTCAGCTGATGTTTCCAGCCGATATTTAAACTTCATAAACATTAAAAATGAACAGCACCAAAGTGATAGATAGGAGCCATGTGTGGACCGCTGGGAAGAGAGGAGAAATAAGATTTGGTTGTTTTTTGTAATTTGTGTGCTTCCATATCAATTCTGCTAATTAATTCCACTTGTAACCCATTGTTGAACGACCTATTCATTTATTTCCCAGGACTATGAGAGGGGAGGAGAGCAAAAAAATGCGTTTTTTTTTCTGTTTGGTTGTGTTAGGTTTCCTTTTTTCTCCTTTTTTGTTGGATTGCGAAACAACTGTACCAATTATGTTTCTAAAGTTAGGGGGCATATACTGATTACAGTGCGCTGCTGCACCCACCACACGACAAACCACCTCAGGGATGAGAACCTGAGTGCAGCCATGTGGCGGGTGATACCTCAGCACCGCACTACTCCGAATGGACCAGTGTGAGTTCTTTTTCTGGTGGCTGGAGTGTCAATCCTGCCACCAACCCCCAAGTTATTCCCTGTAAATTGGAGGACCTGCTTACAGGACTGGATGTAGATTAACATTATACCCAGGATGAAGCAATTGCAGGTTAAATGCAGTGTGTTTTTATTTGATTTGGTGTAATTCACTTTTTGTATGTTTTTTTTTTTGCATCAATGACTTAATTCATTAATTTTGTTCCATAGCCGAGCTTAAGCCTCGCCACTCTTAGGGTCTCGCATGCACAAAAGAGAATAAAATGATCATGCAACGGTATTGCTTCAGTACTGTTTTAATCTTGATGTAAATGCATTTCATGTATACGGAATGAATAACGCAATAGATAATGCAGTAGATGTCTCCAAATCATTAAACCATGGAGAACGTAATAGCTAAATTAATATCTAGAATGCTTCAGGTTTTAAAAGTAATCAATTTATCAAGGGGAGAAGCCCTTCTTGATCTTGTTTTGTCGAATAACCAGGATAGGATTGGAAAATTAGAAGTTTTAGAACCATTGGACGATAGTGATCAAAACATGGTTAAATTCGAGGTTAATCTTAGTGTCCAAAACAAAAGTATACAATGTTAGGAAGGGCAACTTTAATGGAATGAGACTGAAAGTGCAAACTAAACTGGATGGAGTTACATAGCAAAACGGTTGAAGAGGAATTTTTAAAAAGCACATTGTTGCAAGTGCAAGAGGACTTAATACCTGTTTCCAGCAAAACTAAATGTAGTAAACTTCAACAAAGGTGGTTTAATGAGGAAATTAAGAATAAAGTCAGGAGAAAAGGGCTCTGTTCCACAAATTGGAAAATAACTAATGATTTGAAAATTAAGAAGGAGCATCTAAGTCTACAGGCTGAGTTAAGATTGCATTGGAGGCTAAGGATGACATTAAAAGTTTCTTTCAATATTTTAACTCCAAAAGAGCTCTAAAAGCTGAAATCACTAATTTGTAGAATAGTAAGGGCCTTTTATTTCAAAATGAAATCCATATAGTAAATGAATTTAATGATTATTTTTCACAGGTGTTCACAGTAGAGAACATGAGTAACTTATCACCATTTAGTATGAAAACAGTGTCATCTATGACCAATATATGTATAACTGAGCCTGATGTGGTAGAAAGTCTAGCTAAGCTCAAAATAAATAAATCACAGGGTCTGATGGCATCTTACCTATGGTTTTAAAAGTTGTATAACTGGAAAAGTAATAGAGCTATAATCCAAGTGAAAATGGTAGATTACCTGGATTCAAATAACATTCTGATGGATAGTCAACATGGATTTAGGAGAGGTAGATCCTGTTTAACAAATTTACTTGAATTACAAGTGATCTACTTAGATTTCCAGAAGGCCTTTGATGTTGTCCCCCACAAACGGCTCTTGCTTAAGCTCAAAGTTACAGAGATTTTAGGAACTGCGGCAGCTTGGATCGAAAACTGGTTAACTGACAGGAAGCAGCGAGTAGTTTAGAAGTACAATGTCACAGTGGGCCTGCGTTCATAGTGGGGTACTGCAGGGTTCAATTTTAGGACCACTATTGTTCCTAATTTA
>JAODKF010006644.1:0-15130 GCA_026779585.1 Mormyrus proboscirostris
CCCCCCCCCGGCGCTCAGTTGATTTGACCCACCAGATAGCAGGTGCAAATTCCAGAGGGGTTCAGACTTGCTTTAGTTCCTGGTTGGGCCCAAATTAATTTGTGGGTGGGGGGGTTTCACACTTGTCAACATGGCTACTGACTACGTGTCTGTCATTAGCGGCATCGCAAGCCCACGAACCAGCAGGGTGTGGGGTCTGATGCATCAGGCAGCGCAAAGCCCTTTAGCCAGTGACTCAGTGGCGCCCTACACAGAGCCCCTGAGCGCCAATACTTTCTCCCCACCCCACCGCCCCCGGACCTCTTCCGGCTATAATTCTGAAAAACACGCTTAGGTCTAGTCCCTAATTTGGGGTCGAGTCTTTTTTTTTTTTTTTAAAGAAAGTGATCGGCAGGTGATTTGCATACCTCATGACCTGTGGCAGGAAAAGAGGTGGCATTTGATGAAGAGAAAAGCAAAAGTGTAAAGCACAGCAAAGTGTCACTGCTGGTTCAGACTCCATGTAGGTCAGCCAGGCCCCCCCCCGGTCCGTCCCCGGCGAGGGACGCGTGTGGTCGTGCGTGTTTCCTGTGCCGCTGGTTTTTATAAGAAGGCTAACTGCTTTGTGGAGCATGTGTGTGCTGCTCTCCCACGTCACGAACCGCAGTAAATTCTTCCCATATCCTCTCACCCCCCCCCTCGCTCAGTGGCCACTGGGGGCTCCCTCTCCTTTTACTTTGCTGCCGCAGTGACATGTCACTAAATGGCCATGAATCCATTGCCCTCGTTATCCTGATGTCGTTGCTGTCTGCCCCAATGCCACTCCTCCCCCCCCCATGCACAAACGGGGGTTAACCCCTAAATAAAAACTCGTAAATTGAAGGCAGACAGAGAGAAGGAAAGGAGATAATGAAATCAAGACAGGCCACAGCGGGAGTCGGGTCTGGGGCCTGAGATGACCGAATTCAGACGGGGGGGAAGAGGCACATTGAAGAAAAAGGGAGACACTCCGGGCTGAACCATCCCGCAAGAGGGGACACAGTGGAGAAAACACTTTGGGCTGTACCAAGAAGCAGACAAGTGGGAGGGTGAAGCTGGAGGGGGTGTCTTTCCTTAAGCAGGCATAAGACAAGAGCACTGTGTTCTGTCTCTCCCTCTCTCTCTCCCCATCTCTCCCTCTTCCTCTTTCCCTCTTGCCCTCTCTCTGTCTCTCTGTGTGTTCCTTTGTGTCCCGGCTCATTCCTGCGTGCCGTCATGTCAGGGGAGGGGAACGCTAACCACTCGTGCAGCAGGCCATAATCAAACCCACACGCCAAAGGCCCACACAGCCAGGTCACCCCCACATATGCCTGGAGGCCTGGTGAACCACCCCCGCCCACCACATCATCACAAGACCCCCCCCACAGGAGACCATAACGCCGCGGTTTTTTGCGGTCGTGGCGGCGTCTATGCCAGCCATTCTGTTGCCCCCCCAATCACGGCGCCTCCCTTGCGAAACTGACACAGAGCTTCCCGTCACGGGACATCAGCAACAGCATCCCACCTTCCCCCCGGCCCCACAGCTGGTCCAGCAGGGGGGCTAAGGGCGCACTGCGTGACTCACTTGGACTCGTGCTCGCTGTGACACGCGCTGCCGCCCCCCCCCACGCATGGATCAGAGGCAAACCGCCACCCCTCCCCCGCACGTCACGCCTGCCCCGTGAACAGAGTCCCTCTCCATCTCACATGTCTCTATGTTTCCCAGAATTTGCAGGGAAAACAAGATTTCGGGAATTGTCTTCTCATTCCCATAAATTGCTATAAAACGTAGGATGTGGAAGGGAAAGTCTTTCCAGAGGGACTCACTGGAAAGTATGTAAGAAGCTGTGTGTCTGTGTGAGGATCCCACCACTCGCCTGCGTACCAGCACCATATAAGGCTTTTTTGATGTTTCCCCAGGAATAAAATCCAGCTGATGTGGAATGGGATGCTGGATTTGCTTTCATTCTGCCGACGCCAGACTGGGAAAGTCATATAAAAGTCTTATAATTTTTAAAAAAGCCTTTTCATTTGAGCAAAACTGACTCAACACAGAACTCAACACAGAACAGTAACAATCATATTGTCCCTTTTCTTCCCAAACTGGACGTTTTCTCCTTTTAACTTGGGATTCAAACAGTATCGTGGGACGGCCAGCTTCACTGCACTTTGTTTTATATGATGCTGTTTCACCAGGAACATTAGTTCACATATTAGGCTGCTCGATGCATGAAGCCTTGAAGTTTGAAGTTCAAACACTATACCTGAGCCCAGAAGGCTGACACGTGTACCTCACTATCCCAAGACCTTTCACAGGAGACCTGTTCCATCAGCAGTACAAAGTGATGCAACCCAAAGCCCTCAACTGCACCTCTGACCTGAACACTGGGGGTCATATATTCTCACGTGTAAGTTAAGGACCTGGGGCTTATTCAAGATGGTCCCAAACAGGCATCCTGCATGATTGCCTGATCATATTTCTATTTTTTATCAGACTCACCAAGATATGGACTTCATTGCTGCATCAATGTGAATAGTGGTCAACTGATTATTGCAGGTGCATCCCTCAAAAAGCATGTCAAATTTCACCTGACATACAATGGGGGTGGCTCACGGCATCACAGTTGGGGGTTTAAAACCCGCCTCCATGCACGACTCGAGTCTGTACGGCTTCCCTATTGTGTGGTTTTTCGGTGGGCGGTGGGGGGGGGCATTTTATTACCTCCCACAGCCTAAAGACGTGCACTTAGGGTTAACATGAACATCGCCAATAGCGTGTGCATGTGTGGCAAAGGGGTCAAAAGATGATTGGATGGATGAAAAGCATTTAAATTTGGTATTTAGTATTTGATTAAAAAAAAAATTGTCAAAGAAGCTGAGGATTGTTAAACTCTGGCACAGCGGGTGGCAAATGTCTGGAGTTAAACTTCAGTAGTAACTTTATTTTATAAGCCGTAAGACTGTGATTTTTAATGCTTTTATTGCTGTGATTATCAAATTCAAATGCAGCTGTACCTTTAGGTATTTTTATCCTCCATAGGCCTGAGGCAGTGCTGTATGGAAGTGACCTCCATTATATGCAGAGGCAGTGCTGTATGGAAATTACCTCCATTGTATGCAGAGGCAGTGCAGTATGGAAATTACCTATATTAAAGGCAGAGGCAGTGCTGTATGGAAGTGACCTCCATTATATGCAGAGGCAGTGATGTATGGAAATTACCTCCATTGTATGCAGAGGCAGTGCTGTATGGAAATTACCTCCATTGTATGCAGAGGCAGTGCAGTATGGAAATTACCTCCATTAAAGGCAGAGGCAGTGCTATACAGAAAGGTCTTCTATTATATGCAGAGGCAGTGCTGTATGGAAGTGACCTGCATTAAAGGCTGAGGCACAGAGACTCAGAGATGGAAACTGAGTCTTAACCCCTAATGATCACATCTCAACGCAACACGTTCTCAGTCACCCAGCAGCAGACCTTATCAATTAGCCTGGAGCAGAAGGGCAGGGAAGATCACGAAAATAACACATTTACTGTCAGCCAAGAAAAAGAAAATGGTATGGTATGAAAAACAAGAATGAGGAGGTGGCAGCCAATAGGAGCGCTTGTTCAGGGTGACGTCTGCATCGCTCTGTGTTTTCATACAGATGCTCTCAGACTGAGGACTGATCCAGGCTGCGGCGACCTTGCGGTTTTGACCTTGATGCCTTTTGATGTGGAGCCTTTCCCGCGCTGCTTTCCCCGCATTGCTGTGTTTTTCTCTCTTACCCCCTCACCCTTCCCCCCACCGCCTCCCTCTCGACATCACTCACGCCCCCCCCGCCCCCACCGCCCACTCGCTCACCCCTGGCCCTTTCCCCAGGGTTCTCCGTTCCTCTTGCATTCCTTTGCGCTGACTTGTCGTGTTTACAGCGCCGCCCTCTTGGCAGCAGAAGGCGGGGTGCAGCTCTCCCAAGCCTGTGTCCAGAGCTCGGGGAGCGCCCAGGTGCTCACACTGTACAGATCACCGGCGTTTCAGCCTCGCAGCACCATGACAGTTTGGTCACCATGGCTTTATCTGTTATATTAAGCAACACTAAAAAGGATTTCATTACAGAAACATTGATAAAATATTTGTGCTGGACATAACATGCTGTCTGCTATTCATGACAGTTGATGAGTAATTTCTCAGGGTAAAATCAGGGTGCTTTAAATAAACTATATCCAGCTTGAGAAATGTTGGGAATATTTAAAAGGCTACTATAAAAGGGAAATTAAACATACAGATTAACCAGATAGTACAATATTACTTCTTATAAATTAATTAACCACAAACTAAGTCTTATTTGCATACTGATCTCATATTAATTCATCATTTAAAAATCGTGATGCATGTTTTATCCCAAGTGGTTACTATGTTTATTGTATCTGTTAATTCAGTAAACCTTAGTGAGTACCTGAAGGAACAAGTCATGAGAAACAGAAGTGAAATGCTGATCTCATGTTTGTTCATCATTAATGAATCGTGATGCATCTTTTATCTCAAGTAGTGACTGTATTGGTTCAGGATTTGTTCATGATTTATACTTCAGTAATAACTGAGTTATTACTATTTGTGCCCCGTCAAGTGAAGTGTTACAGATTTCTTTTTTTTATCAATGCTCATGCAAAGCTTTGTCCAGGAGAGAGAGACAAAAAGAGAACAGATAGGTCTCATATCAGGAAGGTCATCTTGTTCCAAAGCGTGTCACCTAAGCATTACCTACGAGAAGACAGTCAGCACATTGAAATACCACCGCCCGCTTACGTGTTGCATAACTCTCGTGCCTCAGAAAACTGCATGGAATACAATGTCCTAATTCGCCTGTCTCCGGGCTTGTGCAACACCGGCCTGCTCAGAGGCCTCCATATTAGGACAGAGCTTCTTAGATAGAATCTGAGCTTGGTCTTTAACATTTCCCGATATGTTCCTATTTACTTGTTTCCAAATGTGTGGGCTGTTCTGACTTGCAAGTCACTTTACTGCTGGGCTTTTGAAATGAAATTTCTGAAGCATCGATAGGGCTTTCCTTCCTTTTTCAGCCATTTTTTTTTCAAAAATACCATAAATGTCTATATATAGTGCACTGGGATTTCCTAAATGTACACATACTATGTGAGTACTGTGACTCCGTTGATGTTAACACACATCCTCTGTAAGTACTGTAACTCCCTCAATGTTAACATAGATCTTTTGTGAGTAGTGTAACTCCCACAATGCTAACGCATCCTCTGTCAATACTGTGACTCCCTCAATGTTAACACACATCCTCTGTAAGAACTGTGACTCCCTCAATATTAATACATCCTCTCTGAATAATTTGTCTCACTCAGTGCTCACCTGCATCTTCCTTGAGAAGTCTGACTCCCCTCAATATTCACAGACATCTTCTGTGAGTATTCTGACTCCCCTCAGTGCTCACATACATCCTCTGTGAGTACTTGGACTCCTATTTTTGTTCAGCTGAATGTGCTGAAGACTGACTGTGTGCAAACACAGGCCACTTCTGCACATCGTTCCAGGAAAAACCAGCAAAAACCCAGAATGATCAAATTAGCTACACATCTCTGAGCTGCACCCAGACTCCCCAAGTAAAATCACCTCCCGCAGAAGCTGTCGGCATAACCATTTCTGGGCAGTCTGTTCTTAGGAGGCTTGGGGGCAATAAGGAGTTAAGGCTTCACACACTGAGTGGGACACAGGGGGCGGGGAGACGTCGGGGTTCAATCGCATGAGCTCACAGGCTTGGAATTGCGAGCGTGCAGGCTGCACGCCACCCTGGTGCTCCCACCGCAGTCTGTGGACCCCACAGCAGCGTAGTGTGCTGGAATGCGATGCAATGTGTTGAAAGTTTCAGTTCCAGTCAACGATCTCAACAGAGAACACCTCCTGTTAATAATAACAGCAATAACGATTGAGGTAATAACACTGTTAAAAATAAAGCTCATTATCTTGCGCCGGGCTTGGCAGGAGCATGGAGGCTCGGCGCCACTGACCGGTACGGCGGCGGCATCGGCGGGCAGAAATCAGGGGGCGTGCTGCTGCAAAAGGCATGTGCTGACTCAGCGGTCCTGCATGCAAATGATGCACGGCTGCCAGTAAGCCGGCCTCAGACGTCACTAGGCCGGGTGTACGTTGTGACTCAGTACACAGCCCCGGCTCCTCTGCACCGAGGCCCTGCGTGCTTCTTGGCAGCACCTGCGCATTTTATTAGCGCATGACCGCAGCTGATCCAGGAAGTGTGAGGTGGAAAGAGGAGAGGCGCGGGAGGGCTGCGTTATTTGCATGGGGCCCCCAGCCACCCCACATGCCCTAAGGATTTCTTACTGCATAACTGGCTAAGAGCAAACTGTCACATGCAGCGGGAAAGGTATATCTTAGGCCAGGGTGAACGTGCTCACTGCTGCTCCCCACTGGCTGTTTTATTTGGCATCCGCTGAACATCTGAGTCCAGAACAAAAGCAAACCGCAGTTTGACTTTTCAAGTGAGGAACGGACAGTAGGGGGAGGCGGTCAAGACCTGCCCCATCCCTCTGGCTGGAGAGGCCTGGCTCTTCACTCGAGTGTGAATGGGATTTGGGGGTCTCTCATATCTGGAGAATAAACACCAAGGAGACAAACGGCCACCTGTCTCGCTGGACCGGCTCTTGCTCGCAATGCAAATGGCTGCACTTATCTGAGTCTGGACCCCTTACCTGCCCCCGACTTATCAATCAGCTGGCACATTCTGACGTTTAGCTGAGGTTTAGTAAGAAATAATTAAGTCATCATTACCCAGCATGAGCAGGGATGAAGGCGGGTCAACGGGCCGCGTCTCAGCCCCTGATTGCACGGTTATTCTGCCATCTCATTCATTATTCTCCTTGGCTTTGCGGAGCAGTGGAGGGAAACCTCTGGTTACCCTCAAGTTTCGGGCCCTCTGCCGTCTGGTGTCGGAGTTGTGTGCTGAGTCGGGGGGAGGGGTGCCCCATTTACACCTAAGGTCTGCAGTCGATAAATCTGGTGAATCACATTCGAGGCCCGTTTTAGAAATACAATCATTCTAATCAAGATGAGACCCGAAAGAAGTTCATTGTTGTTGAAAATCTGCATCGGTTTAGCTCAGTACAACATCCAAAGATGTTCATTAGCTCTCGTCTACCACCTTTATCTCTGCCCGCATGAATTTCCTTGCGGATGCTTCCACAAGCATGTTAGACAGACTCATTTATAATGTGTCAGGGGGACAACCAGCAGCTGAATCACGGGCTTAGCCTTTTGGACGTCAGGCTTGATTTGAGGCAGACGAATTCGGCTGTTTATGTCAAACATAGGGGAAACAGGAGAGGCCAGGGTGGGGGAGGGTGACCACGGCCGCCTTGGGGGCCCCTGCCTTGAGACACGCGTGGCTCCGCCCATCATCCGCATCATCGCGGCTTATACCCTCATTCTTCCCTGATAGTGCCTCTGACTGCATCTCTCCATTAGTTTGGAACACGATGCACCTTCAGCGTTCTCTGACCCAAGTGAAGCCTGCCATGTCTCTAGGGGCAGCTCATGAACTCTACAGCCAACCCCGACTGGACCGGGGGAAACTGGACCCGATAGGGAATTGTAACAGCAGGCGTGTTTGTTAATGGGCCTGTTCTCTCTGTCTGCACCCCAAATCCATTCCTCAGTTCCCTGCCCTCTTTCAGCATTCCTGGCTGACTGGGTGGATGGTTCAGTGGGGCCGTCGGAGATTCAAATGGTGCAAGCCCCCATGGGGGGGCTTAATCGGCCCATTCCCTCACTGCCGCTAATCTCCCGTGGCTGAAGCGAATAGACCGGCAGCAGGCAGTGGCTTTGGAAGGAGCCCCAGCTGCCTGCTCCCTGTTGGGATTCACTCGACAGAAATCCACTGCACCTCAGTGGGAGCCATCAGCTGCTCCTTCCCCGGGGGCAGAAGGGTAGGAGATTAGGGACATCTAATCACTGGGGGACCCCTGCTGGCCGGATGCCGTTACTGCAGCTCCCTGACTGACCCAGTGGGCATCAGATGGATTTTTGCTCTGCTTCTCTGTAATTTCTGCTTTGTTTTCCTGCACATCTCCGGAGTTGCTGGGGCCTCGCTTCCACCTCAGAGGAAAATGGTTAAGTCCGTCTGCCTGACGGCACAGAGGACTACCCAGAATTCCCGTGAGTCACACCCCCAGGCCTCTCGGGGGTGCCTCTCTGTGCCGCCGTAGTGCGCAGGCAGCCTCCTCGTCTGCCGAGCGCAGCCAGTGGGATGGGGGTGGCGGTTTTTCACAGTGAAAGAGGGCAGACCAAAAACAGAAAAAAAGATGTGCAAAACAGGCAGCTGACGACAGCCCTGTGTCATCTCCCTCGCTGCTGCCGGCGTTGAGCTGACGGACGTCCCGGCCCGCAGAGACCCGCAAAGTCAGAGGCAGTTACCGTGAGATGGCGTGAATCCCACGGAGCCGCCTGCCCTGTGTACGCTGGTACCTCTGTGCACTCGCCTCACTCAGAGGCTGCAGCTTGTCCCAGGTCACATTATTCCTGCCCCGTCTCCTAGTCAGGTGACTTTTAATAATAAGACGAATAATAATAATGAGAATAATAATACTAATAATTATTATTAATATTATTTATATAGTGCCTTTCTCACACTCACGGATGTGTCGCAATGCATATAATCCAACAAAAAATCCAAAAGTCACACAACAGCTAAAAGAATGGCGACCTTTCATAGTGGGTGATGCATTAGAGCATTCCGGAATTACACCTGCTTTTAACTGTAGCCGAATAGTCAAAATAGATTGTACAACTCACAGATTCTGGGGAGGTGCATTCCAGAGTTGGCCTGCCACCCACAGAAGTGGGTGGAGGGTTATGTGTGAGGTGGGGCTGTCTGTGGCTATAATAGGAATGTTGCTGGTTGGGCCGCTGAACGAGGCCCTCAGCCTCCTGTTGCTGCTGGGTCTGTATAAACCTGCTATGTTTGTTCCCTTTTGAACTAAACTTTCTGCTAAATAAATGTGATGTAACTGAGCCAGTCAAAGTAGCACCTTGGATCCATGGCTGACGTGATTCTGCCCCTAACAGCTGAGCCAATGGCTCCAGGATACCCATCCTGTCTTCCACGTTCCATGTGGAATAATCGTTAATTAATATAAATTTCTGCAGATGAATCATTCTTGTTGACCGTGGACAGCCAACACATGAAAACACGTCCCGTTCTGCTCGGCGCCAGAGACGGCCTCTGTGTGTTTTTTTTTCTGGCACCATCGTGAATGTCCCACATATTATCTTTATTGACAGTTCACTCTGTCACTCCGCAGAACTGAAAGTCCCCTGGATTTTTCTGGCTCAGTTCAGTCAGAAAAACACCCTGGATGCCGTCTGGCCGCGTTGGTATTCTCCTGTCAACATCTCTCTCTGCGACAACTCGATTCTGACAACTTAATTTTCAGAAGCCAACTGATTTTCAATTAGTTTTTTTTTCCCTCCAGCGTGTGGGTTTGCCATTTGTGTTGCTGTTGGCATGGATTTTTGCCACCAGCTTCGAAACAATCGTTCTTCATCTCTCTCTGTCTTGTTATTTCTCACCCGATGTCTCTCTCCCTGTCTCGCTGGTTGCTAAAGAGATTCTGGTCCGTGGGCTGCGTGGGGAGCAGAGACAGGAAGTGGTGGGCGACCAGCTGACTGCATTTCCTCTTCCTGCAGCGACACTCCCTGCCCTTGGATTATTAGTTCTACGCAGGCTAGCCCACCACACGCCCACGTGCACATACATACACACACGCTCAGACGCACAAGGGTTATGTGCATAAACTGGGGCTGATAAACAGATCAGATAGCGGATGCTGGAAACTGACGCACCTGTCGGGGAAAGGCTGTGCACCATTACCGGTGCCGCTGCCCTCGCTCACACAAGCGTGCAACAAATAAACAAAACAAAATGCATCCCAACATACCTAGTAGAAGTGAATACTGACTTTATGCATCCTCGAGCAGAAGCGTGTCCACACAACCTGCGCTTGCACAGAAAACCTGTCTATTCCTGCCACTTATTGCTTGCTATAAACTTGTTGTCCTAGTTTCAAAAGATTTAATATATTAAATATTCAGTTCTTCTGCGGTGCATTATGGGTGTTTGCTGCTCCAGCTGTCGGAGGGAACAGACGCAGGACGACAGGAATGGCTCACTCTGGATCATATTCCCCTCTCTCTCCTCCTCCCCTTTTCCCCTCCACATGCCTACACGTCATGTCCCGCCTATCACATGTGTCATGCGTGATCCCGTACCGACCTCCTCGCCAGCATGTCTCATCCTAATAGACATGGAAAGGGCATGAATCACAGTGAATCACGCAGCCCAATTATACTGCTCAGAGAAAGGTGTTGCGTTTATCATCGTTCCAGCTATTTATAAAGTCCTGCAGGCTTCTATTATAATCATTAAGCAAGCACAGTGCCTACAGTGGAGGATGCCTGCATTTTATTCCTTCTCCATAAAACTTTTCCTTTATTGCTAATTGATCCCTTTTCTAGTAAGGGAGTTAAGTCATTAAAGGCATTTCATTCTTTAAAATGATTAATCAGCAATTATATTTCTGCCAGCCCTTTAATGCAGGTTAGTGCTGCATTTGCTACATGCCTGCGCAGATGACGATACCGTACAGGTGTCCAATGCAGTGAAACCGATTTCTCAGATCTGTTTGTTGGCTTGTGTGCTGAGTCTCAGTGTGTGGAAGCGCTGCTTCAGGGTCAGTTTCTGATGGGGAAAAATAAGCCACCGGCGGGTGGGGGATGCCCCAGAGAGCACTATCAGAGCTGGACCTGCTCTCGTGTCGATGGTGCTGGAGGCCTTCGGTGCTTCCTGGCCACTCAAACCCTAACCGCTGCGACAACATAGCTCCAGGGTTCCCTCAAAATAATGCGAATCCATCATGAAGGAGAAGCTCTTTGGAAATCTGATTCACATTTGGTAAAAAAATGAATGGGATAAAAGTTATTTGCAGAATAGAAGTAAGCAAAGCACAGGCGGGGAACTACAGTCAGATATACTTTAAGTTTAAATGTGTTCTCAGCCAGGGTTTAAGGAGGGGGGGGGGTCTTGTTAATTTGAAGGAAACCCTTGTGGGTAATGTTCTGGAAATGCAGATTCGCTTCCTGCTTGTTATCTGCCAAAGGGGAGACTGGACGTTCCATCACCTCCAGCCTCAAACCAGCGAAGATGAGCGGAGTGGCACCTGATCCCCCTGATGTCATACGAAGGGCTTCTCAATCTCAAAAATCAGACACATCTTATTGACTGGATTTGAAAGTTGCATTTATTTACAAATAGTTTTATTACAGGTTTTGAAGTGTTTGGGTTTTGTGGGGGGGGGGGGGTGTTTACCTGCAGGCGTCCCGCAGACACCGTTTAGAACCAATAATTAGTTTTCTGATGATGATCAGCAGGTCTCCTGAAACTGCAGCCTGTCTGTCCACTCTGCATTCACTCTCCCGCTACCAGCTCAGCCAGGAGTGATGCATATGCACCCCAGATAATGGGAGGTTAACTCTACAGCGACCGGGGAGAAAAGGGGTAACAAAAAACACCAGTAAATAGGAGGAACTCTAAACCAAACTCACAAGAAGTAAACGTCAAAGTTAGATAGATAGATAGATAGATAGATAGATAGATAGATAGATAGATAGATAGATAGAATAAGGAAAAGTTGTTGTGGAAGTAGGTGAGAGGTGGTGAGTGACTTCATTACCGAGCACGCAAGCGCACGCCTGCTGTGCACACCAGTTGCCATGGAAGCGCCTTGACATGTCGGCGGCGGCTCACCTTGTGTAAGCGGAGACCTGCGTGACACGCGCTCTCTTCCCCTGGGCCGCGGGAGGCGGCGTGCGAGTGCGTCAGAATGCCAAGCAGCTGGTGCCCTCCCACGGCAACCGGGCATGTTTGTTTTATCTCCGGCGCTGGGATACGGGGGGAGGGGGGGGACGCAGCTCGGCTCAGATGGCTCCCATAAACGTTATTAAAAGATAACGACGGCGCGGCGCGGCTTCTGCGTCGCCTGACCCGATTCCGCCGCGTTGGGCTGCGCGGGGACCCGCTCGCCGTGCGTGTTAATGCGCGTTAACGCAGCCTTCCGCCGCTATTTTAATAGAAACACGCTGCTGCAGTCTGGCTGCTCTTTCGAGAAAAAGAAGCAGATAGCAGTGTTCGAAATTGCTTTGATCCTAAGGGAAGCTTCAGAGCAGCCATATACGCTGGTATGATGCGTGTGTTACATCACCCATCTAAACATTATCCTTTCCCTTCCTTTTTTCCATCCTCCGTTCTCTTGAGTGCAGAAAGAAGCGATCGGGGGAGGAGGACACAGTGCGTTTCCATGACGACGGCTTTTATTTGCTCTTCCTTAATGGCGTTGGTGGAAGAGAGGGTCTGGCAGTACTATTAGACCGAGAGACAGGCTGGTGGGCTGGGGTGGGCAGGCGGGGGTGGATTTAGGCGTCCTTGCTTTGTCTCGAACAGAATGTCCTCTGTACTCCTCGATCCGGCTCAGCAACTCAGACACAAGCACAGAAGCTGAGGGAACGCGCGCGAACGCGCGCACACACACACAGAAAATATTCATAATGCCACACAGGCACATGACATCCAGTCCACAAGTAAGAATGGCGATGCACACGCACACACAGTCTCACAGAAATACACACAGAAAAACACATAGCAAATATTCATGATTCTGCAAAAGCGCACATCATTTATTCACAAATTGGGTGATCACACATATACAAACATTACATATACAAAAATATTAACAAGTGTGTGGAGCCACATATTTATTACTTGCAAATATGGCCTAAGAAACAGACATTTAGGCCTAATGCACGCGGAAAAAAACTGATAGTTCTGCTGAGTCATGCAACATTCAAATAAGGGCACAAACACACACACACACACACACACACACACACACGACTACAAAGGCCATGCAGATGCCCGGCAGTGGTTCATGTCTTGTCCGCTTAACCGTCTCCTTTCACGTGTCTTGTTTTCGCATCACCCTGCACACCATCCCCAGGAGCCCCATGAAGCCGTAAGGAATGCACCCTCATTACTGGGGTGCGAAAGTGGGTCACGAAGGCGGGTAGGACAACCTGGTTTTAGTCAGTAAAAAGTGTGCGCGCAAAGTACTGCGTCGTGAGGGGGGATATCTTTTAATAACGTTTGCGCAAGCGATGTTTTTACAGTCGAACCACACGCCCACTCATCCCCCTTCCTCAGCATCAAAGCTGTCAGGGACATGTTTCAGTGCACACAACGTACCTGGACTATATACGTAACCCTGAGATCTATACGATAAACACATAATGCATATGCATGCAACGTGTACGTGCAGTAACGAGCACGATCGCGTTGCTGAAGCGTGTCCAGGAGCCTCTCTGTTTAGCAACTCCAGACGACGGCGATCGGTGCCTCTAGGGGGCGTGTCTCTGGTTCATCAGGTACGTGTGTCCGGCCGTAAATACAAGCTGCTCCCCAGGTGAACAGAGGTGGAAGTGCTGGTGGTGCGTCCTTTTGATGTGCACACCCCGCACCATTAGTGAAGTTTTGCTGATGGGGATGACTCACCTGCACTCCACCTGGAGTTGCCCCCCCGCCACCCCTCCATTCTTTCATTTCCCCGCAAGATTATTTCATATACGCCCTCGCCATTGCAGGCGCTAAAATTTAAAAAATGGTAATTACTTTTAATTAGCCTACCTTTAGGGAGACTCTTTTGAGCAATTCTCTTCCCCCAGCATATTTTACTTGATTATATCTATCTATGCTTGCCAGTACGGCAGTAAGCTATTGCCGTAGTATGTCACTGTGCTAACACACCTATGTAAAGCTTTCTTCTTGTTTGCAGAATTTAAATGTGAAATGTCGGCATCCACGGTGCAGGTGCAAGTCCGTTTAATGCCCTGGGGGCTCAGGTTTTATAGGTGTCGACGAAGGCGTTAGAAAGAGCACCGGAGTTCGACTGGCTGCGGTCCCACTCTATTTTCAGCCCAGCGTTTATTTTTTGTATCACGTAAATCAGCACACTTAAAGGGCCCATCCTGCATCCCGTGCATCTCCCCGAATCAACTGATTCTTATAAACAGGAATCCTTTCTTGTTTCATACTTGGAACAAAGCAGTTTGACTTGAACGATGGCTGGCTGGTTAGCAATATTGCCTCAGACCCCAAGGTTGGGGGTTGAAGTACCTTCTTTTGCTCTCTGTGTATGGAGTTTTTGAGTTCTCTCCGTATCTATCAGGTCCCGTCCTTTGTAATCTGTTGACATGTAGATGGATGACTAGGTGTCACGAAATTGCTCATATTGTTCATGCACGCGGGATGGGCTAGCATTCCATATATGGTGTAGCACTCACGTGAGCACTGCGATAGACTCCTGCCCCTCTGTGACCCTGTCCAGGATTAATGGTTGGAAGATGGATGAACTATTATACACGGGGTTAAAAATGGGTCCAGTTTTACTTTTCTAATAAAAATTACATACACCGATATGTTATCTTTAACCAACATATATATCATCATTCATTATTGGATAGAGTACTATACATGGAACATAAAAGTTGAGCGTTTCAATTCTGTTATAATAATTCTGTCTATTTCATACGTGAGGTAAAGCATTCACAATAGCAGTGCTGTTGTAATTATTTTATGTTATTATGAACTCTTAGATGAAGTACATAGAATGCACAATACTTTGCCAAGACTTATCTACCACAAAATTAACTCAGCACACAAATAAAGCGTGCTGAGTCTGCCCTCTATCGTTAGTAACGGGTAATGTAACCGCAATTTACCAGTCGTCTTCCCGTTCTGGTCCTAAATAGTTATTATTCCAGCTGGGTCCTTAATGGAAAAAAAAAGTTTAAATTCATTGAAGAAGATTTGTGTCAAAAAAGTCTATCCTGATATTAAAAACAAAGGTTCAGTTGCCAGTTTTACCATGATAACCAAACACCAGCTAACTTTAGTGTTGATGCTGAAGACATATCGATTAAAGACATCAAAGTAAAGCAGGGCTACTCAACTCACGGTCCTCGAGGTCCGAGCACTGCTGGTTTTCCAGCCTTCCTTTACCTGTGAGCC
>JAODKF010006645.1:0-15093 GCA_026779585.1 Mormyrus proboscirostris
CTGCCCAACTCACACTGCACCCGACCCCTTTGGCCCCTCCTACAGGTGGTGAGTCCATTGGAGGGGGGACCCACGTGCCTTGTTCGGGCTGTGCCCGACCAGGCCCCATGGGTGCAGGCTTGGCCACCAGGCGCTCGCCATCGAGCCCCACCCCCAGACCTGGCTCCAGGGGGGGGCCCCGGTGACCCGCATCCGGGCAAGGGAAATCGTGGATCCTTGTTATAACTCTTCATAAGGGGTCTTGTGAGCCACACTATGTCTGGTTCCTCACCCAGGACCTGCTTGCCTTGGGTGGCCCTACCAGGGGCATAAAGCCCCAGGCAACTTAGCTCTTGGGCTCATTGGAACACGCAAACCCCTCCACCACAATAAGGTGTTGGCTCCAGGAGAGGCAAACTAATCAAACCACATTAAATGCTTTTTAAAATATTTTAGTCATTCATAGGGATATTATTTTTTTTTAGGGCAAACAAAATATAAACAAACAAAAGACACTAACAAGTCTGGTAAAAAATTGCATGCTAGGATACTATTTATGGCCATGATATGGTATTTTCTAAATCGAACTCGTGCAATTACATTTATAACTATTAATACATTTAACAAAATAAATATTTTAAAATATTTATAAAACAGAATTACTATTGACTGTGTAAGCCGCTATATGGAAATGACGTCACGTGGGAAACTCGGACAACAAAATTCTCCTGCTGAAAACATCACTAAATGCGGATGAAAAACGTCACTTCTCGTCGGAAATACGCCTCTTTTATGACGATGATGTCGGGTAGAATAGCACTCAACTAGAGATAATCGTCAGTCCAGAAATATTACAGACCTTATTTACCCTGGTTTTGCACTGAAATGGGAAAATGTCCTGTTTGGTTTTGTTAAACAGGACAAGAACCTTACCTCTCTGATTATTATTTTAATCATGTTTTGCATTCACAAATCAAAATTCCAGAATATAAAACCTGGTTTTATTGACCTGTCTATTAATGTAGAACATTGCATCTCCTCCGGCCATTTCCTGCTCACTGAACAAGAAGCATGTCAGACCACACACCCAGTTTCTGCTTTACAATACATTTATGTATTTTTTTTTCTTCTCTTTCTTTATTATTTCATTTTATTTTATTTGTCTTCTCCCCTGGCGTAACTATTGATTTGTATACACAAGATGTTTATACTTAATGTATACTATATACTTGCATATTCAATAGGAAACAGAGAGAGATAATTGAATGCAGGACAACTCACAACGTGCATACATTACCTATAGTGGTGAGGATATGCACCATAACAACCAAAATGTCCAAGCCTTTTATTCACCTTGTATTCCTTAAATTTCACCACCACCACTTAACTTAATTTGTCAAATAATGAACTAATCACACATTGTGTGCTAGTGGTTTAGTCAAAAAAGTACATCAGTGTATTGCATGATTGCCGCAAATCTGGGGTACCTAGAAGTTTTGAAATGGTTAAGCTAAAACACTTTGACGGACAACGTCAAACGTGATTTTTTTTAACCACCATAGATTTTCTCATTGTACTCTATTTTGAAGATGAGAACTTAAACTATGGAATATTGTGATTTGATCGGTAACAATTCAAGAAAGTAAATTGATTGTCCTTTTTGTTAATATTTCCTGATTAAAAATGGATCTATAAAACATACAGAAGAAGATGCATATTCAATATCGGTGTGCCCTGTGATGGGTTGGTGCCCCATCGTGGGTCGTTCCTTGCCTTGCGCAAATAATCTCCAGGAGCCTCATGTATAACGCCTTGTGTAGAATTCACACTACTACATGTTGTACGGACAAAACACTCTCTGATAACTATAGTTGAGCCACTTAGAATAAAACTCCAGACCTCTCAGTTGTTAAGCAAAGTTATCTCCTTTATTTGAGCAATCCAGCAAAGCACTCCCATTATGCGCTCTGGCACCAGGTACCCAGTACCCTCAGCACAGAGAGGAGCCAGTTGATAAAGCATAATTCTCAATTCCAGATAAGGACTTCAAAGTCCTGGTTGGTTGCAAAACACCAACAAACCAAGGTCAAATGTATAACGAACACAATTGTCCTGCTCTTTTGGTTCATCTTGGTAGCAAGGTAAAATCCACCCATTTGCTCAATTTACCAAAAAATGTCTTGATTGCTAGGCTCCTACATGAGTTATGGATATAGACATTGATTATATTGACAATGAATCACTAAATAAATATATGGTTAACGTATGATTGATATGATTAACGTGACAACTACTTATACATTTGTACTATTGCATAACATATTGCATATGGCCTACTGCAACTACTTTATAACTACAACTCTTTGTGCACCAGTAGGGGCAGCTTCAAATCCCTTCCTGCAGGCAGTTTCTCTCACCCCCCCCCCACTTTGCTGTCCATCTCTCCAAGGTCTGATCTCTCTTCAGCATCTGTGGAACTAACCACATGCAGCTATCATGAGGTGAGGACACACAGTATTCCAAACAATCTCTTCTTGCCTGAGGCCTAAGACATAATAGACCCAATATGCCTTCCCTCCCGGGCCTACCTATGTCCAATTTCCTTTCCACAAAAGTCAACGTGAAAAAGCGAGTTGCAGCCCACCATGAGTGTCAACACTCCTGGAGGAGGTAGTGAAATTCTGGGGCTCACACAGTTTAAGCAGTGAGTTGCTGCAATTGTTAGGTATAAAGTTATAACTGGCATTTTCCCAGCAGGTGAGGGGGCCTCCGACATCAATGTGGGTGAAGGCTTTCCAGTTTTTTTCCAGTTAGCATTTTCCATACTGATTCAAATAGGTTGCATGTTTAATTAGTAGCAACACTACAAGCAAAAACAATGTACTGAATACTAATAGTTTGAATACCCCATATAATCCTGAAATCAGTGAGGAGAACCAATTGTCCCAATTGTCCCAGCTGTACTCAAACAGGCCATGCTCTTTGTGTATCTCAGACATCTGCTTGTGCACTACATCCTCCAGATCCTGCACGGCCTGAGAGGAATCAGGGATGTACGTGCAACACTCTTTCCCCACTATAGCACAAATGTCAACTTTCTCATCCAATAGGACAAGGGTGCCCAACTGTAGTCCTGGAGGCCCGGAGCCCTGCACAGTTTTGGGTTTCCCCTCATTTAACACACCAGATTCAACTCCTTCTGCTAATTACCACACAGCTCTTGAGCTGAATCATTTATGGTGGAACAGGGAAAGAACTAAGCTACACAGGGCTCCGGCCCTCCAGGACTGGATTTGGGCACCACTGCAATAGGAGATCTAACGCCATACGGTTTTGCAGAGCTACCCGCTTACCTGTGGATAACTCACCATTAATGGCCTTCACAGTATCAAGTGTTTGATTAGCCACTTTTTCCGCTGTAGTCTACATGGCAGTCATCTCGGTCTGAAGGTCTGCCACTCCAAGGGATGGGATAAACACCCCAAACCATTGTTCCGTTCTACTAATGGACCGTCTGCTCTGTGAATGTTCACATAACAGCCAAGGATATCTGTGCCTTGGGGACCTCGTGCATAGGAGGAACAAGATAAGCTAGATAATACCGATCAGCTTTTTGTTTTGAAAGAGACAAAACAGTATAACCCTTAAGAAAGTCCTTACGACCACAAATAAACAGAACGTGGCGAGACCACTAGCAGGAAATCCTCAAGGAAAGAGAAGTTAACATAAACCTTACAGTGTGTAGGTGGGGAGGAAGGGGTTAGAGGCTGGGTTGAAATAAACAGTCAGAAACACACAGTCTCATTCACTGGGATGACAGCCAAGCCGTCCTCAGGCAGGGCCACTCCCTTTGCCATCATGTTCATGTCTGATGGACAAGTACAGTTATCAGGGCCCCGACGGCATTGCATAGCAGTTGCAGTCAGTTATCGCACCCACGCCCCGTAACACTCAAGGTCCTCGGCCATGGTCTACTAACAGCCCTATGTGATAATTACCTGGGCTCAACAAACCCATCCCTCACCTGTTTTATTTATTATACTATCAAATGAAGTGTGGTGAAACCCCAGTGATTTGACTTTTCAGCCTGAGTCAGATAGAGGATTGGATTGCTTTAACATACTCCTGTTGTAATCGGTCATGCGTGGCCTTCATTAAATTTTTTACGTTCTTGCCTCTGTGTGACTGTTTAGTAGTAACATGAGCCATTTCCTCCAGGATCAATAAAGTTTTTCTGATTCTGATTAAGGGCCTTCTCCACTGCTCGTGACTTAACCGCAATACCAGAAATGCGACACATAGGTGGTGGTGGAGCTGAGGTCAGTGACCCCAGCTCATGAGTCATAAGCCCAGCCATAACGGACAAAGGGCCGGAACATGTGTGATTTAGGACCGCCATGTCATGATAAGCGCACGGAATCTCGTAGAAGGGCCACGCCGCAGAAGTGTGGGGCACATAATGACAAAGCCAACAGTCTGAAACATTCAGCCCGGCAGTCACTGCACGGGCCAAAAGCTCCACAGCACTGGCATCCGTCACCTCCCTTTTCCCTTGATCCAGAATCTGTTGTGGGTCTAGTTTTGCTGGAGGACAGCATGCGACACAGCTGGAAAAAAAGCGGATCTACAAAACATTTATAGCATCGATCCTAAATTTAACAATCACAAAAAAATAGTTATCATAAAAAGGCAACACAGTTGTGACCCTCTGAGGCCAGTCTTGAAAGAACCATCAGGGTTGGAATTGCATCTGCAGTGGGTTTGGTGGACCCACGTGTTGATTCCTTCCACCTTCACTGTGTGAGGGGTCACCGTCAGGACTTGGTGTGGCCCCCTTCATCTTGATGTGTTCCATCTATTCCTCCTCAAGTTACAAACTAATACCCAGTGTGGTAGTAGAATTGGACATTGGTAGGCCCGGGAGGGGAGGCGTATTGGGTCTGTTATGTCTTAGGCCTTAGGTAAGAAGAGATTGTTTTGAATACTGTGTGACGTCGCTTAGTGATAGCTGCCTGCAGTTAGTTCCGCAGACCCTGAAGAAAGCTCGGACCTTGGAGAGGCAGGCAGCGGAGCAAAGGGGGGAGAAACCACCTGCAGGAAGAGACTCGAAGCTGCCCCAACTGGTGCCCAAAGAGTTATACCTTAATAAAATAGTCGTAGTAGACAATATATAATATGTTATGCGGGAGTACAAATGTATAATTAATTATGTTAATCATACTGATCATATGTTAACCAATCAACCATATGTTAACCAATCAAATACCAATCACTGGTATTTGCAGTGATTCAGTGACAGTTTGCCAATGTGTTAATCATTAATCAATGGAACACCCAAACATTAACAGTGATTCAATGTCATAATCAATATCTATATACATATCTCAAGTAGAGTCTAGAAGCCGAGCCAGATTTCGGTAAATTGAGCAAAATGGGTGTATTTTACCTTGCTACTAAGGTGAACCAATAGAGCAGGAGAATTGTGTTTGTTATACATTTGAGCTTGGTTTGTTGGTGTTTTGTGACCAATCAGGACTTACTGGGTATTGGGAGTTATGGTTTATCAACTGGTTGATCTGTGTGCTGGGGGTGACTTGGACCAAGTGCCAGAGTGTGACGGGAGCGCTTTGCTGGAATTGCTGGAATAAAAGAGATTTTCTTTACTCATGAAACTGAGAGGCCCAGCCTTTTATTTTAAGTGATTTTGTGTTGTCAGAGAGGTCGATTTATAATTTTTCTACCACACCAATTTCCTGGTTCAAGCAGTGTCACAGTTTGTTACCGCTCTCCCTCTGGAATCCTCCAACTGGCACAATCCTGGTTCCAGGCTGCACCTATTGCTTGCCACAATCCTGTAAGATAAGTTAGCAAATCCCCATGAACTGTTTCCCCACCAAGGAGTCACCTCCCTTAACAGACATATAGTCACGCGGAGAGCATCAGGGCGGGGGCAAGGGAATGTTTTCACCCATCTTTAAAACAGATCTACACTCACAAAACTAAATTTATATCCCTTGCAATATGTCAGTTCAATGAAATCCATCTGCTGGTGATCGAACGGGCTTTGGGGACTCGGGGTCACTGCAGGGTCGGTTGAAATGCCCTTTCCCACATTGAATTTCATGCACACCATATACTTCTGAATTGGGCAGCAGCGGGGCATGGTATGTCACACCCGAGTCACAGCTGCCACCATCCCATCACGAGACACCCAATCCAGGCCATATATGGCTTTGGCTATCCCTGGATACGCAGACCTAGGGAGACAACGTTGGTTAGTCCCAGAATGCCACTACACGTCATCCCCATCACACCGTGCTCCGTTCCTTTTCCATCTGTGGAGCTCACCCTCTGTTGCACCTGTTTGAATCAAAACAAGGTCAATTCTGACACACGGGTTAACAGTATTTGCCAGCAGAACCATATTCCCAAACCCAGTGAGATCCTTAGCAAAATCTTAACCCAATGATCAGCGAATTTGTTGCCTTGACTGATTTCATCAGCCTGCTTAGTGTGTGCCTGGCACTCCACTGTTGCTGCTATTGTTCCACCAACTGATGATGCTGAGTGGGTTTTCCCCTGCTGGTCAGAAAACCTCTCTGTCTCCACAGTGCACTATGATTGTGCCACATTTCAAAGGCATATCTCTAGTCTTTGTAGATAGTGACTTTCCGTCCTTCAGCCAGTTTACAGGCCTGTTGCAGTCCTGCAACCCCACGGCATAGGAAGTCACTGGTGATCCATCCTCCAGTCTCAAAGAGCTCCCATCGACAAACAGGATGGAGCCTCCTTGCAGTGGCATGTCAGGTAGATTCAGTCTAGATCTGCACACACAGTCAATTACCTGTAAACAATTATATGGTTCCCTGTCCTCCCTTGTGGGAAGGTAGGTCGCTGGATTCAAAGCAGAGCACCTTTCCACAGTCACATTTGCTAATGTTAGTAACATGTTCTGATAATGAACTGATTGCGCAGGCATCAACTGAGATGTCCTGGCCTGTGTCAGGATCGCGTGCACCGCACGGGGAAATCAAAGTTAACGCCTTTTTAAATCACTCAGGGCATCTTCGGGTGTCTACATCAAACTCTCTGTCAGTCCAAGTCCAACTGTCAGACTAACCAAAGGCTGTGACCTCTGTAGATAGTCCTGAATCCAAGGTTCTGGTTTGGGCATCTCCTGTATGGAGGCCACTCGTTCTGGTCCTAATGACCCTCCCTTGCACATGTCCCAGGTATTTCACCCTCTGTGACCTTCAGCTGCAGCTTTGCCCATTTTTCTTCCAGGGAAGTCTAATAAAGTTCTGCTGTCCTGTTTACAGGACTTGCGAGTGTGAGAGCAAAGCAGCAAATCATTCACATACTGTACCAGTGTGCTGCCCCCAGGCGCAGTAAACCCCTCTACATTTTTGTCACCTCCAGCCCATACATGCTAGGTGTCTCTGTGTAACCCTGGGGCATCACTGTCCAGGTCCACTGCTTCCCCTGAAAAGTGAAGGCGAACCAGTACAGAGAATCTGGATCTACTGGGGTAGAAAAGAATGCATTAGCTAAGTCAATGACAGAAAACCATTTGGCTTCGGCTGTTATGGAAACCAGAATCGTAACTGAGTTAGGCACAGTAGGAGCCTGGGGGTATATGGCTGCATTGACACCCCTCAGATCCTGTACCAACCACCATGTACTACTTGCATTTTTTTAAAGGTAAGATAGGAGAATTGAACGGGGAATAGGCTATTTCCTTAATAGCCTGTCACGACTAATGTGAGAACAGAGCCAGGAAACAAGAACTGGAGTCGCAGGGTCAAGGAACAAGGGGTTTATTAGGAATCAATCCTTTCAAGGACATAGGAAACACTTAACGTCAATGACTGGACAGGGGAAACATATTCAAATGCAGACTGAAATACACAGGACTAATGGCAGGAAATCAAGAACGGCTGGTAAACATAGGGATTTCACACGAGGCTAACAAGAGGTCATAGCACACAGGAGGATTGGATGAGCTGGGTGTGACAGAACCCTCCCCTCAAAGGCACACCCACTGGGCTTACCTAAGGGGAGCAAAGAGATGAGACCGGGGACATGGAACCTGGAGAATGTCCACAAGGCACCGGGAAGAGGATGGACACACAGAACAGGCACAAAGGCAACAACTAAGACAACAACTGACAGATCATGCGGAATGCAGACAGGCACAGGGGCACCAAGAAAGGAAACACAGGGGAAACACCAACAGGAGGCATGAAGGGACCAGGAGTGAACACAGGAGAAACAGAGGGATGGGATGCAGACACAAAGGGCCTGAAACCAGGAGGCAGGAAGGCATAGGATGGGGGCAAACAGGGAGCCGAAAGGAACCCCAGCAGGCAAGAGGCGGCAGCCACAGGGGCCACAGGAGACTGTGAGGTCGGAGCTGGAGGGACCTTTAGCAGACGCAAGGCAAGAACAGGAGGGGATCTCGAAGGGGGCAAGGAGGCAGACGGAGGGACAGGTGGAGGAGGTGAGAAGGAAGTCGAAGAGGGTACCAGAGGAGGCGAGGAAGAAGGTGAAGGGGACCTCGGCAAAGGCGAGGAAAGAGGTGAAGCCGCGGCAGGTGAAGGCGCAGCCACAGCCGGCAAAGGTGCAGTCAACTGATGAGTCAGAGTGGGGGGAACCGCAAACGACCGACGAGTCGAAATGGGGCGACCTGCAGGCGACCAACGAGGTGTTGGAGGTGGGGCTGGGGTTTTGGGAGCTAGTGGTGCGGGAGCAGAGTCAGGAACTGCGGGAACTGGAGCCAGAGGAACAGGACCCGGGGGGACTGGAGCTGGAGGCATGGGATCAGGAGGAGGAATCATAGACACGGAGCAAGAACAGGCAGAGCAGGAACCACAGGGGGCAAAGCAAGAACCTTGAGCACAGCAGGAACTTCAGGGGCCAGAGCCGGAAACTTGGGTGCAGCAGGAACCTTAGGCACAGCAGGAACCTTAGGCACAGAAACCTCAGGCGAAGCAGGAACCTTAGGCACAGGAACCAAGGGGGGGGGGGGGCGGAGCATCAACCGCCAGCATAGGAACCACGGGGGGCGGAACAGGGAACTGCTCCCTGGCTACGGGTGTCACCTTCTTTGGGATCTTGGGGACCCGCGGGATGGCATCTTTAATGGACCTAACCCTTTTAAAATAATTGCCAGGTGCATTCCCAGAAAAGGGTGAGCTGCTTGCACTGGCAGGGAAGCGGCGTTGAAGGCACGATCACTGCCGGATCAAGAATCCAGAGGGATTCCTCCCGACACGCAGCAGGCCAGGCAGAAGAGACTGAAGTGGCTCCCAGGAAGACCTCCGGTGTCATGTCTTTGGTTTTTTTCGCTTTCTCCTTTTTCCTGCGGTATGTAGAACTTTGTGTGGCTCAGACAGTGAATCACAGGGGAGTCTGCTGTATAGGTTTACCCACTGCATATTTGCCTCAGCTGCCCTGCTCCTGAGTTGCTGCAAATTTACCAATACCTCCTCCGTGAGGTGCCGATCCTTTGAAGGGGAAATCCTCTTCAGGATGTCTCTCAAGTACATGGCCAGAGCGAGGGCCGTGGGGTCCTCCTCACCGAGGTCGAAGTATTCCACCTCGCTCACTTGAGGCGTGTCGTCAGTCCAGTAATTCTGTCACGACTAACGTGAGCGCATAGCCAGGAAACATGAACTGGAGTCACAGGGTCAGTAAACAAGGGGTTTATTAGGAATCAGTCCTTTCAAGGGCATAGGAAACACTTAACGTCAATGACTGGACTGGGGAAACATATTCAAATGCAGACTGAAATACACAGGACTAATGGCAGGACACAAAGAACAACTGGAAAACGTAGGAATTCCACAAGAGGTTAACGAGGGGGCATGGCACACAGGAGGATCGACGAGCCAGGTGTGATATAGCCCCCTTTTCTCCAGATCTGCATGTACTTCTCTCACTCCCTCCTCTGATTCTCTAGATAAGTGATACTGGGCCTTATGAGGCCGAAAGTCAGACTTGGGGTGGACCACCAAATGCTTAGCTGACACCACTCTGCCAAAATCATTTTTTCCTTTTGCCCACAAGCAAACTGGGACCTCTCCTAACCATTCTGACAGTGGATTCTTACCTTTCTCCTTATCTTCTCCTGCATCACCCTTTCTCTTTATAACACATGAGGGACCGAACCTCCCACATACCACTTCTCCTGGTTAGCCGGCAAACGGACAGACGCAGAAGATTTGTGTTCTGCCACATAGAGGGAATCAAGCACAGCAGTTTCTCAGGATTGTGTCATCCACTAGCCACCAAGCGGCAAGGTTTTCTTCCTCCATCACGTACCACAGACCCAAAGGCTCTGAGATCACTGTCAAACCCTCTTCCCCCACCCTCATCCTCGTTGTGGAGAAACTCTTCCTGTTTTACAGAAGGTCGTGGCATCTGTCCCACTGCCCCCCCTCTTAAACAGCAGTCGAATCGGCCCCCCTTTCATCTCCGCTAACCTTATATCTCAGCTGCTCCACTCTATTCTGCCACCCCCTCCTTGCTCTCACCAAGGACACAAAGTTTAGAGTGCCCTCATTCAGCCATCCACCTCCAGTCTGACAATTCCGTTTTTTATAAGCTTTTTTTAGTCCCAGTTCTGTTGCCTGTTCTACTATCTGCCTTGGGGATGCCATTTAATGTTGACACCTGCATGCAACAGCATGGAGCAAAATCAAATCGATGTATCTTTTTATCCCACTGAGGATACTGCACCTGGGAGACCACCAGCACCACATGCTTTATCACGTATACATTTTTCCGAAAGCAACGCATATGGTCTTATACACTATCTCTAATTCCCATGAGATATGGAGTAGACTAAACTCCAAACAGGCCCTCAGCCTGGTGGCAGGGTCTACGACAGTGTCTGTCTTCGATTGTTCCTGTCCTCACACAGGAATCTTACCTGTCACTGGTTTGTTACACAGTGCTTTGCTACAGCATGCAATGCGTGTACTGTTCTTCCTTTACCATACACTGCCACACCACGCAGTGCACACACCACCCTGCCCTCTGCCCCCTCTCTCAACAAGCCGTCACTGTTGTTTCTGGTCCCTACATATGTGACGGCTTCCCTGCCTCCCAGTGCCCCATCACACAACAGCACTCTCATACTATACAGTCGCGGCACACAAAATCAGGGATTTTCCCAAGGTCTCGCACACCAACCTATCACATAATAGGTCAATCAGGTTTTGTCCCGAGACAAATTACTTAGAAAGTACCCTTTCCCTATCATAGGTGGATTCCTGTCCGTGAAAAGGCGAGTTTCAGCCCACCGTGAGTGTCAACACTCTTGGAAGATGTAGCGAAATTCTGGGGCTCACAGTATAAACAGTGAGTTGCTGCAGTTGTTGGGTATACAGTCATAACTGGCATTTTCCAAGCAAGTCAGGGGGCCTCCGACATCACTGTGGGTGAAGGCTGAGTTTTTTTTCAACTTCATACTGATTTAAATACAGTAAGTTGCTTGTTTAATAAGACAAACAAGCAGGCAGCAGATATGCTATTACTGTATTGCTTATTCTGTTTCAGGCAATATTACAAAAGATGACCACTGTGCAGAGGATGTGACTCTAGGAGGTGATGGTGCTGCTGTGCTGTGCACATCTTTGGGCACTGGCTCTAAACTCTAAATGGTTACTTTCATGCCGTGCATTATGGCCTTCTGCCAACAGAACCAGGGTTAAACCAGGATTTAAAAATTCAGATTTTATCTTAACTATGGAGTGGTCTGTTTATTTTTTCCAGAGCTGTATTTTATAAAAAGTAGCCATATTTTTGAGGGCCAATAGGTGCTGCACAAGGTCACATAAATACTCAAATACACACACTTAGCCTGAATAATTAATCCAAACTGACCGGTGGGCTGTACTACGAAGCAGGGTTAATGGCTTATTGGGGTAACTTGTCGGATTTAAGGTACCACAATTTAAATGTGAACATATTGGTTCACTTACATTTTGCCCAGAACACCTTAAATTTGACAAGTGACCCTGATAAGCTATTAACCCCGCTTCGTAGTACAGGCCCTGGAGCAGCAGAGTTGCAGTATAAATAGCGTACTGTATATGTGTTGAGCCGTGGTTTAAAAATTGAGACTGTAGTTCAGGTTAAAATATCACCATTCATGTGAAGGGGGCAACATCTGGAGAGACGCAAAGGACAGGTCCAGTATTACAGTAAGTTAAAAAGCCATTTTATAGATTCTTAATTGTGGGACCTTACCTGTACCTTTAGGGTTTAAAGTAGCTTTGGTTAAATTGGCCAGTTTTAAGTTAGCGGAAGAAATCAAGGTAAAGTTGAATACCTTCAGTTTTATATTACTTTAAAATAAACACACGCCAAAGTCGCCCCAATGTAGTTTTTTCATAAAAATCACACCTGAACTTGAATGGTTGCTTATGTTCTCTATTTTAATGTCTTGATTACAGAAATATACTGAAGATTCAAAGGCGTGTGGATTTATCTAATAAGCAAAGAAACTCTGTTTGTAAGCGATAGATGGAGGCAAAATACCAAAAGTGATGGGCTGGCCTTCTGGCTGGTATCCCCGGGAGATTACGATGACGTGATGGCCATCTCAGACGGCATATATGAAGGCAACAATTACCTGCCTCACCGCTATCACAGCTGGACGACTGAGCCAGACAGAGTGGTGATTCTAGCCAAGAGAAGGAAAGCTGGTTAGAGGACTCTGTAGTGGGCCAGGTGTCAGCCAGCATTAAGAACCAAGATCAAGTGAGATGCATGTATGTTTGGAGCGAATCTGTGTTATAAGTGAAGTTTGTAGGGCACCAGGTTTGATACTGGGGGGTAGCAGCTCATCATAACATTATGCCGTTTGACATGGGGAGATTTTACAGTAAGCCTATGCTTGCCGATGATGATTATGATGATAATGGTGCTAACGTTCCCTAATGTGGGACTGCAGTCCAGGCTGATTGTTGATGGGGGCAGTACGGTGGTCCTGGAGGGGCTGCGTGTATGTCCCAGTGAGTGGGGCCACGGCTTGGCTGGGGTCATTATCAGTTTCACAGATCAGTACATCCGCCAGATTTACCCCAGTGTCAGGATGAAGAGGCTGGCTTGGGGAGAGGACCCAGGTCCTGAGAAGCTGGCTAAGTTCTCACTGCTGGCAAGCCGGGAGAGTGGGGGAGAATGTTAATATGCCTTGGTTCTGCTTATGCTGAGTGGATCTTGCGGTGGTAAATCATATTAGGGAGGAATGTGTAAGCCTACAATAGACTTTTGGGATTTAACG
The DNA here is from genome assembly GCA_026779585.1 of Mormyrus proboscirostris. NCBI lineage: Eukaryota > Metazoa > Chordata > Actinopteri > Osteoglossiformes > Mormyridae > Mormyrus > Mormyrus proboscirostris. The sequence continues at coordinate 13,271 of JAODKF010006645.1, forward strand.
ATATGATCAGTAACAGATGATAAAGGACAAATAATCATGTACCTGTATTGGTGTCACTCAGGAACCGGTGATTGTAGATTTGTCAGGGAAGTAGGCATAACCTGCACACAAAACAAGATAACAGAAGGATTTATGATGCTGCTTTGATTTCTGCTTTGTAACCATATTTCCAATGCAGTTAAAAATGGTTAAACAAGATTTTTAAAAGAATGTTATAAATTTGTAGCTGTAAGTACCAAAGTTGGTGATTTTAAATGGTCCAATAAAGCGGGCTGACAACTTACAGCATGCAGGTAAATTGAGGTTCCTAGTCGACAGCCATACTCTCTGTCCCACACGATAGGGCGGGGCAACACGACAACATCTGTCTGCGTGTACCTCTGTCCAAGAGGATTGAGCAGAGAGGGCATGCTGGGTACGTCGCCACACCTCTCGGGTTTTTTGGAACCATTCCTTGACCCGGGGTATGTCACCGGGGTTTGAATCCCAGGGAAAGACATGAGGGTGGTACCTCAGCATGCACTGGAAGGGACTAGTTAGTAGTCGGGTTCACATGAGTGTTCAAGGCATATTCAGCCCATACTAGGTGGGTCGGCCATTCCACGGGTCTGTCTCTGCACAACAACCTTAACGCTTTGGATACTTACTGATTCTCACGGCTAAACCATTGGGCAGGGGTGATAAGTGGAGGACATGCTTAGGGAGGTATTGAGTTTGGTGCATAAAGCATGGAACACCTGTGACAAGAATTGTGGGCCATGATCTGATGCTATGTCTTCTGGTGATACCGCAGTACCGAAAAACCCAGATAAACAACTCCTCGGCAAGGTCCGTCACCGTCAGGAGTTTAGGGAGATTCAGCAGACGGCACATTTTTGAGAAGCAGTCTACCACAGTCAAGATGACAGATCCTTTTTGAGAGGGGATTGTCTGTAATGAAATCCATCACGAATATGCAACCAGGGACGTGACGGGATTGGCAGAGGGTTATGGAGTCCGGCTGCAGATAAATGTGAAGCTCTATGTTGGGTGCACTCAGGATAGGAGGCTACGTATTATTCTGCCTCTTTTTTCTATTCCGGCCACCAGTACCGTCGTGCTACTAACCGGAGGTGTCCGGAACCACGAGTGTGGACCCACCTGAGGACTGCTGGTCTGTGCGAAGGAGGTTCATACAATCTTCCAGATGGACAGCCAGTACTGTAGGTGTACACTCATTAGTGGTTCGGAAGGTCTCCCCTAGCGACCAGGAGATGGTGGTTGCAAAGCACGATGGGGCTAGGATGGGAGCCATCTGGTCTGTCACTGTTGGCAGGTCATATTGCCGGGAGAGAGCATCTGCTTTGACATATTTTGATCCTGAAAGGTAGGTTACCACAAAGTTAAATTGCGTGAAAAGCATAGGCCAGCAGGCCTGAAAAGGGTTCAACCTTTTTGCATTTTGTAAATATTCAAGGGTCCGGTGATCAGTAAGGACCTGGAAGGGATGATGTGCCCCCTCCAACTAATGTCTCTATTCTTCCAATGCCAGCTTGATCACGAGGAGTTTTCTGTCCCCCACGTCAAAATTCTCCCTGCAGGAAATCCATTGTGGTCCACTGTGAGGCACACTGAAAGTCGCTGGTGGACTCCAAAACAATAATATACTCACAAATGGTAGCGGCACATATTCCTATATACACTGTAAAAAATAAACCGTAAATTTTACGGTAAAAAACCAGCAGCTGTGGTTGCCAGAACTTTACTGTTAAAAATACGGTAGCAACGTTATTGGTTTTACAGGATTGCACCCACTGTACTGTATATTTTACGGATTTTAATTG
>JAODKF010006646.1:0-15071 GCA_026779585.1 Mormyrus proboscirostris
AGCCCCCCTCCCTGTAACCTGCCAAGCTCACAAAGTAAAATCAGGACACCCACTCCGCAAATGTCACGACCAAGTCATTTTTTTTTTTTTTTTTTTTTTATGCAAGACACCGTCTCGGCCGACAGACCGTGTCGCTCATACTTAAATCCACCAGTGGATGTTAGCAAGAAAACACAGTTGAAAACACTTACATGGGTACCTTCAATCACTGCCTATCTACTGCAGTGGAAAAAATACCACAATAGTTACTAAACCAAAACCTTCTAAATGAATTTATCCATTTCCAAATGTACTCTGGTGCATCTGCTAAGACGTGTAAACACTATGACCACAGATGAATTGATATACCGGAAGCATAACGTCATAAGGATCCCACTGCCTGCTGTAGCTATTGGTCTTGTTATGGATACAAATTTAAGTGATACGCTCAAAGAGCAGCAGATTCTGCATGCAGTGCTGTTACTGCAGAATGACAAGCTCCCATACTGTGCAGACTTGCATATTCCACCCTTGCAGTGCTGCTGTTTGGATGAGCTATGGGAGATGCACTACATTAAACAGTCCAGATAAAATATTTCACCAAACCCATCTTACATCTTTGTAATCGGTCAGCGGTTACTGTCAGCTGCCGCTATCTATTAAACTGGCCAATGACTCTGGACCCCTTTACAAATAAGTGTGACGGTAATGGGGGTGATATCCAAAGGACTCCCACTGTGCCATGTGCTCAAAGACGTTAATACATATTTCCCACGAGATGAAATATTATGTGGCTCTTAAGTACTATTTTAAAAGACGATGCCATGATCAGATGAGGTGAAGAGCATGGAAGACGTGTATAAGCAAAATGTATAATAATATTACAGACGCGAAAAAAAACGCGATAGGATGGACAACCAAAGCCTATTGGATGACACGGAAAGAACTGTAGACATGCTGGTGTAAAGTGTGTAGTGCCTTATGCACTCCTACATTGCCTGGATGGATGCAAGAGTGGAAATTTTATTTATTTATTTATTTATTTTTAAGAAAGTGGATTCACAGATGAGTCTAGCGGATCTTTTAGACAGACTGTTTCTTGTTACAAGCTTCGGCAAATTGTAGGGGAAAAATGTCTTATATCCACTGTATAAAACAATTAATCTAAATAGATACGCCTCACAAAGGCGGCAAAATTCATTATTACTCCCCAATATTTAAAATCCGGAATCGAATTCGAATCCAAACGCTCGAATAAGCGTCCTAAGTGTAACATCGTTGAGTGGTTATTAAGGTCGTTTTCAGCGACTGGTGTCCAAAACGGTAAATCAAAGTCTGCTTTCCCGAAGATAGTGCAGCTTTTGTTGGAGTAGGGGGTAAGCGCCGTAAATTCCTGCAGCCTGGGGTACGTGGCACATGGGGCGCCCCCAAGCACGATCACCGGCGAGTCGCAAGAAAAACTCACGTTTTCCCGATTATTGCCCAGATAAACTTTGGCTGATAATACTTCTTACGTCCAAAGAGACTTATTCGGTGTAAAGCGACTGCATTAGTCACAAACATAAGTGCATGGAAGTTCCGAACAGATATATTAAGTGTTCTGTTTGTTGCTTGACGAGAAGTTCATTACATCGAGTTACGGTACACTGGGATCATGTACCCTCTGGTAGCAATTTTACATACAAAAGTAGTTAAGATATAGTTTATGCAAATATTGTAATCTAAATGCAAATTCTTCCTGACATCTGCAAGTAATGTGATAGGGAAGAATGTTCGTAAAATACACGCAAAAAACCCACTATGCGTTACACTTAAATGTTACTGTCATTTCACTAACAACAGCTACTTTTCCTAACTTTCCCTGGTGACTAATTGTAAAGCTGTCGGCGATCTCACCTGGAACTGGGCATACTGTATGTATCGATACGGTATCCTCTTCTCGAAAGCATCCAGGACGTCTCTCCTGGGGTAGGACACGGTGAAGACGGGGAAATTCGCCTTGCACTTCTTGAGGCAGGACGCCCGCAGTACGAAGTGCCGGACCAGCTGCAGAGTGCTGTCCGTGAAAAGGGCATCGTGCTCCCGGCTGACGCTGCTGCAGTTATGGCTGCAGAAAGCGTCGCAGTCCTTCAGCAGGCGGTGCAGACGCAAACTCAGTCCCAGGAACTTAAGGCTCTCCCTCCAGTTCTGTGCCGCATACTGGTCCAATGCATAGGCGTATGCGGTTTCCAGTGGCATGATATCATTTTGCGGAAAGCTCTTAAAGCTGTACTTCTCATACTGCGCATCCCCAGGCGTTAATAAAACCATCCACAAAGAAAGGAGCAGCGGGATGAGTTTTAAGCAGCCAGCGTCCGGAGCCATGATGTATTCATCTGTTGCTCTCAGCTCGCTCCTAAAGTACGAACATGCCTGCCTGTCTGCACGTATATTAGGTCGGGCGGAGGTAAGGAAATATTCAAAGGAGGAGAGGCAAAATCCAGGTCCTGAAGAAGTACTTCCAGAAGTCAATCCAATAGTGCTCCAAGTCTTTAAATCCCAGGGTCATAACGCCCAGAATGTTCCTCAGCCCGAGCACACATGCGCTGCAATACTCTTAAAAAATACAATATATCACATTATTATTTCGTCTACGCCTACTATAAACTAATTATCAATTAATTATCTTGCTGAGGAAATGTTTCGTTGTGTTTTTTTAGTGGAAAAAAGAAAAACACTCGAAATATGATTAAATATTTGATCATTTTGGGGGTGTATTGATTAACTTTTTATTGGAGACATTTTCTTCGGGTGATATAAAATATTTGAGTATCATATCAATATGGCTATTAAACTGTACTATCCTACAAAATCTGAACAGATGGCAAAGAAATGCGTGTGGTTACGAAATGTATGCTTGGCAAGTCTTTCATGTAAATGTTTTGATTTGCAGAGAATAACACGATTACAATTCCGGTTTCCAGAATACAGCCACAACCTTCCTCCCATGTTATCTTTCAGATGAAGCTCAGAATTATGCTCTTTTCAGATCGCATTAATGCTGTAAACAGTAGAATACAATACAAACAAATCAAATAGTAGGCGAACGTCTTTCATGTTTAATCAAAGTTGTGAAGAAAAATATCGTTTTTCTGTTTTTATTTGTTAGTTTATCAAGATGTACAGGCCAGCGTGTCTCCTACGGAATATCTTGAAGTAATTCTTTCTTGGAATAGACGCTTACTTTTACCAATAAACTTTAAATGTAGCAAATGTGTAAATGTGATTATACAAACTTCTAAGGTTCGGATCAGGTTTGTATAAAATGCGCGAACAGACGATATTTAGGACCCTGATACGTCTAAGCAAATGGACCCGCGGCGGCGCTTCCTGTGGAGATGAGATGTGTGATCAAACAGTGAATTACTGTAGCGCCCCGTACTCGAATAATGTGCACGTTTTACATCAAAACAACCCTACTGCTTAGCTATCAGAGTCTGTTTCTAAAATGCCAGACTTCGACGTACAAGTGAATTTCTGAATATTGTGGAACAGTGACGCACTCCTCCGAACGGAAGGCGATAGCGACGTGTTCCAAAAGGACACTTTACACGTTTACAAAATCTCTTGGAGAAGGAGGGAGCCTGCGGAGAATCATCTGATCCAGCTCCCTGCCAAATTAAGCAGAGAGCACAGCGCGCAGAGCTGCAGGGCTGCACCCTTAGATTTGGGTAGAACAGCTTCTCTCCCGAACCTCTATTCATCTCTGTTCAGAGATTATTTAGGAATGGAGGCGCAGTTTGCTGTACTTTTTCTGTGCGCTGCGACAGTGCACGTAGGGTGTATCCCGAGCCCGGTGGAGGACGTGGTCACTGAGCGTTATTACATACCCAGAACATGTCCCAGAGAAGTAGAAACAGAAGATTTTATTCGTTATCACTATAACGGAACCTTCCCGGATGGAAAGAAGTTCGACTCGAGGTAATGTGTAAGATGCGTGGTCTGGGAGGGGGTGGGACGAGGGTCCCGATTCCAGGCAGCAGTGGATGATAACTGATACCATCAAGCGCGATGAGAGATTTACAGCAGAACTATGGATGTCTCTTTGCAGAATGTACCGGATTCAAAAACACCAAATAGAAAAACATTACAGGAGTTGTCTTACTTTTAAAATGTTATCATTTTTAAAAAATATTGTTGGTGCCGCAGTATAGGAAACGCAAACAGGGCAGGCAATATTTTAGTTAAGGGGACGATAATTAGTAAGAATGGCTTCTATAAAACACCAAATTGTCTGAATGGTTGCTTACTCTGCACGCTGGGTCATTGTACTGAGATTCAATAGCTTTTATTGCATAAAGGGATATTCAGGTGAAAAGAGAGAGGCGCTGAGTGTGCCAAGTATCTTCTTTGGATTTAATAAGTTACTCCCTTAAAATATTATTACTACCTATATGTTGAGTGTTAAATACTTATGTCATCAGAAATCACATTAACATGTCTTATCCATCTGTGTACTGTGTTGTCATATTGGGGGGTGGGCAGAGGTGGGCTGGTTTGGAGTAGCTTCACTTAATGATTTGATCTGTTGTTCAGCTAATTAAAAATAAAGTTGTCCTCTGAAGAGGGGGCTGGTGGTTGGGCATTAAAAAAAAAATAAATCACATTCACACAAAAAATTGGCCGCATGATTACCAATCGCTGAGGGTAAAACACATGCACTGATACATCCACCACACAACCTCAGGGATGAGAACCTGAGTGCAGCCATGTGGTGCTGAGGTCTCACACCCGTGTGAGTTTCTCCCCCAGGGGGTAGGAGTGCGAATCCTGCCACCTACCCCCAAATTTTCCTGTGAGTTAGGGGACCTCCTTATAGAGCTGAATGTAGATTAACATCATACCCAGGATGAAGCCATCGCATCTTTGCTCAATAGCCCAATGGAGTAGAATGACTCTGAGCATTCATGGGATTTGAACCAGCAACCTTCCAGTTGTAGGCACAGATCCCAAGCCTCAGAGCCACCGCTCCACCCAATTGCTTAATGATTAGAAAATGGTGAAATTCACCGCAGAAACTTTTATGTAAATATGATCGATAGGTCTGACTGTTTTGCTTAGTATTTAACCTATTAGGGAGCCTTTTATATGAAGTTTTCCTCAGTACCTGTTCCTGTTTTCTCTGTTGCATTAGTTATGACCGCGGACCGCCACTGACGGCCCAGGTGGGACTGGGGAGGCTGATCACAGGAATCGACCGGGGAATGCTGGGCATGTGTGTCAATGAGCGCAGGAGAGTGACCATCCCTCCCCATCTGGCCTATGGGAGCCTGGGGGCAGGTATTCGTGGGCGGGGCTTGTTTGACGCTTCCGGTTGGGTAATGACAGATATAGTTGAAATAGAGTTGTGAATCACTAAAAAATACTAACTAATTAATTGCACGGTTTTCTGTGACTAATTGCGATTAATTGCAGCTAACGTTAAAACCTACAATCATAAATATTTACAGATTGAATCCCTAAATTAATGAAGAATTAACGTTAAAGTATATGGGTCATTCACACAAACTCATTACCATAACATATTTTTTTCCTGATATTTAAAATTAATTTGAATACAGATTCAAAGCATATAACTTCATTGTTTCAAATGTTGTTTTTGCCTCTGGGGTAGTTAATCTGTTTTATTATATTAACTTTTGTATTAAACAATAACAAAAAAAATAGGAATGACAAAACCAAAAATTTAGCATAAATATACATCATATCATACAAATTGATTGTCCGATGTGGGTTGCATGCAATAAAGTTGAAAGATTTAAAAAACATTTTATCTAGTTTTGTGTGTTTTTTTTTTTGTTTTTTTTTTTACATTTTTAATTTATTTGGGGGAAATGCTTAATAATTTCATTTTGTGAGAATGACCCATATTTTAATATTTGTGTTATGATTTAAAGATGTGAAGTATATATTCATTTGCTACAGAAATACTACTTGCAAGCATTTAAATGGGCTAGATGCGCTTTTGGCAATAAGACAATAGAGGGTTTTGTATTATAAGTAGGGATGTTAATCGCACACCTTGGTAATTAATGGTGCGTACCGCACATATAACCGAACTCCTATTTAGCGAATAGCTTTTAAAAAGAAGCATGACAACCTCTGATGGTGCACTTAATAACATAAAAGATCGTTTTTTTTTCTTAAAAACCAGGTAACATCCGCTTTACTGTGAGATGTTAATTTGATTGTAGCTTTGAATTCTGGGATTCTGTGCAGCATCACAACCTAAACTATCGCATTGATTACAGGAAGGATTATATGTGCCTATTAAAAATCCTTCCTCTTACCATTCTTCCATTTGTTTATTAAAATATGCATGAATGAAATCGCAGAAATAACGAGTTATGACTTTAAAATGAACACACTACTAACGCGATAAAATTCACAGCCCTACTTAAAACCCTAAAATAAACTAGAAAAGTACATCAGATAAAAGTAATTTGGATATTTTGAGCATCCACATCAGAAAAGAATTTGCGTGTTCGCGGTCCGATTTAGCAGGTTTTTAGACTGAAAGATAAATATGGCTGTAAAATGTATAGATAATTTAGATAAACAGTCATTTATATAAAAAGTACTTTCCAACTATTAATGCACTGTCAGAAAAAAACAGCTCATTCCTGCTACAGCTTTGTTTCCCAAGGTACAAACAACATTAATTAGTCCATTTCTGTACCTTAAAAGGTACATTTACCTCAGCTAGGGTACAATTGGCAGTCCCTTGAGAGTACAGTCCCAGTGACATGTAATCGTACCCTGAAAGGTGCAAATTACTACTACTTTTTCTGACAGTCTGGTAGCTAAATTTATGGGGTTGAGGCTAAAGTTGTTGTTGGGGCTCTACCTACAGCACTAAATGCTACTGTAGCAACCAGAACATCTCGCACAGTGTTTTATAAGCAGATCTAGACGGATGTGTGTGGGATTGGTGGAGGAGCAGTGCCAGGTGTGAAAAGCTGGGCCACCTCAGCCTCCTGCCGCGATGCCCTCTAATCATCTCCGGACCCACACCTCTCTCCCTCTCAGGGAAGGTGATTCCACCCGACGCCACACTGGTGTTCGACCTCATCCTGCTGGACATCTGGAACTTGCAGGATGAGGTGGAGATGCGTACACTGAGGAAGCCCCAGAGCTGCCGGCGTGCGGTGCAGGCCTCTGACTTCATCCGCTACCACTACAATGGTACGCTGTTGGACGGCAGCTCCTTCGATTCCAGGTCAGCTTCTTTCGGATTTCTTGTTGGCTGTAAGCAACAGCTGCATTGGAATGCTTACTTTTTTACTCAAAAATGTTCTGGGGGCAGAAAGAAAAAAAAAAATCATTGGGTCAGAGACATAACCAATCAGATTATAGAGGAGGCGGGTCCAAACAACTACAAGAGGCAGGGCCAACCGATCAGATGTCTTGATCCTGCCTTCTGCAGTCGCTTGGACCCACTTCCTCTATAATCTGATTGGTTATCTCTCTGAATTAATAATTTTTCCTTTTGCCCCCAGAACACTCCCACAAGCTACTTATTCAGCTAGATTCGGTTAAAAAACACCAGAATAGTAGCTGGGTATAAATTATAATTTAAGGTACAAAACCAAGTGGTTAGTGCAGAGTGTGGTAGTGGTACTGTAGGAGAGAGCAGCCATCTGTATGAACTGAAAGACATACAGAGAAGCATAATATGGGATGGGAATGTTGTTTGAGCATTACGTTATTGTAAAAGGATTCAGTTCTCAAGCAATATTCTCAAGCAACATCTGTGTATGCCTGCCTGTCATAACCACATCCACTCCTGACAACGATTGAATAATAGTCGATTTTCTTACAATTGTGTGTGTTCGTCTCAGGGTTATTCCCTTTTTATTGTTTGATTTGTTATTATTTTTTATGTTAAATTGATAGTTCATACACTGCAGCTCTCAAATGTAATTTTTCTACAATGCACAACTTTTTGTTAATGAGTAATACTGCAGTAATACTTGAAATAGTGACACTTGACATTATTGAAATCATTTTAGCTCTTTAGTTTTTAATTGTATCATAATTGCATTTCAAACACTTAGTTTGAATTTTTATTTACTTATTTAAATGAATAAATGCCTTGTTTTAAACTGCCGTCGTTTGCTCTTTCTTTGGCAGCAGTTACCCTGTTTGGGCCTGACTGTTTGGTATGTGCCCCACACAGCTACAGAAGGAAGCAGACGTATGACACCTACATCGGGCAGGGCGATTTAATCAAGGGGCTGGATGAGGGCCTACTGGGCATGTGCGTGGGCGAGTGGAGGACTGTCATCATCCCCCCTTTTCTGGCCTACGGAGAACAGGGATACGGTAACCGTGCTTTGCGCTGGCCTCAGAACTGCAGAATGTTATTTTATATGCAAAGTAAACATCAAAAGCACTGCACCAAAAGAGCAAAGGCTACATATGCGTGATATACATGACATTTTTTTGTTTTATTCTGTGTTGCTAGGCTTTCATCTTGTTTATTGTTTGTCTTTTGTTGTGTTTTATTGCCTAGTAGATGATAACTGCGGGAATTCATGTTGTTTATATTTGAATAAATACGGACACCCCGTTCATGCAGAGTTCAGTTGTACTGCTGTGTTAAGTCATTTTATGTAGAGATTTATGTTTCGTCTGGTTGTCTAAGCACCTCCCTCCACAAATCCCTCCTCAGGCAATATGATACCCCCCCAGGCCACCCTGGTGTTTGACGTTCTGCTCGTGGACGTGCACAACCCCAGGGATGACCTTGTCGTGGATGAGCAGGTACTGCCAGTCTCCTGCGGCCGCAAGTCAGCCGTGGGTGACTTCATCCGCTACCACTACAATGGCACCTTCCTGGATGGCACCCCTTTCGACTCCAGGTCAGCTGTTCTTAAATTCGTCTTAAGGTGCTCGCCTCTTCTTGAGGTTTGACAGGCTGCTGCTGGTCTTCCCTTTGTGCGTTACGGCGTTACGTTTTGCATATGTTGTTATTGGTGCCAGCTGAATACTTGAGTGATATTGCCCGTGGAAATATTTGCATATGTAGTGGCAGAATGAAATATTGTCATGATTACGGCTGAGTGATATCAATAAAAATGCCATCAAGATGTTTTCAGAGATTTTCACAACATCAATATTTATCACAATATACTAAAATTCATATATAGAAAACTGAAATATGACGGCTAGTTTTCAGTTTTTCTAATTATGATGAACCAATTGTTTTACTAATAGTTACAGAGCACGTTACCGGTATAATGATAAATTACGCTAACAACAGTCTCATACCTTGATGGAATTTGTTTAAAAATGGTGCAATAGAACTGATAATTATGCAAGAAGTGTTTTGGGTATACCATGATATGATATTCAAATTGATGATATGAATGTTCATAATCACAATATGATATTTTATCGATATGTCGCCCAGTCCTACTTACGACTATACCATCTCACGCCTCTTTCCGTCCTTTGCCTCAGCTACCAGCGCAACAGCACCTACAACACCTACATCGGCATGGGCTATGTGATCCGGGGCATGGACAAGGCTCTGCAGGGGGTGTGCATGGGGGAGCGGCGGCGTATCACTATGCCTCCTCATCTGGCTTATGGAGAAAACGGCTCCGGTTAGTTTGAAAGATAGGGAAGAGGGACACTAGCCAGAGAGGCTGGAGGATCTCTAGGGAATCACCACTATGACTGAGTTTGAGTTTCCTTTGTTTTCGCACATATCGTCCCAAATTATTGATATCAAGGCTATTGAGGGAGATGGTTCCTCCTGATTTAATATAGGTGGATGGCAGTCAAGCTTGTGTTCTATCAGCTTTGCCTTACATTAACTTCACGACTAAAGCACCTAAATTATGTCGTGAAAATGTTGAGGTAGTTTTATCTATCCGTCTCTCATCTGCTCGTCCAGTCCTGGGTTGGGGGGCTGGAGACTTTCCCAAGTAGTTACTGATTTGTCCTGTCCTGCGCCCACCTGCAGTAGACCTCATCCCTGGCTCAGCTGTTCTCGTCTTCCACATTCACGTCATTGATTTCCACAACCCCAATGACCCTGTGGATATCAAGGTCACATACAAGCCCCACGTGTGCAACGTGACAAGTGCTGCCAACGACCTGATCCAGTACCACTACAACTGCTCGCTGCTGGACGGCACACTGGTCTACTCCTCGTGAGTTTGCGCTTGCTGTTATGACGTTAGAGTTAGAGTCACCTTAGACTTTACTGGGCAAGAGATTTTTGAAAAGAAATCAGTGGATCTGTAATATGTGTCTGACAACATGAAAGTGACTCGTGAGCATGTGTCAAGGATGGCGTTGATTTTTTTAAAGTAAATGATATTGAGTCAAACTTTATTATAATAGCACCTAAAATTAAGACAAATAGTATACTATCAGTATCACATTTATTAAGGTATTTTTATTTTATTGTGCTGGATTTGGGTCAGGTTTATTAAAAGTATATCTTATTCGGTAAGATCTTGATTTTCAGAATTTAGACTAAGACTGTTGACTAGGATGACTAACCTGACTTGGATAATACGGATGGTTGATTCTATCCATTTTTTTGTAACTGCTTGTCCTGTTGTGGGGGATCCAGAGCCTATTCTGAAGGCTATGAGCACAAGGCAGGAAACCAACCCATTGTAGGGCACACTCACATCTATTCAAATTAATTTTGGACAGTGGGGGAGAAACTTCACACATATGGAACCCTGGCAGGGACTTGAACCCAGGTCCCAGAGATGTGAGGCAGCAGGGCTAATCGCCGTGCCACTCCAGTAAAACAAACTATGACACCATCATCAAAGTTCTACAGTTTTAATGACCTGTGTCTCCATTTGAGTGCAGGTACCACTATGAGCGACTTCAAGAGACCCTCCTAGGGGCTAACAGGGTGATTGCGGGGCTAGACGAGGGTCTGCGTGGCATGTGTGTGGGTGAGAGGAGAATGGTTATCGTACCCCCACACCTTGCCCATGGTGACCATGAAGGTAAGGGGCCCATTCTAAAACCATAAGAATTTCTAGGAGGATCAGGAAGATCTCAAGTTAGGTAGGTCCTTTGACTACATCGTCTCCATCTCCCCCGTGCAGCACACGGCATACCAGCTAGTGCGGTGCTTCACTTTGAGCTGGAATTGATAGGCCTACAGAAGGGGGTGCCAGAGGGCTACTTGTTTTATTGGCTGGAGGACCCACCAGAGCCTCTCTTCCAGGCAATGGATTTGAACAAGGATAAGGAGATTCCCCTGGGAGAAGTGCGTGTTCCTATTTTCATATTCCTTTTGACACATTTTTTATCATCTTTTTTTAGATATTTATTATTCACATGTGACCTCCTGTGTCTTCTCCCCGTTTTCCTTTGCAGTTTTCAGAATTCATCAAGATGCATGCTGCAAGCGGCAAGGGTCGCCTATGTCCTGGCCAGGACCCAGACACCATCATCAAAGACATGTTCGATAACCAGGACCGCAACAGGGACGGCAAGATAGTAGTGGAAGAACTGGAGCTGACAGAGGTGGACAATGGGAAAGTCCAGCATGGGGAACTCTGAGGGACAAGGCGCATGTGTGACCATGAAAAGTACATGGAACTAGATGTAAACACTTTCCTATGTTTGATTGAACCTATGCAGATCTACTCGATGAGTACATGGAATCTCAAACCAGCTCACCTAAAATCCAACCTCCTTTTCACTCAAGGATTTAAAATGAATCATTAATCAAGAGAACATAGAAGCATCTTGATGACTAATCATGAACTCTTCAGTGCTACAAAGCTTGAGGTATTCATAATCACCAGCTAAGGCCTCTAAGTCTTCCTCTTGGGGATTTTTAAAAAGACTGAACAAGGCTCTACTGTGAGTTCTTTCAGAGGCCTTGGGAAGACGGAACCATTGAGACTGCAGAGTTCTGAGGACCCCTTTTGATCTGTTGTATATTAAGCCAATACTGTTTCTGCAACCTCCTCGAATGAAACCCCCCAGATTTTCATGTTTGCCTAGAGTGCACATGTTTTATATCGTTTTACTGTGTGTCATCACTTTTCCTTCTTCTCCCTTCCAGTCTAGGTTTCAGATCTACCCAGCATGGATGCAAATTTTGGGATTACCGGAACTGAGACATTTTAGATTTATAATATGATGTGCAATATAAGATTTCTTTCAGGTTCCTTGGCCTGTGTACTGTGTTCAGAATACCTGAAGTCTTCCTTGGTTAGAATCAACCATCTTTCCTGTAGACCCACATGGAGTTTCTTTTCTCTTCCATTCTTGCACTTCTATGTTGGTCATGAGCGAACACTGTAAAGTATCGTTATATAACACTGAAGTAAGCCCAACCCTTGGATCAAACATTTTATTGTATGGGAACAACCAAAACATGCCATAACACCACACTTCAGCAGCTGTTATCTTCTTGAACAGACAAGCACAAACCTGGAAGATACAGTCCACAATTGCTTAAAAACAAACCCTTAAAATAGCATCACACATCATACCTATGATGGAAGCAGCGCCTGATGGAAGGATAGTGCGTTGACCTATCACTGCAGTCCCCTCCCTAAACCTCCCCTTGTGACAAAGACTTTAAAATCCACAGATGTGTCTGTTGCATTCTGGACACCCAGAACATCTGGTCTTAAGTTCAGCACACAGCCCTCTGGCCAGTAGGTTGCATTTTACTCCCAGAACATCACTATTTGCTAAAAATGAACCAAAAAAATCAACATGAAAACCAACTAATGATTTAAGCGGACGTTTTTAGGTTGCATAAAGACCACTGCTGTGACACAGAGTAACACAGATTTAACTTTTAATCAGTGTTAGTGTAAATTATCCTTCATGCTTCTCAAATAAAATGTGAATGGTGTGTGCGTGTGACAGCCTTGATGTGGAAGAAAGTGCCAAAGACACGGGCCTAAAAAAAAGGATAATTTACACTAGTGCTGTATCACTAACGCCGTGTCTGTCTTGTTTTTTTGTCTTCAAAACACATCCTGCGAGTAGGTACCTTCAATAAAGTTGCGTCATGGTGCAAAGACTGAGACCATATAATTTTAAATTGTCTCTCTTACATAAAAAATATGATCATTCTACAAAGCATTCCCTTAGATGCTGCTGGGCACTTTTGGGCATGCATACTCCCAACTACAACGGAATATAGTGAATCTTGTGATGCTCAGGTAAGTGCAGATTCACGGGAAGGCTGGCAAGTGTGTGTACGTCTGCATTTGTTGTTCATCTGCAGGCTGAGTGTTTTGTGTACTGGGTTTTGATGAGGACGGTTAAAAATATTAAGCAGGTGTGGGGAGGAGGGCAACAAACTTCTTTCAGCTGGCAGGATAAACCTTAGGAAAATACTACAGGCCTGAGTACGTTTCATATATAAAGAGCTGCCAGGTTTTTACAGAGAAACTGGAGTGCCTGTGTATTTTCATTGTTTAGGGCAGCCTTACCCGTTGAGTAATAAATAAAAATACTTGCTGGGGTGGAACATGGTGGATCAGTACCCAGCTCCATTTCTGCTCTGAAACCTTCTATGGATCTTCACTGATGACCTGTGATGTAAAGCAATATGGCATTGGGCACATCCATGGTCTCGTCCTTCTCCAGCACTATGTCGTAACGGTTCAGGTAGGACTCCCTCCATTCCTCCACCTGTTGGGAACGGCCAGAGGGAGAGCAACACAGTAAGGTTTAAACAGGATCACTCATAGCCTGAAGTCTGTTCACACAGCAATAATTGCAAGAACATAAGAAATTTACAAACGAGAGGAGGCCAATCGGCCCATCAAGCTCAACTGGGGAGAACTTAACTAAAAGCTCAGAGTTGTTAAAATCTTATCTAGTTCGGATTTAAAGGAACCAGGGGTTTTAGCTTCCGCTACACTAGCAGGAAGACTTTTATACTCTACACGCTGTATAAAGAAGTGCTTCCTCAAGTTCCTTTAAAAATGTTCTCCTGCTAATTTCCACTTATGGCCACAAGTTCTAGTATTTAAACTAATACTGAAATAGCCATTTGGCTGAACAGCATCCAGACCTGTTAGAATCTTATATACCTGGATCATGTTCCCCTTGGTCTCCTTCGCTCGAGGCTAAAGAGATTCAGCTCAGCCAACCTCTCTCCTCAAAAGACATTCCTCTAAGACCAGGAATTCTCGGAGCCCTATGTTGCACCTTTTCCAAGGAAACAATGTCCTTCTTAAGGTATGGTGACCAAACCTGTACACAATATTCTAGTTGGGGTCTTACCAAGGAATTATATAATCGTAGCATGACTTCCCTTGACTTAAATCTCCACAGACCTAGTGATGTAACCCAACATTCTACTGGCCTTTTTATTGCTTTTACTGCCAGGTATAAGCCCAGTTGATAATTAAATCCAGATCTCGTTGAAGCCTCTCTGTTGCTAGATCAATATCTGCTACACCACCCACCGTGTCGTCTGCAAATTTAACCAGTTTACTGTATGTATTGGTGTCAATATCATTAATGTAAATTAGGAACAACAGTGGTCCTAAAATTGAACCCTGCGGTACCCCACTATGAACGCAAGCCCACTGTGACATTGTGCCTCTAATAACTACTCGCTGCTTCCTGTCAATTAAGCAGTTTTCGATCCAAGCTGCTACAGTTCCTAAAATCCCTGCAGCTTTCAGCTTAAGCAAGAGCCGTTTGTGGGGGACAACATCAAAGGCCTTCTGGAAATCTAAGTAGGTCACATTGTAGGCCTTGTGATCAATTTCTCTTGTAGCTTCCTCAAAGAACTCAAGTAAAGGGGTCTAGGACTAGATTTCTTCACTTCATCCCTCTATCAATCAAGGCAGGCTCCTGTAGCTCAATAAGTAGAGCGTTACGCTAACAACACGAAGCTCATGGTTTCAAATCTCAAGAAACACACATATATTGTAACCCTTCCATCTACTATAATTTACATTGAATAAAAGTGTCATATTAAAAAAAACTAAAAAATGTAATGTAAAAAACTGCATACTGATTCATGCTTAACTAGCTTCAAATTTCAAAATTAAAATCTCAGTATGCCCCCTTGCTGTCTC
>JAODKF010006647.1:0-14993 GCA_026779585.1 Mormyrus proboscirostris
TGGACGAGATAAAGAGGAGGTCTGTGGAGCTGGTGCTTCGCCGTCCCAGCCTGCGTCAGTGAAGTTTCCGGTTAGATGTCAGAAGGTGTCACTTACTGCTCATATCCCTGCAGGGGAATCCGTCTGGGTCACACACCGGATGTCCTGACTGATGCAGTGGCAGAGCTATATGACATCAACATAGCGCTACACCAGGCAGCATTGACAATGCCCGAGACACCATTATATGCATTGTAAGTCAGTGTAGCATCAAAATGAGTTTGACCACATTTTAAGGTAAAAGAACTACATTGTTGCTTTGGTACTGACTGCAGACGTGCAAGCAAAAAATAATGTATCATATAAAACAAGACTTGTTCAATTATTGTACAACTTTTAAAACTCATTTGCAAAACTCATTTGCTCTCAAAAACAGCAAATGTTTAACAAGTGAAAACCAGTTAAAATGATCAAAAAGAGAAGTTGCAATGCAAACATGAATGCAAAATGATGCAATAGACTGATCAAATTGGCCTTACTGATCAAGTGACTTTACAGCTAAACAGTATTGAACATTACTGAAAATCCTGACCAACCACCTTACTTTACCCGGCCATATTCACTAGGCTTCTTGAAACAACCAAAGATGCCCTTTCTGTTCTCCTTGCAAGAACCAAACTGTTGAGTGATCATTTTTCTGTCCAATTAGTCCAGCTTGTGCTTTTGAACGTGACACACAGTGACACTATTGAGGCGTAACCATGTTTCAGCCCCTGGAGGCTGCTGAAGCCTCTTTCAGCTTCAGCTGATGACAAGAAGCAGACTAAGAAGCATCTCAATTTGATCAAAGAGGCCACGGATCTCTGGACCCATCCCCTGAAGAATGACTTCCACTGCATCAAACATTGCTAATTGTACTTTCAGGCAGTCAGAGTTAAGTTCTGGGTACTGGTGCACAACATCATTTACCTCTCCAGTCAAGAGGACTTGTTCAAGATTTCTGATCATATGCAGTCCTTCCTGCAGAAATCGTTCCCTGAACTGCATATCCACAACATCCAGAACTTTAAAGAATTCAGTTCTGTAGTAATCAATCAGGGATGCATGCATATGTGCAGGGGCACAGCCTGTGAAACGCTGAGGTGGCTTATTGGCACGTGGAGAGGAGTGAGATGAAGTGTTTCGCTCATCTTGGTTGCTTTGTTGTAAACAGTTTGAAGACTCTCTAGATTTCTTTTTTGGGCAAAGGTTTCTTTAACACAAGCAACAGCAGAAAGCATGCTATCATCTACCATCTGTGGTGTTACTGTACATACTCTCCCATTCTGTTTTTGCCTTAAATGTATTTAATTGTAAATATACTGTGCATATGCTGACGTGTTCTATAGATATTTCTATATCTATCAGTCTAATCTAATGTAATCTAATCTATCAGTCATGTTCGTTCTGCTCTGGAGGGACACATTCCCTCTGACTCTGGCATCTGGGATACATGTGAATTAAAACGCTTAAATCCATCCTGTTAAACTTTCTTATTCCCTAAAACTTATTTAAAAACAGAACATTAAGAAATACAGATAATGCATTTTCATTTTTTTAAAACTATTGAAACTGTTTGCTGCACTGTAAGGTTGACCTCTGTATGAACTGGAGATGAAACACCACATGCATTTTCTCATTACGGAGGCCACATGACACACTTAAAATAAACTATTATTAACTGATTACCAAAAATGTTTATTGCATGGGAATCAGGGTGTCCTAAAATAAACTATTATTAACTGATTACCAAAGTGCCTAGCCTAGTATTCTATCTGACTTAAGTTGCATCTAGTGTGACTGAGAGTCTATACTGGGTGTTTGTAGGTGAGCTTGCAGCAGAATGACCAACTGAGGACGGCTTTAGATCATCAAACTTTGCATGAACCATCATCTAATGTTAAAGGGTTTGTGGATAAATTTGGTTCTACTTTCTGTCTATAGGTAAAAGCAAACAGGCTCTGTTGTGTCACTGTTCACATGTCACAATTCCACCAATCATGGTTTCTGCAGCATTCATCCTGTGGGGTGTAACTGAAGGTAAGACCATTACACTTTAAAGAATGTTATGAAGGCTAACGTTAATACAAGGGATTTATGAAGGTTAGTGCCTGAAGATCCAGGGGAGATAAGGAATATCATTAATAAATATCGTTAATAATAAATGTGTGAGTAATGACCATGTAGACCTATTTGCAGCTGACGTCATGGACACATTTCAGACATGGAAGTGACCTTTTGTCCCAGTCATTCAGGCAATTAGCTTTACTCAGTGAATTTAAACGATTACTGGGATTAGTTAACGTGTTTAATTGTTGTGTATTTAGTTTCAGGATTGATGTTGCATGACAACTTTGCATAACACTATGTCATTGAGCTCTAGGCTAAGGTTGGGCTGATATCTGAATTTGCATTATTAATTGTTGCAAAAAATATATAGATTATCGATAGCATAGAAACACACAGTCCATGAGTGAGAATATGTGAATATATAGTCTATTTTGCATTTTTGTAATGTTTGTTAAAAATGCTCTTAAAATAGTACTGAACAACCTATATGTAACGAACAGCTGCAGAAGAACAGGAGTCCAGGAAATGGGGAAGTTCGGGGTTTGTTGGGGAGAAACGGCACAAACGGGAAGGATTGGCAGCAATGGCGAACTGACATCAACGACAAGACTAGGGGAACGTACTCGAATGCGGACTGAAATACATAAGACTAATTGGAAATAACAAGAAACAGCTGATGACATCGGGATTTCACACAAGGTTGAGGGGGGCGTGGCACACGGGAGGATCGGACAATTGGGTGTGACACTATACGGTAATATATAATTTCCACTCACAAACAATGACACTGAATTTTGATCATTGGACACTTTTGAGCAGTGGGTGTTTTCTATACAAATAAATAAATTGGAAGGCATATTTTGTCTGGTAGCCTTTATGAAACATACAATATTTTTATTTGTATGTTATTTTGATTGGAAAATGGTTAAAAATTATTTGAAGGTTTACTATTTCCACATTAATCCGTCTATCCATTTTCTGAAATCGCTCAATCGCAACTGGGGTTGCGGGGGGGACCGGAGCCTATCCTGGGAACAATGGGCACAGGCAGGAACCAAAACACACACACTCGCACAACTACAGGGCCAATTTAGACCCTGCAAAAATGTTCAGTCAATGTTATCTTGTGTTACTGCTGTTTCTCAGGATCCTCTGAAGATGCTGTTACTTGTGCTGCCATCAGCCTGCTGAGTATCCTGCTGTTGTTTTATATGGCTCCATATCTGGCATTATTTACAGGTATGTTTGCTTATTTTCACATGGTTTCTTCCATTTCCTATATACACTGTTAAAATAAAGTGACAGTCTATGTATGGTCCATTTTTCACAAGGTGTTTCCATATGATTGCTGGTTCCCCTGCAGCCCAGTTGCTGCTGGAATCAGGGTTCGCTGTGTGTCACTGAGGGTTTTCATTTTAATTGAGATGTATGTAGCAGCTTGTGCATGATTTTATATACAGATTCAAAATGTTCCATATTCACTTAATGTCTCAGCTGCAGTTTTGTTTGTAATTTTCTTACCGTCAAAAATACATGTTTGTAGAACATGAATGTTTGGATTGCATTTAAACTGAACCCTCGAGTGGTGACTCTGAGGCTAGGGATCTGTGCCAGTAACTGAAAGGTCGTTGGTTCAAATCCCATGAATGCCTGGAGTGATTCTACTCTGTTGGGCCCTTGAGCAAGGCCCTTAATCTGCAATTGCTTTGTCCTGAGTATGATGTTAATCTGAGTCCAGCCCTATAAGGAGGTCTTACAATTTACAGGGAACAATTGGTGGCAGGATTGGCACTCTAGCCACCAGAAAAAACTCAAAACACTGGTCCTTTTGGTGTGGTGCTGAGGTATCCCCCACTGCGTGGCTGCACTCAGGTTCTCGTCCCTGAGATGGTTTGTCATGTGGTGGGTGCAGCACTGCACTGTAATGAGTGCATGCTCCTTACACACTGTAATCAGTGCATGCTCCTTACACACTGTAATCAGTGCATGCTCCTTACACACTGTAATCATTGCATTCTCCTTACACACTGTAATGAGTGCATGCTCCTTACACACTGTAATGAGTGCATGCTCCTTACACACTGTAATCATTGCATGCTACTTGCGATTACCAAAGGTTTAGATTTAACCCGGATTAATCGTAAACTAAATTTAAATTAGGTTTAAATTTTGGTACAACAGGATTAGTAGATAAATCTTGATTTAATTCATATTAAAAATTAAATTAAATTGGTGCAACTCAGCCTAAGTCTTTAAAATGTCTTTGGTCTGGCACCTTAGTTAAAACCTAGCAGCAAGTTAGCAATAAATGTTATCTATTATTACTGTATTCTCGCATAGCCAGGCCTATATCCATATTTTGTTTTAGTGCTGTACCTGGACTGGAGAAACAATATTTTGGTGTACATGTGGTGCTGCATAGCCGACTTTAAATTTAATTTCATCAATTCTCAAAATGTCAGCAGGGCTAAATTTAGGAATGTCAATTTAATGTTTAGTGGTTATTGCTGTAGTGGTTGGCAGTGTTGCTACTTGAATTGAGTTCTGTTAATGTTGTTACTGTAACTGTAAATGGTTGTTACTGTGCATTTACAGTTGTGAAACACTGTATTTACTCATGTTGGAACAAATCAGTGAATAACTTATGCATCTCAGGGAATTACTTATTATGCACAGCAACTTAATGCACTAATTACTATTTTTAAAAATTACCCCCAAGATTTTGAAAAATCCTTCATTGTTTAGAATTTGCCCGCAAATATTTTTAAAATTTGGTACATTGGGTGCAATTGGAGGTGATGCATTGAGTTGGAATGCTCTCGATAGCACAGTTATAAAATGTGCTGAGGATGCAGGACTCATGCCAAACCTTCAGAGTTGCTCCAGGTTGATGAGCTGCTGCTGCACCTGCTGTGCTGTTTTTCCAGTGTTGACTGTGCATGTGAAGTCCTTCCTGAGGAACCTAAAGATGGTCATTCTCCCCTCTGCAGACCCATTGATGGTGCTGGGTGTTCACTGTTCCCTGTTTGCAGAAGTCCACTATCTGCCCCTTAATCTTGGTAACACTGAGGGAAAGACAGTTTTCCTGGCACCAGAGCGTCAGGGCTCTCACTTCCTCTCTGTACGCTGTCTCGTCCTCACTGGAGATCAGGTGCCCCACTGCTGAGTCATCAGTGGACTTCATAATGGTGTCGTCAGTGGACCTGTTCTAGTGATATATGTATTCAGTAGGATTTAATGTGTCAGGCAGCGCAGAGCAGATGAAGTTCCTCACCAGAGTCTCAAAGCATTTGCTTAAAATGGGGGTCATGGCGACCGATCACCAGTCATTTAGGGATGTTGCTGTGGTGATTTTCAGCATGAACATGAGGGTGGACTCTTTGAAACAAGCAGAGATAAAGAGAGCTAGATGTTGATAATGTCTGTGACACCCTAGCTGCTCTAAGGACTCGATTGGGCCAGACGCTTTGCGAGTGTCACTTGCATAAAAGTCCTTGGTTGGTGATGAGAAATATGGTGATGTCATCTGCAGCGTGCACTCTCTCAGGTCAGGGGGGTGTCACCTGCCTCAAACTGAATATAAAACATGTTTAGCTCTTCTGACTGAGAGGCTGTGGTCTGCAGTGTGCTGGAATGACCTCTGTCTGTGCCACATGGTCCCAGGGTTGCTGAGTTGTGATTCCACTTTGTCCCTGTACTAATGCTTGGCTGCTTTTATCATCTTCTGTAGTGTGTAGCTGGTGTGTTTATAACCCAAAGTGTTAGCAGAGGCGAATGTGGCGCTTTGTACCACCATTGCCTCATGAACCTTTGTTTGTCTATGGTTTTTGGTTGGGGTAAACTGTTGTGGTGATACAATATCCTCCATGCACCTTTTCAATTAATCCAACGGTTGGAAATCTAGTGGTTGTGCATTATTAAATCTGGTATATACAAGTTTAACTTTAATATTATAATGGTCTGACAGCACAAACTATTTTCCCCAAATAATCAGGGATACATAAACATTAAACATATTTAACTTGTGATGCATTATATTTGTGTTGTGTTGTGTTGTGTTTATTAAAGTAACTTATGTTCATTTTTCAGACAAGGTGGGTTCTATTAAATACTTGATCCTGTCTGTAGGAAGCACCATCATTATCACAGCTGTATGTGCAGGTAAGTTTAAATGTAACGATATAGGGTGGTGAGCATCTCAGCAGGTTAAGGCTCTGTGCCCATGTCTGGAAGGTTGGAGTTCAAGTCCTATTGCAAGCAGAGTAACATTATCAGTTTTACAACATTGGGTGTGTTGCTTTGAAAAGATGCTCCTTATAAGTTAAATGCAATTTTATGTATTTGAAACATGAACAGTAAATCAGTATAAAGCAGCAGCTCCTGGTAAAATATTAAACACACTGTGGTGCATCTTGAAGATGCCTGACATGTACCACTTCTTCATCTAATTTTGGAAGAGACTTTTAGTGATTTTGTCATTTAGGTTTTTAAATACCCATAAATGAGAATTTGATTCCTACCTGAATCCCCAACTTACTCCCACATGCAGTAACCCAGCTAAGAGGGGGGGTCCTTAGCAGGGTGGGTAAGACAAGGACCTGTAACCTGAAGTTTTCCAGCACCACTCAAAACATTGCCATTCAATAGTACATAGAGAATGCAGGTGTTTACAGTCACAGACACCAACAATTAGTGCTGCAAGTTTCAGTCGGGTTATGTATTGGCTCAAAACGGGACATTGCATTTTATTTCTCAAATCGAGGTGGGTGGCAACCATATCAGCAATGTCAAGCCTGCACGCTTTAAGGAGCGGCGAGACAGTAAGAGAATCCCCAGCAATACCGTACTGTCAGCGTATCATTCATGTTATGCCCTATGACAAAAAGTATTATTTATTTATTAACATTGTATTTGTTTGTAGTCCATTCAATGTGTCATATTTTTCATGTTCTGTATAAGAGGAATCCTACAGGACTTTCAGGCATATGACAGAGCCTCAAAGCAAAGAAATGTTGATGCATGAAATTTGATGTATTGAGCAGCCCTAGGTGGCAGCATGGCTTTATAGCTGATTGTAAGCACGATTTAGGGTGAATTAAGTATCCCACCCAAACACCCTCATTGATCGTTCATAACTGTAAGGACCAGCCTGCCCCCCCCAGGACTGCTGAGCAGCCTGTGAGATGCGAGAACTTTTTACAACAAATAAACAAAAACTACTAAACTTAACTACATTAACCGGAAAAGAGAATTCAGCAATCCCATTGCTAGGAATAAAAAGCACATTCTATCAGCTATAAAAAATGTTCATACAGTCTTATGGGAGAGGAAACGTGCTTTACCACAAGTCAACGTTCATACAAGCAGTAAACCACCAATACGCATCGGATTAGTTTTAAAGCCCACCTATCGTGGAATCATTCACACGTGTACACGCTTAAGAGACGGGGCCATTCCCACTCTGCTGCAGCGCTGCATGGTGCAGGTGGGAAAAAGGTGACGATCCATTTGTGGTTCCGAGACAAACAAGGGTTTATTGAATTAAACAGAACACGCTGGGGGAAAACACAAATTCAGAGAACCATGAGGGGTAAAAAACTAACAGGGAAAAATGAGAACCATAAAATAACACTGGGAGCGGGACAATAACGAACAGAACGCCCAAGACACAGTGACATGAACACATCCGATATCCAGGAACGGCACACAACAACTAGCAAACGGAGCCGGAAGCAGGCACTTATGCACACAGGGAATCAGGGCAAACAAGAGACAGGCGTAACTCGGATTAATTAAGCAGTCAGGGTGGGACGCAGGAACAATGAGCAACAGGCGAAACTACTAACACCTAACAAGCACACAGAAAATGGGAGACCTGGAACTGAGGAAACACAAGGATTACTACACAATAAATAAACAACGTTTCTAATTTGTTGATGAAATACGGTTAACCTCTCCTCTCCACAATCAGAAATTTGACATTCATGGTTTTGGTTATCTGTCAGTCAGCCGTGAACAATTAAACAGGTATATTTATGGAGCTTGCTGGAGCATTGTTGAAAGTGACCGATGGATTAAAAAACCAAAAGCAATACTGAAACGATTTGGCACACATAAAATCATATGATATTTATATATGTAGTGATACATAATATTTGCCCTGGAAACATCCAGAAAAATAAATTAGAAAAACAAGCAGGCCCCCTCTTTTATAGCCAACCTTCTAGGTCAAACCATGGCAGAGCTACCAAAAATTTTGAGAACAAAAGACATATTTCCTCACACTAAAGGAACAATAATAACCTTAAAAATTAAGAAAAATAAAAAGATACATGAATAAGCATATAACAAATCAAGAGAAAGAAAAATAAAGCAAAACTCGAGTAAATCACCCTTGTCCTGAGGCTCTGGTGCAGCACAGAAAAGCAGGCCCATCCTGGTGTGCCCCCACCTGAATGTACCCCACAGTTCTGGCTGCCGGAAGACCCACCCCTGCTCCGCTATAAAAAAGGAGACAAAGCAACGTAAGAAACACCACATTTAGCAACTTTAAACGAAACCAGTGGTGCCCTACTAATTAAATCTAACATTAACCTCAAAGCAACACGAAATAAACAACATGCTTGTGTGCTTTTGGGCCGTTACACATGGTTAGGAGAGAGTGGGGAGCCATCGAGTCGCTTCTTCAAAATGACCCTGGTCGATCTGCTTTTTAACCTGGGCAGTGTGTGGCTCTACAGTTTAGACTCTTGGCCCCTAAACCGTCGGTTCTTGATTCAAGTCATGTGGCTGGCAGAGTGATTTCATCGCCTTAACTGTAGGCTGATCCTGCTCTCTGATCCTCACTTTTCTTTGGACAAAAGCATCTGCTAAATAAATGAACCACTGAACATGATTTTTCCCTGTGTCTGACATCAATGACATGGTCACTGACTATTATTACCTAATTTCAGGTTATGTCATTGAGTTTTCAACAAAATATTCTGCAGCTCCAGCTGAGAAAGTGCTGTTTGGGGGCATTATTGGTGGAATCATATTTACGTTCATCATTTTTCTTACATTCAGAAGTAAGTATGTTTCTAAATGAATTTCAGGAATATTGTGCTAGAATTAGGCATAAAGGTATTTCTTTTGTACATTGTACATAAGCACAGAAATGTATGACAATTTACAAACATTTAATTGTTTAAATATCAGTTTTGTTCACTGTTAATCTGTATCCATGGGGGAGTGTGATGTGGGTCTGAGACCCCTTTACTGCATTGTATACAGTCTGCATGTGCTCATCCAAGCTGTACCTCTGCTTCGTGGCCTAAGCTGCCTGGGATAGACTCCAGGCCCCCTGTGACCCTGTCCAGGATGGGTGGATCAATATGTGTTTGTAGTAGGATGTAGGGCTGTATATCACCAGGTCCTGGGAACACAAACCAGATCATGGAACACTACAGCAATACATGATATGGATCGTGAGACATAAAATAGTAAAACTTTAAACATTTTTTAGGATTACCAACCATTCAAATTTGTAATAACAGAAGACAGGCAGTGTTATTAGTCCTCATTTAATATATTTAAGATTTGGCGATTAAAGTTAAAAGAATGACATGTTCCATATCATTACATATTTTTGACAATAGGTTTTGAGCAATCGATAATGATATTCAGCATACATACTGTAAAACTAGAGAAAGGCATACAAATTACATGTGTTGTAGTTTTATTACTGAATACTGTAATAGAATTTAGAAAGATAAATGATTACTGCATTAGTTTTGTGAGCCCTGTGACAGTTTGGGGCGGGTAAATATTTGTGCTCCAGTCCCCCAACATATCCTTGTTACATTTTTAGTAACCCATATAAATCCATCCAACTACTTTCTGTAATCACTTGTTCTGTTCGGGGCCCCAGGGGGTCCAGAGCCTATAAATAATATATAATTAATTTAAATTAGCAAATTAAAGTGGGATGAACTTTTAATACCACAATGTCCAACTTGGGATTCAAGCCCGCAACCTCTAGGTGACAGGAGTGTTCAGTACACAGTTTTAAACACAGGACCACTGAACACATCTGTTTCTTTGACTACGTGCCTGGCATGAATATGATGCATGGTACATGGTAAATGACTGTATTCTCATCTCATTTCAGTTGTGACCCATGTGTTCTTGACAAAGGATTCCTTCATATTTGGCTGCATAGCAGTAATAATCGCAGTTCTATATCCAGTCATCACAGCTTCATCCATAAGTAAGTTTGTTTATAAGTTCACATCTGTGCTGTTTCCATGTTCCCCCCATGTTTGCACTGGTTACCCCCATGTACTCTGGTGTATTGCCCACTGTGTGTGAGAGTATGTGCCCTGTGATGGACTGGCAGTCTGGCACCCCACCAGGGTGTACCCTGCCTCATGCCCTGCACTAACTGGGATAGGCCACCATGGCACTGTACTTCATAAATGTATAGAAGGATAGATGTATTTCTTTTTAATGTTTGTTTGGGGAACTGAACTTTCAGAAATATGCAACATGGATGGTTACAGTATGGCCCCAATTAAAGCGCACGGTCTGAAGCTCACGCTGTAAGTTCTTTTAGGGCATAGCCAACCCACATGCTAATTTAATGGTGGAAAATTAGTTGCAGCACCAGGTGCACTAAAAGGGGTTGTATTTAGTCTCATATTAGTCATAGCTGTGTTCGGGGTGTAACATGCTATGAACCTATTAGGCTATAGTCACATCTCTCATTTCCCTTAAAAGTGAGGTGCACTTGGTATTTGGTAGACTAGTATTATAATGATGGATTTGAAAGTGTGTGACTAGATCATCTACAGGAACAGCACTAAAGCTCCCTTAGCATTATAATTAATAATAATAACAATAATGATAATTAGTAATACTAATAATAAGTAGCTGTGGGTGATATGTTCCGAGACTTACCGCGGATACTGTATCTGAAACACAGATAACAGCGAACAATCCGCAGACCCCATATATGATGTGATTTCAGTGTACGTACCTATGGTAAAGTCGAAATTGAAAAATTGCACACAGTAAGACATTGTCAACATTAAATGCAGTAATAATTCCTATTTTTTATGCAGCACCATTCACAACAGAGTCACCCCAAGGCTCTTTATATGAGTGTGTTGTGACACATTGCATCATCACTAAGACAGAATAATATATATTTGCCTTGCTCCAAGCGCCACTTTGAACCCAGCGTAAAATAGGACAAACTGTGTCTTTTGTTATTAATATGTATATTAGGGATGTATTCCAAACGCAAACATCCTGATTACTTTTCCATAACCCAGCTTCATATGCTGAGATGTTCTTCCAGTACCTCAGTGTCCAACATGGGATTTAAACCCAAAACCCCCAGGTGACAAAACCACAGAGTGTGTATTTACTTTGTCTGATTTCATGCTGACGAACTCTGTTCTTACATTATTTTAGTTGCTGCCGGTGTTTATCTGGCAAAATATTATTCAGATTCAGCCTGGAAAGAACAACTTTGGACATTTTTAACCATGTTAATGATTCCGATCCTCATGGTTTTATTGCCACGTAAGTATGTTTTCAAGTTTTGTAAAAGTTTTTGTTTAAAAATTGTTTTAGACATGCATCAGCCAGATGCATTTGCCAGATTGTTTTAAATGAAACACACAGAAGTTGAACTTGAGCATTTGCATGGCATTGATGCCATAAGTCCATTTTCCATAATTAACATGTATACAGGGAACTACGATACAATACCCAACTGAAACACCCCTGTTTAAGCTTTCATGCCCCTAAAATCTGGATGCACCCTTAGTAAGAATATGAGATTCAAACCCAGAACCTCCAGGTGACTGGACTGTGCCAGGGATTAAACACAGGACCACTGATCACATGTGTTTTTTACTCTCTGTCTGACATAAATTTAATGGCTGACTCTCTTCTTTTCTAATTTCAGTTGGATTCAGTGTGTTTTGGATAATACGCTCCCTAACTACAACTGGGAAAGTCGATCCTGGAGAAATATTTGTAATCTGGGTGTTTTTCATCTGTAAGTACTGTGGCAGGGTTATGTTAAACACATACAGGCTAAAGTCACAGGTCACAGGACACCTAATAGGTCACTGCAGTTACACTCATGGCCGGATCGACCATATGGGCTATGTGGGCATGCAGTCATGGGACCTGTGTATCAAGGGGCCTTTGAATATACCAGGGAAAAAGTCTCATTTGAAGGAAGTAGTGCAGTAATCAGCCTGTTAAATATCAGCAGATCTTCAGTCACTGGCTTACAAAAAGCAGTTGTGTCAAAATCCATCTAGCTAGAACCAGAGAAGCAAGAAAAGGACAGAAGATACACTAAATTACTTACAAAAGGGGACTTTCGTAACATTTAATGGTACTTTATGAAAGGTACATAACGCACTATAAGGCCTTCATGACAGCTGACATAACTTGGCAAAAATATTTATAAAGGTTTGTTCCAACTTTTATAACTATGATAAATGCTGACACTGGTATGACACTGATATGCCTTATGACATATCAACTATGTTGACGTAATCCGGACATGGAACTGTCCATACTTCTGCGGTGAAGCAGAGCCACATGAGTTGCATTGAACGTAATGCACAATATACTGTAGTAACTTTTTTTCAGGCAAATCTCGAGAAAGTGCCATGGCAAGAAATGACAGTACAAAATCTGAATGATTAAATTTTTTGGTTAAACAGTGGTAGAATGTAACCGAGACAGTTACATAATAATATACTTGTGTTTCAAATAAATTGAAACATGCTATCTTTGTGTCTCAAACATCTTAATACTCCTTAAATAGTAGATAAACACGTATCAAAATGATCAATTATAAATTTCTGTCACATTCAAGGAAGCGTGGAGGAATAGAAAAAAAAAAAAAACCCAAACGCAGCCATTTGGTCAAGATATCCCCCGAAGGCAACTTTATTCCAGGAATGCAAGAATTAACAGGCGTTACACAGACTGTCTTCACATTTCTGTACGTGTCATCTGGATACTGTTCATACTTCTTGCAGTTATGGCTACACAATTTGCACATGCACAAAATGTGTGGGAGGAGGAAAAGACAAAAATGTTGAGGGGAAGGCTGGCTGTCATTTTGCATCATACACTCCATAACAGGATATAGCAGCAATTTACAGACCAAAATCTACCGGAGTCTGCATTCAAGTAGAGCCACACATGTTGCATTGAACTTACTTACCTGGCAGGGGAGATACCATGATCACGAAGGTGGTTCAGCCAGGGTGAGGCCCAGCCATTGCACTGCGGCTGTGCTGACCCCTGCGCATTCCTCAAATGTGGGAATCTCCACTGTATAATTTCTGGTAGTGGAGGACTGCGTTCACACTCTGTGGGAAGTGGTGGCTTAATGGTCAGGAAAGTGCACTTGTAATCGAAAGATTGCTGGTTTGAATCCCTGACTAGCTAGGCACCACCGAGGTACCCTGAGCAAGGTACTGCCCCCATGCACTTCTCCCCGGGCACTGAATTAGTTGCCCCCAGTCATGTCACATATGGGTTCAATGCAGAGAACACATTTCGGTGTGGTTTGTCAACAATGACAGCTAGACAAGACAGTTTAATGACTTTTTTTCCTGAAGTTAAATAATAGTGCCATGCAATACAAAAAGGACATCTGAATGATGGATTTCTTGTTAAAACTGCATCAGATTATGTTTGAGACACTTAATCTGTTATCATTTAACACAACTGCGGAGTCTGTAAGTTTGAAACAGTTATGCAATTTGAACCATCTATTACAAAAGAACAAATACTCTCATAAGTACAACTTAGGAGTCTGGTGCAGGTACATTTCCTTGTCTGCTTTATAAGCTACTTGGTGGATTTGAACGTTTCATTTGGATTTCACTTTTTTGAATTAACTTTATAATTCGAACATGCCAGATCATGCAAATGGTGAAATTCTCCAGATAGATGTTCTTCAAACATGTCCATGTTGTTTGTGGGCGTGTCAAACCAGTGTCATGGTTGAGGATCAACGTGGTCGGTGGCGCTGCAAACATACAGTAATGCCTTAATACGGCAAAAAAACACATTTACAACAATGGCGCCGTTGGAGCGGATTGTAAGCATCTGGGAAAGTATGAACAGGCCTTTACTTATTTCACATTGGAGAAGGTCACTTTAGCCCCAAGGCTGTTCATCATTTGCTTTTCTGAATAAAACTGCAAGTTTTCAAGAGCCAGGGAAAGTCCTGAGGGAACCAGCGATTAGATTAGCTGATTAGTCTTTGATTGGTTAGATTAGTCTTTCATCCCAGGACCAGAAAAAAGAATCTCACTCCAAATTGGCTAAAATACAAAGCAACAACACACAACAGCGTGTTCATGGAGGCAGCCATCCATGTTTGTTCCAAGATGTGTAGCTTGAATGGGAGATTGGTTGGACGTGACATCATGCACCTCCGACTTTGGAGAGATAATCAAACACACCATTAGACTCCTTGGCCTGTGTTTTGATCCCCACTGCCCTCTGATCACGGGCCTTACTGTGCATGATCTTACAATGCAATTGGGCCCTGGGGACGGCAGGATTTATCACAGGGGAAGAAAAGCCCAAGGACACTTTGTTATTTAATATCATGTTATATCTGTATAGCCTGATGAGAGAATGAGGGTGTCTGATCTGCTCTGTTTGTCTTACAGATAATCCAAAACTGTTTAACATGCTGTTCCTTGCTATTTATTCCCAACTCTTTGCCTGGATGCACAACATATTCATATTACGTGAGTTTCCCTGCAGTTTTCATTCTTTCATTCTTCTTATAAATCAAAAAAGGGGATAGAAGTAATTTGTCAAACTATAGGCCAATCAGTCTAACTTGTATAACTGGTAAAGTTATGGAG
>JAODKF010006648.1:0-14963 GCA_026779585.1 Mormyrus proboscirostris
GGTGAGGAAAAGAGATTGAAAAAAGGGATGGGACAAGTCATGTGATCAAATACAAGCAGACTATTGGCTTCTTATACTTCCTCCAGATTACAAATGAGCATTTTTATTGGTGTATGAATTATTGTGCCTGGGAAACTGAGGGAAAATGGGTATGTTACCCTGAAGCAACGCTATGCAATAGAGGGTTAATAGACCATTTAAACTAGTGGTGGATGCTAGCGGTACTGGTAACTCAGTTACTTTTCAAAAAAATTTGTAAAACACCAGCTAAATTATAGCACTGTTGAGAAAGAAGCTCTTGTTCTTTTGTTGGTCCTTCAACATTTTGAAGTATACCTAGGTGGAAGTAGTATCCCGATTACCGTTTATACCGATCATAACCCACTTGTCTTCTAGAGTCCTTTAGATGTCCTCTTCAAATCAGCGCGTGTTACGTTGGTCTCTAATCATGTAAAGCTATAATCTGGTCACTGTTCATCGACGTGGCTCAGAGAACATTGTGGCTGATGCTTTGTCGGGGTTGCATTGATTTGTGGACCCCCATGGTGTTTTCTTTTTTTTTTTTTTTGCATGTGTGGGTCCACACTTGTGGGTGGGGGTGTCACGTCTGTATGCGTGTTGGTGGGTATGTGCATCCATTTCTCCCATTTAGATCCCGTTCCTCCAGACTGCCGATTCTGGTTCCACGTTTTCCATCTCTCACCACGAAAGCCGCGCCGAAACTGGATGGACTGGTTATCATTGCCTCGTTCCCGTTTCCCGCCTCTCCAGTCACGGAGTATAAAAGGATGATGGATAGCCTGAAACGGCAAAGCAACCTTAAAATGCATTTTATTCGTGTTTATTAAATTACCGTTAGTAAAGAGAGCTTTTTAATGTTTTGTTTTTGTAGCTGCTAAATACACTCATTAGCCATACAACTGTGTGCCTGCTACGTAAGAACTTCCATTGAATAAGTGTTTCAGAAAATGCTTTGGCTAATATATCTGGGTTGGTTGATTGACGGTGCCAGTATACGTGTGTTTGAGGGCGCTGGGCGAAAATAATCTATGTATAGTGCCGAAAAGCCCTACCTAAATTACCGAAAGCCCTGTGATGGCATAGTTTATCAAAATAAAAATAAGATTTTCTGGAGGAATTTTAATCGTTAAGATTAATCGCCTAATCGTGAAAATAGTCGTTATAGTGGCAGCCCTACAATTATAACACTGAAGGTGGCACATTATCTTCTTTTAAAACCGTTCAGTTTCTCATAATTTTGAGTAAGAGCACTGTCATCTCGGACATCATAATTAAGCAATGAATTCTTAGGTACTTTTCTTTCATATACCGATTTTTCGCATCCATATATGTTACATGCCTTTTTTCTTGCGGGATTGTTTTTTTTATTATTATTAATTAAATATGACAGATATCCAAAACATCAAAACAGTACGATTACATACCAAATTAATTAAACAAAAAGAAGAAAAACAAGAATACACAGATTTGTTGCCAGGGTAACAAAGAAGAAAAAAGGGTAATAAAATTACAATTTTAGAATGACCCAAAGGATGAATAGAGATACAGTTTAAATTAAATTAATTATGTAATATTTCCTGTATTCTCCTAAGAATATTCAAATAATCCGAAGAAAGCATCTTTAAAACAAAATGAGAAGTCACTCACTAAATAAGATTGAATAAACACCAAAAAATCTGAGAGCATCTGCTTATAGAAATTAGAAAGTTTGATAGGGATTTTTGAGACATTATAATTACAGAGTAAAAGGAAATTCAGGCCACCAACTTTAGAGAAAATATAATTGGGATTGATATTCCAAAGGGAAGAAAATTCTTAAACCAGTTCATCTTAAAAGTGTTGTTTAAGGTAGCAAAATCCAAAAAATCCAGTCCCCCTTGTTTTATTGTATTCATTATTACTGATTTCCTGATATAATGAGTTTTGTTTTTCCAAACAAAGTTGTTTAACATGCTGTCAATTTTTTTTAAAGTTCCTTTATCAACCTCCAAGGAAAGAGCAGCATAAGTCAGTCGAGACAATCCTTCTGCTTTAGAAAGTAAAATTCTTCCTCTTATCGATAAATCTCTCTGCAGCCACATATTGAGCTTCCTTTGTGTTTTCACTATTAAAGGGTCAAAATTTAGTTTACATCTTGTTTTTTGGTCTTTATTAATAACAATACCTAAATATGTGACTTGATTTTTCACAGGGATGTTGCAAATAGAGGGAATTTCACAGTGTTTAATTAACATTTGTTGATGTTTAGACAGAGACCTGAAGCTTTGGAAAAGGACTCGATCAATTGCAAAGCTAAAGGGATTTGGGACGCGTCATTCAGAAACAGAGTAGTGTCGTCAGGGAGCTGGCTAATTAGAATTTGTCTATCATCAACTGAAATACCTTGTACATTATTATTGGAAATATGTAGGGCTTTTCTGCGGGATTGTATTTTGGTTTTCGATAACTGCTCTGCCATATTTTACCACATGAGGGTAGAATGCAGAACAGAAATGTTATGCTAGACCACCTAGAGTTAAACTTTCGTTCTTGCAGAAAACAGCGGTCTTGATTTGCATTTCGATTTAACTTTCCATTCATATTTTTGCTGTTGATTGAATATAATATGAATTAGAACGCTGCTGAAGACTCATAAGGTTGTTAATATGTATATTAAGCTGAATTTGCGTTAAGTATACACGTAATATTGGGGAACAAACGAATGTTTTGTCTCAAATATATTTGTTCTTCAGCATCTTAAGCTTTCAAATACGCCCATCTTTGCTTCTCTGCATTGTAAATGACGTATACGGGTAAATGGTGTGTGTTGCCAGTCATCCAATATAGGGGGCGATACAGATTAAACTGCGTTTTGGGTTTGCGGGGAGGGAATTCTGGGAAGGGGGAGAGAGCGTGCTGGTCGCGTGTGAATACATGCTGTTTTAGTCGTCTGCAGAAAGCGGGGAGCAGTACAGTTTTCGGAAGTTGAGAATAGTTAAACTTTGTTCGTGAAACAATAATGAAACCAGGTATGACTGTTATAAGCTATCTTGTTATTGTACATAGTTGTACTTGTGAAACTGAAGATTAAATCCAGCGGAAATTCTGTAGTGGATGAAAGTTTTGACTTACCTTTTGGCAAAACAGTGCTAAAATGTAGACATGTTGGCGCGTAATACTACGTTGGTTGGTAAAGTGGTGACGAACTTGTCGGTTTTGTCTATAGAAAGCTCCACGTTGTGTCTCCTCGTTTTTGTCTGTGAAGGGTATCACGTGCGGCCTGTTATTGTTAATCTGTTTCGTTGTTTATGGTTTTATCGATATACTGTTGCCAAAATATCACAGTTTTTGACGTTTAGCCATTACTTAATTAATTAATTTATACCGTTAATTGCGAAGTACTGTGCTTTTCACCCTGGCCATGTGCTTTGAGCTGACTGACCAACCGAACCGATGGTAGACTGGAGTTTAAGTACTGCGGAATCTGACTGGAATACCATAATCTCGCTTAAACACATTCAATTTATACATGTATTTCTGTGTATGATCGGTTATAAATTAGATCAAGTGTAACTTAAGCTGGAGTGAACTCCTTGGTGAATCAAAATACGTTCTTTACGACTAGCATGGTATTTAAAAACGTTTTTTTCTCTCATTCAAAATGTTTTGCTGCTAACTCAACTCTTTGTCCGTATGCGGACAGATTGACGCTTTTTAGAAAGCAAATATCGGGATTGTGTGTGTTGTGATGTCCAACAATCAGACTGGTGTTTTTCTGTAAATGCATATCAAATAGAACGTGGTGGTAGAGATCCCGTCCTATGTCTACATTCCCCTGAATATGTTGTCCAAGGAATTGGACATCCGTATGATTAATGGCCATTAGTCTTCAATTTCTCTCAAAATGTTCTGCTGTTGCCTGGTTAGGATTCAGTCCCAGGGGTGGTGGCAGTGGCAGAGGTGGCTTCGGAAGTCGCGGTGGTGGAAGAGGCAGCTTTGGAGATAGAGGTGGGCGAGGAGGATTCAGAGGTGGCAGAGGAGGTAAGTTAATGTTACTTCTGCACCTTGCCATGGAGCTGCTCAAAATGTGGCCATTTTGTAGAAGTAATGTTCTAATTTGAGTGGGAAGCAGACCAAAACTATCCTCCTTTTACTACCAGGGGGTGGCTTCAGGTCTCCTGGAGAAGGTGGCTTCCGTGGTCGTGGAGGAGGCCGTGGGACTCCCAGGGGCAGAGGAGGAAGGGGGGCTGGTCGTGGGGGCTTCAGGGGTGGCAAGAAAGTGACAGTGGAACCTCATAGGCATGAAGGTAGGAACCTTGAAATTGCACAATTATGCTGTATTACCCAGTCTGTAATGTATATATTCCTTTTAAATACTTACTGTCTGCTTCAGGAACTGGAGCTGAAAATTTGGTATTGTGTTGTTTTGGGAATAGAAATCTATCTTTCTTTTTCAGGAGTGTTTATTTGCCGTGGTAAAGAAGATGCACTGGTGACCAAAAACATGGTCATTGGAGATTCCGTCTATGGTGAAAAAAGAATTAGTGTAGAGGTAAGATTAATTGTGTGACAGGACCTTTGTACTATTAGTATTACAGTTTTGATATGGTTATCAATGTTCTTGACAAACAGGAGGGGGAAGCAAAGATTGAGTACAGAGCATGGAACCCATTCCGTTCAAAATTGGCTGCAGCCATCTTGGGAGGAGTGGACCAAATTCATATAAAACCAGGAGCTAAGGTTATGTACCTTGGAGCAGCATCTGGGACCACAGTCTCTCATGTCTCTGACATTGTTGGTCCTGTAAGTGACTTTACCTGCCATGGAACCCGGTAGTAAATACAGCCAATTTTGATATAGAGTTTGAGCCTTATTTAGCATTTCTGATTTTTTTTCTCCTCTTTGTTTTTAGGAAGGTCTGGTGTATGCAGTGGAGTTCTCACATCGGTCTGGGCGAGATCTGCTCAATGTTGCCAAAAAGAGAACTAATATTATTCCCATAATTGAGGATGCCCGGCATCCACACAAATATCGCATGCTTGTGGGTAAGATTTTGTTCTGGCTGAAATTTTTGCACTTTTCACAAAAACAATAGGGAGGTAGGTCTTGTGTGTCCACCTCCCATCTGTAGAGCATGTCAACTCTTGTCAGTATATGTTCAGTTTATTTCTCTCCCATGTTATTGTTTTTGGGCAGGAATGGTAGATGTGATCTTTGCTGACGTGGCTCAACCTGATCAGACAAGAATTGTGGCTCTAAATGCACACAACTTCCTCAAGAATGGAGGCCACTTTGTAATCTCTATTAAGGTAAACACCCACAATACAGAGAGTTCATGCTAGAATATGTTGGTGCATCATGGTTGAGGCATGTGTTAGTTGGTATTATGCGATCTTTGCGATATATCAGTATCTTTGACATAAATGTCACCACCCAGTTTGAATGTCAGTATTATACTCTGATTTTATCCTGTCCTAGAATGAGTCTGGATTTACAAAGCTTATATTCTACAGGCCAATTGCATAGACTCAACAGCTGCCCCTGAGGCAGTGTTTGCTGCAGAGGTGAAAAAAATGAGTGCTGAGAACATGAAGCCTCAGGAACAGTTGACACTGGAGCCCTATGAGAGAGACCATGCTGTTGTTGTGGGTGTGTACAGGTAAGGGAATAACAACAAAAATATTTAATAATGCTGGTATACTCTTTTGTGAGCCAGTAAATTCCAGACCTAGTGCAGAGGTGTTCTGGTGCCTGCAAAGATGTGTGCTGTAGCCTGAAGAAGGAGCATTTGAATAAGTTGTAAATGTGTGTGAATGTTTGTGTTCAAGGATGTTGGTAAGACATGTAATGTTATGGAAATTGCATAGTTTGTGTAATGCCTTGTCTTCTTTCTCCTCTAGACCCCCCCCAAAACAGAAGAAATAAGTATGGATGGGTGGCAGTGGTTTGTATAGGATGCTTTGTTCCAGTAACCTGAGGCTGGCACAGTTCTCCATCAGAACTATGGCCAAGTATTGATTGCCTCTAATGCCTTCCATCTCTGAGCATGTGTTCTTCAAAAAGAAAATAAACATGCACTGATTGTATGTAGGACTTCAAAATGCAGTGTGATGTGGACAAGGGAACACAATTAGAACATGTAAAAAGCTGTCCACACCAAACACGTTTACTCTGAAATGTAAGAATGATGTTCAAATAAGCCCCCCCCCCCCAATTATGTGTTAAAGTGTATTTTGTCTCGCTACTCAGTTATGTAAGTTTAACTTTATGTTGTTGACCCCTGTAATGGATTAAAAAGGCGGTTTTGGATTTGCCAGAATTTGGAAGAGTGGTGGAAGTGGTGATATTACATTGACAATGGTCCGGAATTTTTTTTGAATCTGTTCCTTTGCTAATGAAGAATCTTTCAAGAATATTTTCACTTCCTTGGTGTTAAAATGGCCTAGAGTAGGTTAACATTAAAACTGCTTTTTCAACCTTTCAATGGAGGTTTAAGCCAGAGATTATATCATTTTGTCACCTCCCCTTCTAAATTGAACTTTAATACTATGACAGTGCCTATTGTTTGCTGTATGCAGTTAACAGTTTTTTGCAGAAAATTCACAGGCCATTCTGCAGTTTGTGGCTCATTTGCATGAAATGTTTGAGCATGTGGGTAAGGAAATATTAACATCCTTAGAAAACAACTGCAAATTTCCTCCTTAAACGGTTCAAACACGGTGATGCAGTTTTGCTGCTTGGTGACCACAGAATTCTAGTGTGATCCTGAGAAATCGAGCTGTATGTGATATGAAAGATTTGCATAATATTAAGAAAACCACCTCATAGCAAAAGTGGTCAGTCCATCGAAACTGCGCTGATTTTGTAAACGATCATAAATTCTTCACAGCGCCATTTTAAGGGATGAAAGCGCTGTGATGTTAATGGAAGTGTCCGTTTTGCCGAAATAAGTTGTAATAAACAGGTTGTTACTATGGATAGTTGTTTTTCAATTACTAGCTTCATTATGCCTACCGTTAACATTGGTGAAATGTGCGATATATATAAAAATGCGTGGTGTCTGAAATATAAACCAAGCAATATCACAGGGGGATGAAACTACAGCTTCTCCTGTGTAGGTGATCGCCGCCATTTTATGTGCGTGGACGAGCAGGAATGACGTGACTCCACGGCGGGAAAATCAAAAGAAAAATCGGAAATGCCTCCAGAGTCATGTTTTCATTATCAGCGAAACTAATCCTTTTTAGTCTAGTCGTAATGCGGCTCATATTAAGCTATACAGCAATTAGATGAACCAGATTGTCAGGCGGTGAGGATATCATTGCTAGTATTCTGGGTAAGTTGGTAGTATAACATTCTACAAAAGGAGGTCAAGTAAGTCAGACTTGTACCCAGTAATACTATAAAACTCTGGTGTTTTCAAACGCTGAAAACCTAATATGCGCAAACTGTTTTAAACATGTATTTGGAACATAGATATTTGTAAGAGAGATGCATTTTATTTTCCACGTTGGCAAATGCCTACGGATACAGAAACATACCAGATAAATGTAATATTTAAGTCATGCTGGCTGCAAGTATAACTAATAGCATAAACAATTGAAATGCTCAATATGAAATATAATTCAGAGTTTTGTCTTGATCCTATAATATGTGGAAGAGAAAATTTTCAAATATAAAGTTTCTCTAAATGGCTAGTCAGTAGCACACGAATCGGCAACGCAATGTATTGACTACATAACACAATGGACAGTTTTTTCCCAAATGAATCGCACATCTTAACACGCATTTATGAAAATGAGCCATTCGCGATTTATTTTTTATTGTGTGGGGTTATCTCAGCCGTGATGCTTGTATGAAAGGTGGCTACTGTTGCCAGCCACGGGTTTGTTTTGGCCGCCATTTTGTGGGGGGATAACTTCACTGAGCTAAGCGTAACGACGAGGCGAGCGGGCACGAGCGCGGTTCGCGAGAGCCCGCAAGCCGGCCAGAGCCTCTCTCACGGCGAAGCGAGTCCTAGTGTGAACGAGATTATCGGTCAGAGAGGGGGGGGTCCCTAGCGATCGCACATCGCTAGCTGTAGCGGTGTGGTATAAATACCCCAATTTTATTTTCTCTTTTTTTATTATTAAAAAAGACTTCCCCCTTCACGTCCTTCCTACACCGCAAGAAACACTTTCTCTTATAACTGGTTAGCTGATGTTGCTGTTAGTTACCGGTTACCGATTTACCCACCGGGCTAGTTAAGGTTTTTTTGAAAAGGGTTGAAAAAGATTATCCCGAGAACGAAAAGGGGAGAAGAAATCGTTTTGCTGCAGTGCACGTCTTTTAAAGTAGCAAAGCCCGTTGACTTAACGTATAGCCGGGTACCTGTCCAGCACTAGTCCGCTGAAGTGCTGCGCCGGGCTCAGGACGCCGAGATCGGTAGCTGTCTGTGTGCTTCAGTGGCGGTGCTCAGGAGAGCGCTTTAATAGGGACACAGACAGGAGCGGGGCGTCATTTTACAAATAGCTAGTTATTTGGATTGTAACGAGGCTTATAACCGTTACAAAGGTGGAGGTTGGGGGGGGGAGGGGTTCGCTGACCGGTTTTTTGAATCAGTCCCGTAGCTAGCTACCTAAAGGAGGTTAGGACGGAGTGAGAGGGAATACTGATAATGGCTGCCCCGGAAAGCTGGAAAAGACCCGCCGCCTGAGGTAAGAACATGCTAAACCTTTACAAAAAATGTACAGCCGCAAGAAAGTGGCAGTGTGCTGCTGTGTTTGACTGGGTTTGGAACAGGTCGCCTGGCTTGTCTTTTGCTTTACCGTGGCATGGCTGTCCGTCTTGCATAAGGAAAACGCCGTTTTCTGTCAAATGGGTGACGGCTTTGCAGGCCGTTTCTGTGCCGTGGAGACAGGGAGGGGAGCGGAGCAGAGCAATGAGATTTTTCGGCGCTGTCACTTGTCACAAGCCGGTGTCTGCTCGTTTACGTAGGATACAAGTAGGTGTTCCCGTGTTTTGTGGACCAAGTTGATAATTAAATGTATTTAAATGTGCTTAAAATGCTGGCGGTATAGTGATGGATTTACCTCAGACGGCAACTTATGGAAATGACCAACTGGTTACTTAGCCTCAGTAACGTAAATGTTGGGTTGTTCACGTCCTGCTAGGCATCTAACAAGTTAGATGATCTGCTAGGTAGCGAATTAGCAGGTAAGTATGTTAATTTCACCGCCAAGGGAAATTATCTTGTGGGAAAACGAAAATACGACTCTCGCTTTATGTAGAGCTCAAAATGCTAATAATCTTGGCAGTTTCATATATTCATATTTGATATATGTTGGTGTGCTTAACGTGTCACATGTGTAGGTACTTAAGTGTACTGACTTTCAGTCGATTTTGGTGTTAATCAGTCGGTCTTCGCCATTTATTTGCAAACCAGGTGGTATATTTGAAACGCAACAAAACGTTTTTTATTTTGTACAGCATTTATTTTCTTGAATATATTTTTGTCGTATGAAACTGCAGTGTTGCATGTAATGCATTTGGTTTTTTAAAGATTGCTACAGATCTGGTCCAACGTTGGATATTGAATTTTGGAAATTGCAGTCAGCCCGAGGAAATATATTTTAGATGACTATTGGATTCGTTATTTATTCAGATATTTCACATTTTTTTGCTATTTGGGGTATATCGGAATTAAGGACAGCGTTTTCGTTTGGATCGCCCTACGTACCCATGCATACGGTTAGATTTGCATATTCTGTCTGAATTTCCCACTTCCCCAGAGAGGAAGTCTATGGTTAGATTAGTATTTGGTTTTAATGCCTTTGTCCCGTTGGTAAAGTGCACCCTTCGGCACCCAGCTGATCTATGTACACCCTTGTATGAACGTTTCGCTATGTTGCAAGACGCTTTGGACTAGAGGTGGTGCTGAAATAGTACGCCGGGTCAAAATGGATACTTTTCCC
The DNA here is from genome assembly GCA_026779585.1 of Mormyrus proboscirostris. Classification (NCBI taxonomy): domain Eukaryota; kingdom Metazoa; phylum Chordata; class Actinopteri; order Osteoglossiformes; family Mormyridae; genus Mormyrus; species Mormyrus proboscirostris. The sequence continues at coordinate 9,954 of JAODKF010006648.1, forward strand.
TATTTCCTGCCTATTTGGACAACTGTGAGATAATTTGTAATTTCAGTACGCATAACCATTGACTCCGTAAACGATAATACTAAAATATAATGAAATGTATATTTTAATCTGCATACTTTGTTTTAGAGAGTGAATTGAGTAAACTGAATCAGTTTTGTGGTGGAGGGTTGAATGCTGCTGGGCATTTATTTATAAAGTGACATTGGTTTGCTAAAATGAAAAAATCCCGATATTGTACAGTACAGAAGAGGGTGCCCAGGACAACTTGCATACTTGCGAGTGATTTTAATAACGATAGACGATGTTGAAACAGCTTCTTATTTTGGTATTAGTAGCAGACTGACACACAGTTTTGAATGGATTGAGTGGCTTCACTATGATATTTTGGGTTTGCAGAGTGTTGGACTTCTGTGAATCTGTGAGGTTTATGGCTAAGACTGGTTCCCATTTTTGTTGTTTTTTTTTCCAGTGGTTTGAGTACAGATGTAACATGTGTGTTTATCCAAATTATGAATTGACTGCTTTTGTGTTTGTCTGATGCAGAGTCATTTTTGCTAGATTTCATGGTTTTGGGGACAGATTTTTTGTGTCACAGCTATGTTTTATGTACACATGATAGCGCTTGTTTTAAAAGTTAGCAGTGCACATAGATTTGTGTGATGATATGTCAGTATATAGTGCTTTGCTTGGTGACAGGGAAAATTGCCACAGTTTACAACATCTGTTTGATGTCCCCATCACCCAGCCATGCCATGCAGTGCACATCTTTGCTTGCTTTCTCCTGTTGGATGAAAATTAGTAAGCAGATCTTTTGCTTGATTGTGTTTCGTTCATTGATTTTTATTCTGATTTTGATGGCTCAGGGTGAAACAGGGAAACACTTTCTTAATGTATATGATGACTTCAACTTGCTTATCATACACATGCCTTATTGTTTGTTCAAGGAAAAAAACATAGTAAAAACTTGAATTACAGGGTCTTAATGGTAATGGCTGAGGTGTTTGCTGAGACTCACACTTTTAATTGAGAGGAATTAAAAAAAAAATGTCAGGACAGCTAACACTGTTGGCAAATCTCTGGATGGGGAGATGGCTCCTGTCTTGTGGAGCACAGAGTTGAGCAAGTTCTTTTCAGCTGCAGACATATGTACACAAACTATCAGCATCCCTCCTCCTATTTTTGTCCCTGTTCCTGTATGTTCCTGACCTCCCTCTCCCTCTCTTACTTCCTTGATTTTTCAAAAGCATCTCTTTCTGTAAAAGTTGATTTGGTTGTGCCTTCAGATGAACTTATTCAGATATATCTTTGGCAGGAAGGACTATTTTCATAAATGAATTGCTAAACTATTGAAGCCTTTGCTGTCTTGATGGCTTTCATGAATTTTGTGGCTATAGAGAGACGGTTGATTGGGAGTTCCTGATCTGCAAGGATATCCAGTGAATAATAATTGTAGTAGTACATTTTCATATCAAGCTATAAATCTAACACACTCTTTGATGTTTAACTTTTTTATTTTCATATTTTTGGAAAAAGATTAGTTTAAATGATTTATAAGGTTTTTTATAATATGTTGACTAGTTCAGCATGTTCACTTCTGTCACTTTGAGTTGTGAAATACACAGTGTGAATGTTGTTGGTATGAGCCCTCTGGAAAAAGTATTGCTGTTCTTGTAAATTGTAAAATTGCTGTATGAATTGGAAAGGTTAAAGTAACTATTCAATATTTAACAATATTCATCATACTACCATACTATATTATCTTAAAAAAGTAGCATGTGGGCTGCTTCATGAATGAATTGCAACTACAATCACTTTGGTACACTTGACTTGTAATCCTAATTTTGCCATTTAACTGAACTGTTTATTATCAAAGAGATAAATATAATAGGTTAAATATAAACAAATCACACAAGTCAATCCTATAATATATTATAAAACAATTATCCACTTTTCATCTTGGTGATCTTACCAATGGAAGCCAACCTAGAAGTGTAGATTAAGTTCAGTGATGAATACTCTTTAGTTTTAATGCTAATTAACATATAGCAACTCTTAGATGAGTAGATAGTACTACATCCATCCTGATGGTTACCCCAACTGTCTTGTACCTGATAACTCACTCTGTGATTAGTTTCTTAATGTTTTAGTTAATTTCATGTGCAGTACATTTGTTGTGGATGTTTTAAAACAGTTTGTAGGAATTTGTAACCTCTTGCATGGCACTGCTGTTCATGAAACATACCTATTCACCAGTAGCTCTGAGCATAACCAGCTATGGGAAATTGATATATACTCATTGTTTTGGTGCATTTTGCAGAAAAGTACATTCTCTGACCTTCACTTAAAAGGTGCCGTCTTGCATTTCCCTACTAATGCACAAGTATGTGTTTGTTTAGTATATTTGGCTGATTCATTATCAGTATTCAGTGACGTTGTACTCAGTGTTTGCTCCTTCTGCTAGTAATAGTATTTGTGGCTTTACTAAGTAAAATAGAAATATGCATGCACACACCATTTTCGGAGTTCTGTCTAGTTGATAAAGAATTTCATGTGTGAACCCCAAAAAGCCATTCAACTCTGAAAAATTATCTAAACATTGTGTGAAAGCTGCTTGGTATTGTCATTTGTAATGGTTAGATTTGACAGTATTGCAAACAGTGATATAGAATGCATGTGAGTCTAGGGGAAATCTCCATTTCAAGCCAGAAAACCAAGAGACTTCCAGAGATACCACTCACCCTCTGCTGTTGCTAGGAGCAACCAGACAAGCTGCTAGGGATGGATGACCTCTCCAGGCTTCTTTCTTCCCTTATTCCTTGTTCTTCCCTATTGCTATCTCGTATTATTAAGAGTTAAGATGGGATGTTTATAGCGTTTGATGACATCTTTGTTGCATTGGATTAATTGACCAGGACACACACTTGTTCTGTTGGTCTTCATTTAAATCCATGTTCTGATGTGGGTTTTGTGCTGAAAGTGGTCGTACAGGCCCAAAGGCTGAAATATATTATTCACTGTATTTTTTCAGTATTGTGTGTAAAATCAGTTTATTATGCAGAAGTGAGTGTACAAGTTACCCAGATAAAACACTTCTGTTTAACATATTTGAACATTTGGTGTCTATACCATTAAGCATATTAAAATATTATCAGGGAGTACTGTGCTTCCCACAGTCCATCTAACCAGTCCCATGCATCTATGGATGAGGCTGCTTGGTTCCAGTTGAGCTTAATTGTATCGTACAATATAGTGTCCACCTTCAACACAGTTTTGTCAGAAAAAGTCGCTTATATTTTAGCAGGGGAAGGCAGGAACAACAAGTGCTACCCTAATTTTAACAAAATATCTGTAGCCCTGGCTCCTGACTGGTATGCTGTGATGGGGCTGTGAACTGCAGGTTTCTACAGGTGGTTGTCAGATTCTCACCTGTTCAACATTTTCTTTCTCCTTTTAGATGACAGATTTAAGTCTACTTGCAAAAGCAGAGGACTTGAAATATATGCAAGTAAATATATTGTGGTTCAGCAAAATATTATGAATATTTTCAAAGCAAAAGTATGACTATTCAAACTTGCCCATGACTCTTTCAAACATGATGTTTATTCTGGTGACTTTTCAGTAGGGGTGTAATGGTACACAAAAATCATGGTTCTGTACATACCTCGATTTTGAATTCATAGTTTGGTACGTTTTTGGTACAGCGGGGGTAAATGTCACAAAATATTTTTTTTTAAATCTGCAATATACTAATAAAAAAAAGTGAAATTTACTTAAGTAAATCAAAATAAATATTCTCAAGTAAAAAAAAAAAAAGAGATAAATATCCATTAAGGTGTACATTTAGAAAATTAACTGTACCTGACCTGTACTTTATTCACATTAGCAGCTTTCAGCTTCATATTAGAACTGTGCAACACCAAATTGTTTCAAAAAGTACAAAGTATAACAAATATCCATTATGGTGCAGCAGTTGAAGGTCTTCAAGTACTGGTTTATTTGTGTTCACTGTAACTATGCATGCTCGCGTAGTGGTGCGGTTTCATCCACCCTTTTCCAAATGTGACTCAGGGGAAACACACAAACACAGAAAGGTTTCCCATTTTCCGCATTTGTTCAGTACATAGGCATACCGAACTGAAAGATCCATATTGAAAATTTTCAGTATGAATACACATACTGTTACACCCCTGTTTTTCAGTATTTTATTTTTCATTCACTAAAGTCATTGATCTTCTCAGATCCTTGGATTATATATGGTGGTGTGGCATAGGCCATTGATGCTGAGGTGTGTGAATATCTGTGAATATCTGCTCTCTCCTGAAGTGAATTGCTCCTGTGCTGGAATATGACTTATAACAGTAATGGGTTTTAGTATGTGGGCTTCTAGCCTGTTACTGAAAGAAAATACCATTCCCATGCTATTTTAGATTACATTAAATTAGATTAGATTAGATTAGATTTAAACTTTGCATTTTGTTGTACCTGTACAATGACAGTTGAGCATCTAAGCAGAAAGTGCTAATGGAGTAAGTTGCAATGTACAATGGGTGCAAATAGTACATTAAAATTCAACAGACAGTAAGGTGCAATAAGGCAATATACAAATGAGAATGGAAAAAAATACATATAGAGACGCTCATGTACTTAAATTTTCAACTTACGAACTTTCAGACATATGAACGAAGAGGACTGTAAATTCAAATTATGTTCACTGGGCTCCCGTCTCCTGTCTGCAACATCAATTTTTTTTTCTGTGCGCCAGTTCCGCCTAGTATGACTTCTGACTACTACTCCCGCCATGCAGCAGTGTAGCATGCATACCCCAAGTGCATTCTAGTTTTTTGCACTTGTGTATACCCTTAAAATGATGTTGGGAATAATGACTTATGAACATGTCAAGTTGTGAACGGCTGTTTGGAACGTAATTCATTCGTAAGTAGAGGAGCGTGTGTGTGTGTGTGTGTGTGTGTGTGTATGTATATGTATGTATATGTGTGTGTGTGTGTATAT
>JAODKF010006649.1:0-37868 GCA_026779585.1 Mormyrus proboscirostris
CTGACCTCTGTCATCATTTTAAGTGGGAGAACTTGCACAATCGGTGGCTGACTAAATACTTTTTTGCCCCACTGTAAATGATTTTTTTATTATATAAAAAGTTGGCAACTAATTTAATAATTGATTTTAATCGATTAAATCAATTAGCTGTTGCAGCCCTAACTACAAGACACCATTTACTCATGCTGCATCCCAGCAGAAACACTTGTGGTATAGATTATTATATTGTACATATAGTAATCCAACTTTACCTGACCAGATGTGTGACTATTAATAATCCCAACTACGTATCTGGCCAGGCGCCTTGTCGGCGGAGCTACATGTCTGGTATAACCAAACAAAACTACAGCTAAAAGCAGCCCTGGGGACCAAATTGTTTGCCCGTTACAAGCGAAATTCCTTTATATGTGAGTCAGCTATATCCGATGCTTTTTCTGCATGTTCTTAAAGTTGCACGGCCGAGACCAGCGGACCTCGTCCGTCATGGACAATATTCCGTTATAAGCGAGTCCACTATAACGGGGTTTTTTTCCCCTCTTAGCGCCCAGCGGCTCACAGCCTGCGCGTCTCTTCGCCATTCTGTGCATACGACCCTATAGCCTCATGCCCTTTTATGGGAAATTGCAGGGCGTTTCCCTATGCTAATCAGGACAAACTGGCATGCTCTTTCAGTTACGAAGACGTGGGATTCACCATTCTTAAGAACAAAAGTGCAAACAATTCTGCTACTTAAGAACACGTCATGCATCTGACGTAGGTTGTCCTTAACAAATTTCGTATGAACAAATTTAAGAGAATTCTTAATAAAATACTGGTGAATGAGGCCCAATGTTCACAGTACCTAAGTTGTATGCAAATTATGGGGATCAGATAAGTCACGTCAGCCACATAATTTTTTAGGAAAAAAATCTTCAAGCCAAGCTGTAATGCCATTACATGCACACTTCAATGCAAATTTGATGTAATGGAAAAACTAGCCAGTTCTCTATTTTCATTTTCTGTTCCTTCTATTCACAATGGCAAATCTATCACAGCCAGAAAGGATCTGTGCTCACCTAGTGTACTGCCAGAAACTAAAAAACAAATTACTACAGTTCTAGGTAGGTTAAAGAGCAGCAGGTGGTAGATTACTGACAAAGGAGTTCCGATTCATATCCCAGTAAAGGACAGGCTGGTGTTGTTGTGGCTGCAAGGAGGATACTGGAGATAGGCCTACGGGAAGCCCCCTGGTTACGAAAAAGATCCGTTGCCCAAGTCTGTATTTAAGTCACATTTACATAATAATAATAATAATAATAATAATAATTAGAGATGCACATATCAGTATCGGCGTCGATCCAGACCTATTTGACGGATCGGGTATCGGCCATACCGATCCACATCCCATGCTTAATTATTTAGCTTTTGGCAATCAACTGCACGACAGCTCTTTCCCATTTTACATGTGTCTTTTGTGGCATTCAAATCGAACGCTATCGCTGCCCCTGAGTCTTTTTTGCTACTCAGTGGATGCGAGTATAGTGACTTTCACATGCTGTGACATCATGCGCATACCCTTCGCAGTACGAGTAGTGCAAGATAAGACATGACGATCTGGGAGTATTATATGCTTTTAACAGAAACCAGTAGCACAGCGATTTGCAATCTTTGTAAAATAAAGCTTTGAGAGGTGGTAATAGCATTTAATGGACAATCCCATTTTAAGTGCACACAACTGCGAGACAAAACAAAGCAATGGATGATTTGGGAGTCGCTAACCTGGACTGTCTTGCGAACTCGCTGCAGGTTGTGCTACAAGAGGGGCTGCCATCGCAACAAAAGCGTAACTGTGCTGACGCCAATGGGAGAAGAAAAGTGTTAAAATTTTAAGTATTCGCCACTTGTGTATACTTGCTTTGAAGATATTCATACTGAACTGCAAATGCCTCAAAAAACACTTGAAACAAACGAGGTAGAACAGTACGTTATGTATGTTTGTAGTAGCCTAATTAAATATTTTTTGTCATACATTTTTTCTATCTGTATTTATTAGCTTCAAAAAATAATATATAAAGTATAACAAAGTGAAAAGAGCTCTTGTATCGGAATCTGTATCGGTATTGGCAGTTGTGTATCGGAATCGAATCGAAACTGAAAGAATGTGAATCTACCATCTGTAATAATAATAATAACAGAAGTAGCTACATATGGTACAGCACTGTACCTCAAGCTGACGAAGCACTGAAGCCGCAGAATGTTTTCAAGGTTGTCTCAAAGTAACGTGTACATCTATAATTATGAACTATTGTATTTATTATTATTTTTTATTATAAAAAGGCTTTCTGGCAGTTAAATTGGGTGTTCCTAACCCAGGGGATTGCCTGTATACTGATTCAGGTCCATATATTATTTATCGGCATTCCATGCAGGTGGATTAAGATAAGAATGCACATTTGTTATACAATTGAGCTTGTAAATACTAAGTGGGGGGAATTATTTATTTACTTAACACAAACCTTCAATCCAAATTAAGAAAGTAGGGTCAGCCAAATCCCTGGAAGAACTGGGGTTAAGGGCCTTGGTCAGTGATTCGGCGACATTGCTCTTGCCAGCCATGGGATTTGAACCTGTAACCAACAATGATTCAACCTAACAACCTTAGTTACCAAAGACAGCCAAGGAAAATTATTCAACTGTTATTATCATCAGCTAAAACATTTGTCTGTGGCTGACAAGTTTTCTTGTCTGGAACAGACTTTTTTGTATAACTGAACTTTCTCCATTAATGTTGCCATAGGAAACAAGAAAAGAGAAACTTGTAGAGTACTTAAAATTACAGTCTTCTCTATTTAAGCAACAAGTTGAGGGGAAAATGATGGTGAAATGGGGGGTGGAGTTATATTTTCTTCTCTAAACTGGAGATACCAGAATGCCCTTCCTGTCACCTGACACAAAGGTCAAGGATTTCAGCAAAGACTAAACAGCATTTTTGAATGCTGCTGTTGATGTTATTGTTGTCAATAATAATAATGATGATGATGATGATGATGATGATGATGATGATAATAATTTACTAAATGGAACCACGGGGAAGATCAGAATCAGCATATAACTGCAGGACAGAAGCACAGTAAGACATTCAGGGAAAACATGTCACAGGATTTTCAGAACCTGAACTTGGGTTTCAGCCCAGTGCACTTTCAGCATGACACAAGCCTACTCAAAAGGACTTGTGACAGAACTAGAACCTGAACTTAAACCTATATTTAACCAGAAATCAAAAACATTCACATCATCTAGCCTTAGATCTTATGTCTAGTCTTATGTCACAAAAACTGAAAGAGGCCGACTTAATTTCCCGGCAAACACAAATCACAGCTTAATCCAGAGAAAAATTAAAACACTTCAGTGCTGTGCTCAGCCTTGGAAAGAGATTTTAACGCCCAGCCTCTACATTCCCAACCAGGCCTCCAGCACAGGGTTTGGTTAAGTCTGCTGATAATGTGCCCTCCTGTACTCCTGCAATTCCAGCTGCAACATGCACATTCATGTTCAGCTGGCTTTATTTTCAGTATTACAAAACTATTATTATCCCGAATGAAATTCATTTAAAATAATTTTTTATTATTATTTTTAACCATGAATCTCCTATATCCTAATGTTTTTAAACCCAGTGAAACTACATACTGACATATATATATTTTTTCCTATTTAGTGAAGAATTCATATGACTTTTTCAGAACCAGAACTCATTCACGCTTTTGTAGCAGAGATCGGAGGTAGTTATGAACAGATGTTAAAGCACCCATAACTAAGCAATAAAATTGCCAAAGAGAGGACATTTCTATTAAAAGTACTCAGTGTTATATGATACGTCACTTTAGACTTTACATTTACAATTGCACGTAATATCTTAAAATCCCTACTCGGTACATCCATGTGTAAATTCCTTTCTGAATCGTTTTCCCTAAACCACTCAACACACGGCGCTTTGCGATGTACCTTAGTTTCATAGTATAACAATGACAACCAGGAGCCCATGCATACACGCGTCTGTTTTAACACATTGTAAATCAAAATTAACCCTGCATTAAATGTAGCCGTCACACAAGACTGTATAACAATAAGCATAATTACATTATTGCCGCGATGAAGGTCACACTAAACAAACCTGGTGTATTAATTAGTCCTCCGTTCACACTCAAAAGACACATCTGGTGTTCACCGACCGTATGTTTTACCTTTCATAGCTAATGCAAATACCACCATTACCAGATTCCGCTACCAGGGTTACAATGGATTAAAACAACTCAGCGTCCGTATATTGAGCTGCCGATGTCAATTATATACACATATTACACGAGCACACTCACTCGTATGTATGTATGTATGTATGTGTGTGTGTGTGTGTGTGCATGTATACATAATGTCAAAAATTAAAACGAAAACTCCGCGTTTCGAGCAAACAAGGAGAGCAGACAGTCATTCTGCTAGTTACCGATACGTCCAGGTAGACTATTAAAATGCAAAGAAGAAGCAGAACTAGAAAATAAATACCCTGTTTAACAAGCACCCGGAATTAATGTCGGATCGCTAGCTATCTTTATCTACCAAAGCACTGAAACTAACCGGAAACAGATCGTATTCAGAGTAAGTTTATTCTCAATAAAAATGAGGATTAAAAACAAGACGACCAGTAACACTGTATCCACACATGAAGTCTTACCCCGCGTCGGCCAAGAGTACCTCGGTGAGGAAGGGGCTATTCCGCTTTCACGGCAGCTACTGCAATCGCTCCCATTAATCCAGGTCACATCGATACTGTCACGATTTACCCCAGAACGCCGAAGAAATGGATTTTGCTGTTACACCGTCCATGGGAAGCTCTTAAAATCACGTGCTCGAAGTAAAAACTGCTTTGTCTTGAGGATCGCGTTTGCGCAGCATTGAAAGCGGTTCGCATAGCGATCGGAAATTCAATCCCTGAACACATGACTTATATTAAACCCGCGAGGTAAAGTCATTTTAAACCACTGTCTGTATTTCCTGGAGGTGCGTTATTATCATTATTAGCCTTCCGTGTCCGATACGCACAGAAAAAGTTTGTGGCAGAAGAGTCGGTTGCTTCTGCTTACATAGTTCCGTCTCTTAGTGGGGTAAACATTTCCCCTGAACATCGCCTAATGTGTGGGTGTGTGTGTGTGTGGGGGGGCGGGGTGCTAAGAGCAGAAGGGCTGAACAAAGGTGAATGAACTGAAGGAGACTATTATGATGGCACTTACCGTACAAATGGTCATAATCATCCCCATGGTATCGATATATATATATATATAGAGAGAGAGAGAGAGTTCGTGCAGAACTCTTTAAGGGCTGCTCTGCATTAAAACTATACTGTATACTGTATGTACTACATTCAGTGTATTATCTGTTTTGCGTGACTTTGAAAAGTATGATATGGGATATATGGAATATGTCAGTGGTAGGGCACTAGATTGTGTACTAGGAATTACAGGACTGTGGTGTTTGCTTTCCTGTCTAAAAAGACACAACTTCAGGCAAACTCATTTACTGGTCCCTTCCAGGTTGGATATAGGTTGAAAATGAGACATTTCTCATTCTTAACAGGAATACTACAGGGAAAGGTCTTGGTTTTGGTTAAGCCAAGCTTAACCAAAATGTCAGCTGGGAAAACCTCACTGGATAGATGTAATACATTGGCTCTGTCTACCTCACAGTGAAACCTTTCAATTTATCTTAACAAAATCAAAGTACCTAACATGTGGCATTCTTAACATGTTATTGAATTATAAAAATCCATTTAAAACCATACTGAGCTTCCAAATAAAAAATTATATTAATTGTACAATTGTACATATGAGGGCAATGTACTGTCATATTTGTATATTTAATAATAAATAAATAATAATACATTTAATAATAAATTAATAATTCATTTAATAATAAATGTAATAAAGTATATCTATCTATCTATCTATCTGCCTGCCTGCCTGCCTGCCTGCCTTACATATGGTGCTATCACACTGCCAGAACTTTTTCCTGGAATCTGAACCTTTTTCCAGAACCAGGAACTTTTTCTCAGACCTTGGCCTGATTGTAGTTCCTCAGAGGCAGTTCCAGAAAATATTTTAGAACCTACTACAAAAGAAGGCACTTTCTATCCAAACACTACTGGGGAAGTGTCTACAGCAATAGCTGGCTGAGTGGTTGACCACAAGCATTGGCACTAACTAGGCAGCTACACAGAAGTGCAGAAATGTGGTCTAGCTGAGCAAAAATTGAGCAGTTAATGTATCAATTAATACTTTAGTGTCTGGCAGAGCAGGGCCCAGTTGTTCAAAAGTAATACAGTACAATGAGATTTCAGATAAGTGATTGGATTGAATATTGAAAACGGGTTGTTCAAAGGGAAAAGAGGGATTCTGAAATCAGATCAGATCACCTATTCCAAACTCAGTTTTAATCTGGATCAAACCTTCACTTTGTGTTGTTCAGAAGTTTGTGCTTGAATTGGGATACATCTGATCCAAAAAATCAAGATAATCCTGATCCCAACACAAGGGTTGATTCAAGGGTGGATTTCTGGCACAAAATTAAATAAAACTTGAAAATTGATCACAAAAGCAATGTTACTGATATATACATATATTTTGTACAATTGTTGAACTAGGACAGTGGCAGTGAAAATAATGTAGGAAATAAGACACAAAGACATGATTTAATAATAAGATATTAAGACATGATTTTGGTATAGTCAAGGGAAAAAAATCCCAGTGAGATTATCTGTACCCAAAAAAAACCTCAAAGCTCAAAACAAAGCTCTACTGTCCATTGTATTTTAATGAAAATGACAATAATTGCTATTATTCAATTCACCAGTCAGAAGTAATGTCTTACAATTGCATCCCTGACCACATGTCCAGGTTGTCCCTCACTTTGAGAGAACATTGGAGGTTTCTGTGGTTTATTGTGGTGTTTTCTGTTTGTTCAAATTAAAAGGTATAATGGCTATTTGTGGCCTATTTGTTCTTGACATAGCCAGTAGGCTACACTGCCAGTTCCATTTAATACGCTAGTAACCCGGATATGGTAATCTAGAAAATTCTGTATTTGGATAACAGTAATCCAATCCACTGTAGCTTTGAAAAACTGGCATAAAAGTAAAATGGATTACCAAATCCTGTATAGCAAAAATAGGGATTTCAAAATCTGGATTACTTTGATTTGGATTAAATTGATTGAACAATTTTGTTGTTTTTGTTGTCAAGGGTTCGGAAGGCTCGCTTTAAGGAGAAAGAATGCCCTTTTATTAAGCCATTAATAAATGGGCTCCTCTATGTGAACCATCTTACCGGCACTACACTGCCCCCCTCCCAGAGGTCGGCCATCCTGGCCACCACCACAGCCATATCTTCCAGCAAGTCGCCAAGGTCTGATGGCAGCAGCTGGTTCTTCTTCTCTTGGAACAGCTTACACGCGGAGCCAGGCTGCAATTGAGCGCTGGGTGGCCAGCACGCTCTGGTAGTTCAGGTTCCCACAAGATTCAGCTGTTCTTCTTCTGCAGCTTGGGGGGGACCTGTTGCTGACCACCAGGCTGTTTCCTCTACTGGTCCTCTGTTTTGCAACTCCAGTGGCCTTGTACACCTGCTCCCATGCCACCAGCTGCTCCTGCAGTTTCTCCAATTCAATTCAATTAAAATTTTATTTATATAGCGCTTTTAGCAACAGTCATTGTCAGAAATCACTTTACATTTAATCGGCCAGAACCCCACCAAGCAAGCTTGTGGCAACAGTGGCAAGGAAAAACTCCCTCTAGCAGGAAGAAACCTGGAACCTAGACTCAGAAGGGGACTGCATCCTCCTCTGGCCGACTGGGGAGCATTAAACTGCATTCACATTAATTTGAGTCCATATAGTTTCAAAAGTCCCTGTTCTTTCATGTATCTCCAAGGAGTCCAGGTGAGGGTTCAAGCAGTGTAGTGTCTGCTCAGAAAAGAGAAGATGGAGAAGAGGTATTGCCGTACACCTAACTTAACCTCCGGCAGTACTAAAGTAACTATGGCAGCCTGGCTAAAAGAGAGACCTGGAAGGAAGCACAGACTTGAGGGTTTCCAGGGGTTTTGGCGTCAAGCCAAACTACTGTCAACAACTTAAGTGATTGTCGAGAGTGGCAGGATGACACCACCAATCCTCCCCTTTCACCTTTAATCTCAAATGACTATGAACCTCCAGATTTCCCATTCACCTTAGAAAAAGGGGTTTTACTATCCCAAATACTGGCTAAAGAGGTACATCATAAGCCTTGACTTAAAAGCAGAGATTGCGTCTGAGTTCTGAACACTAATAGGAAGTTTATTCCATAACTGTGGTGCTTTATTAGCAAATGCTCTTCCCCCAAAAGTAACGTTCTTTATTCTGGGCATGAATAGAAGACCTGCATCTTGCGATCTAAGTGTACGATTTGGAATGTAGTTGCAAATGAGGTCACTCACATACTGTGGTGCAAGACCATTTACAGCTTTATAAGGTAAGAGTAGTATTTTGTACTCAACATTAAATCTAACTGGCAGCCAGTGTAGTGAAGATAAAATTGGAGTGATATGATCATATTTTTTAGTTTTGTTGAGGACTCTGGCTACTGCATTCTGGACTAGCTGGAGTTTATTTAATGACCAATTTGGACAGCCGGGGAACAAGACATTGCAGTAATTGAGCCTGGAGGTAATAAACGCATGAACCAATTTCTCTGCATCTTGAAAAGAAAGCATGTTTCTTAACTTCGCAATATTATGCAGGTGAAAGTAGGCAGTACGACTAATGTTACAAGCATGTACATCAAACGAAAGATCAGAATCTAGAATAACACCAAGGTTTTTAACAACAGTACTTGGTGCAATAGATAGTCCATCCAGATTGACTATGATGTCAGATAGTTTACTTCTGGTGGCTTTAGTGCCAGTAAGAAGAACCTCAGTCTTGTCTAGATTTAGCTGGAGGAAGTTGTCTGACATCCACTTTTTGATGTGAATTAAACATTCTTCCATTCTCTGAAGTTGCTGTCTATCTTCTGGTTTGGCTGATATTTATAATTGTGTATCATCGGCAAAGCAATGAAAGCTAACTCCATGCTTACGAATAACGCATAGTGAAAATAGTAGGGGAGCTAAAATTGAACCTTGTGGCACTCTGTATCTGACCTTGACATGTTCTGAGGAATCAGTATTTAAATTCACATACTGATAGCAGTGTAAGAGGTAAGATTTAAACTAAGTGAGTGCCACTCCCGTTATGCCTACAGTAAGTTCAGGCCTTTGTAGGAGAATGGCATGGTCTAGACTCTATAGTATCGAAGGCAGCACTAAGGTCAAGCAGCACTAAGAGTGAGGCACAGCCTTGGTCAGCAGATAGGAGAAGATCATTTACCACCTTCATTAGAGCAGTCTATGTGCTATGATGAGCTCTAAACTCAGACTGAAATCTTTCATAAATCTGATTCTCCTGCAGAAATGATGTTAGTTGACTAGCTACAACTCTATGTATTATTTTAAAGATAAATGGTAAATTAGAGATTAGTCTATAATTTATCATTTCCAAGGGATCCAAGTTTGGCTTCTTCAATAGAGGTTTAATTACTGCTAGTTTACGAGATTTTGGTAGATGGCCAATGCTGACTGAGGAGTTAACTATTGCTAGTAGCGGTTCAATCACTGCCGGGATCATCTCTTTGAATAATTTTGTTGGAACAGGGTCTACCATACAAGTAAGTTAATAAAATTAAGGACGTCAGTCCTGACTGGTTAAGAGTAAACGCTTCAAATAGGGCAGTTGCAGCATTAGCACATCTCCAGGCTGCAGTGCCCCTGCTCCAGGGACTCATGCAGCCACTGCCGGTCCCACTCACCCTCCTCCCGTTGCCCTGCCAGCTGGGGCCAGCTGGGCCTCCAAAACATGACATGCCTCTTTGCAGCCGAGCAACGCTGCCTCTACTGCATCAGCCAGATGCTTCTGATGGTCACGTATGCACTCACACTTTCAGCTGGCCACATAGCCGCTCCCAGTCCTGCTGGCTCTGCTACCGCTGCTCGTCAAACTCACGCCGCTCCTGAGCCAGCCAAACCCTGAGCCAAAAGTTGAGGAGATTTAGGGTCACTCCAGTGATCCTAAAAACCTTCTACTGCTGTGCAGAACATCTTGACCATGAACATTGCAGCATGGTTTGGGAACTGTTCTCTAAAGGACCGCAAAGCCCTGTAGAGGGTGATCAGGGCAGATGAGCGTTGTGTCAGATCTCCTCTATCCTCTCTGCTGGACACCTACAAAAAACGCTGCAAGTTCAGAGGTACTAATTAAGATAATTAAGGACTCCTTACACCCCACAAACTGTCTGTTCCGCAGGCTGAACTCAGGCAGACAGTTCCGTTGCCTAATGTCCAGTACAGAGAGACTCAGGAAGACTTTTTTCCCCCAGGTCATAAGGTTTCTCAACTCAAACTAATTCTGCTCCTTCTGTACACTATGTATGTTTGTACTGGAATGCACAACTACTGCACATGTTCACTTTACTGCACTAACTTTAGCCTGGACATCCTCGTCATTGCACTCGCCATTGCACTATATTTTAGATTGTATATTTGTATTGTATTTTTTTTTTTTATTATATACTTGGTTTCATAGATTGTATTTATATATTGTAAGTTTTCTTTTTTACTCCTACTTTACTTCTTACCTTTTTTTTCATCTATTTTTGCAGAGCCAAATTAGGGTGACACAGATGCATTTCACTGCATGTTGTACTGTATGTGACAAATAAATCTCTTGAATCTTGAATCGGACAAGGAGCTGGTGGGATGGCAGAAGTCATTTGACAGATGGGAGTGTATTCACAGTGTGTTAACCATTGTTCCAATTTGTGTTTCTATTAAAGTTGGCAGGTCATAGTAGCTGAACAAGGACAGAATGCAGTGGGACAAATCTTCAATTCAAGTTTTTGACAAAATAATAAGGTCCCATCACATTGGGCTAGCCAGCAACATTAGCCTTGTTGAACAGGGTTTGTACATATATTGTGCCCTTCAGGGAGAATTATGCTGCTTTCCATTTACCACGGAGGTCGGAAGTCAGAGCTGGGAATGCTGTCCCATCTGAGACAGCCGCGTTCCAGTACAAGTTGGAAAGCCATTTAGCAATATCAGTTCTAGCCACGTTTGCTGTTAGCCATTGTTAGCAATACCAGTTGAGAAGAACTCGTTACGTGATATTTGGTGCATACAAACACCATAGCAACAAATCCACAGTCAGCAATTGGACAGTACTGGGTGTACAGCCGATATAATAAGACACAAAAAATACTTATGTGCTACTAATTAGTATGTACCTGCAGCATTCACTTTTGTGAAGCCATCTTGAATTCTGAGGTCAGAGTTGCAGAGGGTCCTTCGACTTTCCCAGTCAGAATTCTGACTTAAGGGGATATTGCACTTGACTAGGAACTCAGAAATTCTGACATTTAGTTTTATGGTATATTCTGCAATCCCAGTTCCTCGTTTATCCTAGTGTTTGAGTTCTTCATGTTTAGTGATTATGACCCTCGCCTGTTTCTTGTTACTCTCAGTGTTTGGTTAATCAATGGCCCTGTTTCTTTTTTATCTATCCTATGTGTGTGTGTGTATATATATATATATATATATATATATATATATGCGCTCCTGAATGATATTAGTTTTCCCCATGTTTTGTTAGCCTTTTGTTAACTTTGACTGAATTCTCAATTTCTTACTTTCCTGTGTTTTGACCCCTCATGGTCCCTTTTGTTTCTAGTTTATCTGAATTCAGTTTATAATAAATTTGCCTTTGTGTTCATAAGGCACACTGGATCGTTCCTTCCATCATGCCATGCCATAACACAAGACAAAGGCTGTCCCAGTCTGGTTGCCCTCAAGTGACCCCAGCAGACTGCTTTATATATCTGCTGAAACAGGGCTGGCTAGGCTTATCCAGAAAGGTTTCCATGGCAACTGCCCTATTGAATTACTAATTAGAGGACTGATTGACTTAGTAGTTCACACCTGGGTTTGAATAGTTGACCTAAATTAAAAGTTATGGCCACCATATGTCTGAGTTTCCCTGGACATATTCTCTTTTTGGGCCTCCAGGCGTCATCAGAAAGACGGTTTAAACTGACATAAATGAAGATATTACTATTTGGAGACCCAGTTGTTGTTAAATGGAGGTAGATAATGGTAGGTCATGACTTATTGACTTAATGATTGCAGTTCCTCGGAGGAAGTTCCACAACCCTTGTTTAGTATCTACTTCAGACTAGGTACTTTTTGTTCAAGCACAAACCACTGAGGGGATGCTTGCAGTGATAAACTATTTGGAAGTTGAGCAGAAGTGCAGAAAAACATATGCAGTAGAGCAAAAATCAATTTTTATTGATTATTAAATTAATATATATATATATTTTTACTTGTGTTTCAATTTTTCTACATTGGAAAATAAGATCTCTAACCAATATACTTTTCTGTAATAACGTCGTTGCTGGCGGTGAACTTGCCGGTGCTTATTAGCAGGATAATTTTGCATTGTGTTTTTTTCTGTGGAAAAAAAGATCGATCTGCTGGACAAATTTAATAAGCAGCATGGGCACGTCACAGGTCATCCAAGCAAAATATAAATAAAAGGCTGTAGCCTGGAGCTATACTGTTTTGACCCCGATCGATCCTGTTATAATGGCATCCAGGGAAGCAGAAGCAGGGAGACGGATGATCAAGAAATGGGGTTTATTTACAGGGAAATCAGGTGACGTGCAGGGCAGCGACAAACTAACATTAATGACTGATCTGGGTAAAAAGTAACTCAGACGCGGCCTGAATACACAAGACAAGCAGAAAATAACAGGCAAAAGGTGATCACAATTTAGGAATTAACACGAGGTAAAGAGGGGGGGCGTGGCACACAGGAGGATCAGACGAGCTGGTCATGACAGATCCCCCCAATAACTAACAATAACTAAGAAAATGACTTATTTATCCTCCGTCATTTTGGCATGGTGGTGAAATTTCATATGAAATTGTGTGTTAAGTTTAACCTATATGAAGGTCCCAGTTCCAGTCGAGACAGCCCAGATGATCTCATCACATTTCAAAAAACACTTAAATTAGGTGACTCAGCTGAGTTTATATTAGAAGAGGCTGAAAGAGTCTTTATTATTGTGGGACACAATTTGTAAATGATTTTCAACGTTTTGTTTGAAAGTTGGAAAACTGATGCGAATATTTCCATGCTGCAAAAGCACCACAGTCGATCAGGGTGCTTTTGGGAAATGCAGTGCAGCAATGTGATTATACAAATAATGAAAATCAACACAATATTTCTGTGGGTTTCTAAAATATCAGTGATTCTAAATGTCTATTTTGGTAGCTAAATACAATTAATTCTTTTCTTGTAGCTGAGCTTTGGAAATTGAGGCCTGACACATCATGTAGAATCAGACCGGCTGTTACTTTTAAATAACATGATATTCATCATAATCAATATTCAGTGGGTAGCACTGTGGCTTCATACCTCTGTGGTTTTGTGTTCCATTGCTGCTCTTTGTGTATGGTGTTTGCATGTTCTGCCAGTTCACACTGGCTTCCATTGCATGGTTTTCTCTTGTGGCCATATAGATTTGGTTGCCTGGTGCCTGTATAAGTTACATACGATGACACCTGAAATTTCTTATATTTATTACAGTGTAAGCAGTACCAATGCCACATACAAAGGCAGTATAGAATAGTATAGAATGGAAGTCACCAAAAGCTCAGTGGAAGTGCCAAACAATCCACTGGGTGGCTTACAGACATGGGGACGTTATTACACACTAAACTCAAACAAACGGTAAACAAATGGGACCACATGGGATCTAAGCAAAGACAGGTAGGTACTACAAGAAAAGAAGCAAGGCTAAACTTAACACATGGGGACACTAACAAATGGGCTCAAGACAGGGTACTTAGCAGAGAACATCCAGCAGACCATATCCAGGAAACAGATACATTATCAGGTAAAGACAATGTCCATCAGAGGAACACGGCATAGGCACATATGTACAAACCGAACAAGGTCTCAACAAGGAATAAGTGAGGATCATTCAACACTAAGGACTCAAACACCAAGAGATACTAAGAACACAGGAGATACATGGAGTATCGGACATTGCTCAGCACCCTTCAGTTCCTGCCCTTCATGTCTCTTCCCTGTTTGTTCCCTCCTCTGTCTTTGTGCTGAACCCTTGTGTGTTTTCATTGCTCATTCGATTGCAATGTGGCTCAATGGGTTGAGTGTGTAGTACAGCGGCAAAACTCCAGCCGTGAGTTCAAGGCTGGTTCTTAGACCTACGTCATCTGTTTAAGTACTTATTTGTTTTCCTGATCCTCAATGTTTTGTTAAATTTTCCTCCTTAGTTTTTCTGTCTTTGGTTTGCCCTGCTTGTGTCCTGTTTGATTTTGGTTTTGCTTGTATTTGCGCTTAATCTTTCCTAGTGTTGTCAACCCTGTCTTACTGTATGTTATATAGCAGGGCTATTCAACTCATGGTCCTCAAGGGCCGAGCCCTGCTGATTTTCCACAATGAAACAAGTGCTGGTAAAAAATACGGTAGAAATACCTTAAATAGCGACAGAAAAATACCGTAAAAAACAATCAGGTAAAATACTGTTTCAAGTATAGAAAAAGATCTGTAAATGTAAATACAAAATATTTCTGTTACATTGTTTGACGGTACAATTTTTTATAATACAATTAATAACACTATAAAATACCTTAAATGATAACAGGAAAATACTGTAAATATGAATTAGGTAAAATACTTTTTAAAATATATAAAATATTTGTAAGTATAAAATTGATCTTTATTTTATTTTATTTTAGTTGTAACATGAATTGATTTTTTTGCTTCAGTTACTGGTGTAATCTGTAACATGATAATGATAAGCCTAATTCATCTTTATTTGTCTTACACTTTGCATGTGTCCCAGCATGCCGCACTGTTGTGCTGACAATGGCCACTTTCTGTGTCATGCATGTAGTTAATGTTCCATGTTCCATGCATTGTGTGTTCTGTACTGGTGCCCTGCTTAAGTTTAAGCTTTATCACCATGTGTTTGACTGTGTACCCATCATGTGTTGTTCCCATTGTTCGTACAGTGACCCTCCCCCTGTTCCCCCAGGATGTTCTTGTATGCTATTATACAAGCAGGTGTTATAGTGATTGGTGTGATTCACAATCCTGTTAAGAGCTACGAATAAAAGAGCTTCAACCAGACTGCATTTATGATGTGGCATCATGGGTGGAATCGACTACTACAATACAGTAGAAAATCTACACCTGTACATTTTAAAGTTACAATTTGTAGTTTTTATGGTTTTGTTAGTTTTACATAAAAAAGACATAATATTTTACTCTGAAAATGTTTGGAAAAATAGATTTAATATTCTATAATATACAGAATAATAATATGTACCACTTTAAGTTTTACAGTGAAATTCTGGATACCACAGCTGCCAGTTTTTTGCCATAAATTCAACAGATTTTTTTACTGTGCAGCCTTCCTTCACCTTTGAGCCAAATGTGAAGCCTCTGACCAATCAGAATCAGTAATTATTCAACTAACCACCTGGGAGAACTGAAAACAAGGCCTGGATTTGGAATCGAGAGCCTGAGTTGAATAGCCATGTTCTATAGTTTCTGGAGCAGTGTTCATGATAGTTAATTGTAATCCACCCCATTTGTTTCCTGTTAACCAGTGTTCCTTTTTGTCTGTTGTAGTCCTGCCGTTACCTTCTTCCCTGAATTGCTTTCCTTTTGGCATCTTGTACAGGTAGTTTATTCCTGGTTGGTTCTGTTTCCCTGGTTGTGTTAGTTTAGTCACCTAGTTAGTTCTATGGCCTATAGTATGAAGTGGGCTTACTGGCTTATCAGGGTAACTTGTTGGATTTAAGGTAGTCTGGGCAAAATGCAAGTGAATGAATATGAAGTCCATTTAAACTGTGGTACCTTAAACACTCTAACTGAGAAAATCAGGGAGCATGTCTTTGGACTGTAGGGGGAAACTGGAGTACCTGGAGGAAATCCCCACGACAACACAGGGAGAACATGCAAACTCCACACACATGTAACCCAGGCGGAGACTCAAACCCAGGTCCCAGGGGTGTGAGGCAACAGTGCTAACCACTGCACCACTGCCACCCCCAGTTTCATTATGTTGAAAATATAATTTAAAAAATACCCAAACACCTTTGATGCAGTTAATTTTGGGTTTCTAGTAGAATAATATAGATTTGCAGTAAGATTTCTTTTGTAAGTGTGAGACTGAAAGCGTGCATGTCGCACCAGATAAGTTGCCAATCCTAGCCTAGACCTAGTTGAAAAATACCAAGAATTTGAATCATGCAAGTAAAATAAAATAAAAATAGATAGTTTGATAGAGATCACCGGTTGTAGGGTAGTTTGGTTTTGATATGGTATAATTATGTATAAACCCAGGCTTTCTAGCCTGTTTGCAATATTATAATAATTGACATCACATATTGTGTATATGTCATGTAGAATGCATCCACATTTGAGTATACATTCTTAGAATTGTGAAACTGTTAAAACAAACGTGTTAAAAAGGTTTTCTTAAACCATTGTAATGCGGATGTGGTTCAGTAGTTTTAGCCTAAGTCAGCCCAACTAGGTGCCAGTCCCAAACCCAGATTAATTGGGAGCGTTAGCATCAGGAACATAATTAGACTAGTAAACTAGAATAATGAGCATAGGCCTGGAGCAAGGATGCTGATGAAAATGAACATATAATATACATAGACCGCTTAAAATTAGGCCTACAATGGCACTGTGCAGTGCAAGGTGTGAATTTGGACAGGGGGTGGGGCATGGTGCATTTTTGCCACAGGGCCCAATATACAATTGTGACTTCACTGCAGTCATTCAGACTCTTAGACTAAGATATAGGTGATCAAATTCCATGTGTTTTAATAAAGTCTTTAATGTTGCAAAGCACAAAGTTATTGATATGTAAGGTACAACTCTGTTCTTTTTATTTTAAACATGATGTGTGCATCCATCCATCTCTGGTACCTGCTTGTCCTCTGTATGGTAGTGGGGGGCCTAGAGGTTATTTCAGTAACTATAGGCACAATGCAGGTTATAATCCAGGATGGGATACCCACCAATCAAAGGGCACACACAACATTTACACATGCAGACAATCTGACACATACAGACAATTCCAGAAGAAAACCCCACAATGACACAGGGTGAGCATACAAATTCCACATACATAGAGTCCGGGTGGAAACTCAAACACCGGTTACAGAGGTGTGAGCCAACAGTGCTAACTACTACACTACTGTGTCACTCCCATGAACTGACTAATGAAGAATATAGCCTGCAAGTACTTCAAAAATTGATTACATTTTTAACATAGTAAAAGAAATTCAGATATTGACAAAAAATAAATACAATATTGATATAATGTTTTCACTTCTGTGGATTATTCAATCTTAGTGCGTTTAGAACGTTTCTGAATTAAATCAATGATTTCGTGGATGTAACTTCCGTGCTGCGGTAACATCGCCGCATTTTATTTACATGGAACACCATTTCCCAGCATGCTAAACGATATATGTGACGTATTCCGGTCGTCTCGTGACTTTAATGGACACGTGATATGCTTGTGCGTCAGGTGACCCGCAGCTCTGCTGTTATGGGATGTGGGTATGTAGATGCAGGGCGACTGCTAAAGATGATCAAATCCATAGAACAATTACCTGCAGCAGAATGTCCCAAAGTAAGTGTGTCCATTATCATTAGCTGATTTTAAAGCCAGCATATGTAGTCCCAAGAAAAACGGCTATATATTGTGTTTAATGTTTTGACCTCCATGATGATGAGCTAGGTAATAGCTGTGAGGCCGAGGCAGGCACGACAGAACATATTTCGCGTCGGATTGAGTAGCGCGGGGGATTTGTAACAAATCCGTAATGTATGTCCGAGTCAACAAGTGTATTCAGATGCAGCGCACTGAACAAAGCATGATTTACTACCTAATAAATCACCTTAAGCGATTCTAATACTGAGCAGGGTTCAATGATTTTCTGAACATTTAACGGCTAATATAAACGGTTTGAAGGGGACTTTGACAATAGTTTTGGTCGAATATTATTAGCTATAAAAATATTGCTGTCGTAATAGATACGGCCAGTAGATTATATCACAACTACGGAAAATCTCTCGTTTTAACGTATTATTAGGGTAAACGCGACTTTAAATTAGACACTTGTCGCACGTTTCCACGGCTTTAGTCTGTAAATTAAGTTTTAGACCAATCCTATTTTTGTGGACAAAATTGTTAAGGCTGCAAGAAATATTCAGTGATTTCAACAAATGGATTTGTTTCGAATAATAATAATAATAATAAAAACTTGCAATCATTTTGTTACATTTAACAAAACACTTAAATTGGAGATTAGTACTCCCTTTAAGGCCGTGTATTTTATTTTAAGGTTTATTATCTAGATGGATTCCCGTTTCTTGGTTATACAGCACAAAACCTGTCAATGTACTTATCTGTCATTGCATCGTGTTACAATCTCACACTTCTCTGCCTCATAGGAGGAACTTATCTTGTGTCCAATTAACTCCGTAATGCGAAACGTTTTTGTGAAGTTAAAACTTGTACAAGTGCATGTTTTACAGGATGGAGGCGTTTCACTAAAATTGGCGTTTTAAACACTAGGGGGCACAAGAAGTCTTTGGAACAAAGTTGTAAACAATAGTAATATTTTTAGGAAGAAAAAAAAACAAGGAGTAGTTGTTAAGGTTTCCGAAAATAAAACAGCATTTTTAATGATTACGTTGCCCGTGCATTATCTGAGAAACGATGTCAAGCTGCAGATGTTTATAGAATATAAGGTCAGGGAAACATTTCTTTCACATGTCAATTCTGTCTCATGAATTACCTATTACTGTTATTATTTATAAGGCGTTTTCAGGGTTGTTATGTAGTGGTTTTATTTGAACTGTTGTGTTTGTTTAGATATATGCCATATTGCAATATAATAGGATAATATATATATGGATATATGCCATATTGCAATATAATAGGAGTGTAGGGATTGTAGGGAGTTTGAAGCCTATCTCTGGAACCATAAAGTTATCTCTCCCTCCCTCCCTCCCTCCATGGAGGCCCAGTATTACTCAGAGAGCCCATCTGCTGCCTTATAATTACGGTTTTTCTGTATTATTCTGAAAGTTCAGTTTCTGCAAAGTGGTGCAGTAGCGACACCTTTGATTTAAACTGAGCTGGAACAATAGTAAAAAGGGCAAAAATGAGAAATGATGATTAAGTCTTAAAATGAAAAACTGGCAGCGGTTTAGTGTGTTTTTACACAAATACACACAAACATAACACGGCATTGCATAACGCCACAGCTTCCAGGAAGGAGCATTGCTACTTTCAAAGAAGTTTTTAATATTTAATGTCCTTTATTCCAAGTGTAGATTTTGTGAATCTCCCCACTGGGCATGTGCAAAACAGTTATTTTCATTATAAACCAGAATATTCTGTAGAAGAGCATGAATGTGGCAGATCACAGATGAAGCCAAATGTGCCTGTGCTTTTAAACACGTAGCAGTGTGATTTTGGTATGTGGTCTTTGAATCACCCATTGATCCGGTGTAATTTATATTATTACAAATATTTTACTGTATTAATATTAGCTGGTTGCTTGGTTGATAGTATCACCTCAAATTTTAGTCTTTATTGGTAAAATTGCTTGCTCACTAGTTTGTAAAGCTCTGCTTTGTTCACCCTTATTAAATATAAAGTAATGAGCCGATGTCACCCCTCTCCAGTGACCTTAGCTTTGAGGAACAGGGGGCTCGTCAGGAAGCAGACATTCATCTCAGTCAGTGAGGCTCTAGCATAGAATGCCGGCCTGTGATTAGAAGGTTGCCGGTTCAAATCTCTAGCTGGAAGGTGACTTTGATTTGATTTGACATCACCATTTGGCCCCTGAGCGAGACCCTTAACCCCCAATTGCTGCAGGGCGCTGTCTGACCCTGCTTTCATAGCTGCACATTGCTTTGGCCAAAAGCACATAAAGAAATGTATGTTAATGAATAAATGGATTTCTCTGTAGGATAAAGATTGAGGTTTTCATAGAGAAACCAGAGGAAGTATCAACACCAAAGGACTGACACGTTTGTTTCGTCTTTTCTGATTGTGAAATCCAACAATCAATCCCAGAATATTTTATGGTTAGTCGTAAGGTTTTTCTTTTTAAGTTGTTGTTCTTTGATGAATTCAAAGACATCATACTGGATTCTACTGATATATATTTGGCTGAGGATTAGCATGGTATACTTGTTTTTTGTACTGTATGAAACCCGAATAACTTGCTCCTTATCTGAATGGGCTGCATTAGGTTTATTAATTTGATGCATAGAGCTCTTTGGGATTGGACTGTAGGTATGGGAGTAAGTAAAGACCAAACTCTACCCCTGGGAGTAGATCCATGGCTGACAGCAGAATTTCCCTGCAGCTTCCCCAGTGCTGAAGTGCTCTGTCCGCCCCTTTCTCTTTTGGCACGTCCCTCTGCATCACAGACTGTGGCATCATTGCTGCTTATTCAGGTCCTTCCTGCCTTTGTTCCCACACTGACTATGGGACACCACAGCTAGCATGCTTTGTGTCACTTTTATGGTGCTATACATAAGTAATGTGTTCAGATCTGAAATGCAATACTGTGCAAAAGTCTTAGGCAGTCAATGATGTTTAAATTTTGATGTTGGTGTAAAACTATGATATGTCAGTCATGGTGTATGAACTTAAACACTACATAACCTCTCCTAAAGTCTGCCCAGTATTTTCAGCCACAATCCAATACACCGACGTGTTTTTTGACTGGACC
This sequence comes from Mormyrus proboscirostris, assembly GCA_026779585.1. Classification (NCBI taxonomy): domain Eukaryota; kingdom Metazoa; phylum Chordata; class Actinopteri; order Osteoglossiformes; family Mormyridae; genus Mormyrus; species Mormyrus proboscirostris. The sequence goes on from JAODKF010006649.1 coordinate 20,955, forward strand.
AGTAGCACACCGCGTTTAGCTAATCCAGTACCTTATGAGTTATTTGACAAATTAATTGAACAAATTAATTGAATTGGTGGTGAAATTTAACAAATACATTGGTGCCTGTAGTTCACGAGCACAATCCGTTCCAAGACAGTGGTCGTGAACCAATTTGTATGTGAACCAAGGCAATTTTTCCCATAAGAAAGCATTCAAATTCGATTAATTCGTTCATAAGCCTATCAAATAATAATTTTTGTTAGTTTATTTCCTGGTTTTTGTAGTAAAAACACAATATAGTGTGGCGACATTAGTACCGAGGCAATGTGGGAGCAGAGAGAGACATGGAGACTTGCTTGCCGGAGAAATGACACTCTTTACCAACCGTCCTTAACCCTTCTCATATATTTTTTTTTTTAAAAGGGTCACTATACATTTCATGAAGTAAAATACCATGCTATAGCATATTATTTTGTCACACCTATTTTTACTCAAGTGAAGATACTGGCTTTGTCTCATTTACCGCACTTGGTCCACACTTGCACACAACCGCACTTGGCCTGTGCTTTCATGCCCTTATCTTGTGTATTCGGGGTTGTCCCATACCTAAAATAAGCCAAGGGCAGTGCCCTTGACATTCACTTAATCCACACTTTGGCAGATACCGCATACTAGCAGTCTTTGGCAGGTATGTTGACCAAAATGTACCTTTCTTGTTCACCTCTTAAGATATCAAGTGTGTCTCATTGCTTTCAAGAAATCCCCGCTTACATTTGTGCACTTTGTGTCTGTCTTCAACATATGTCACCACAGTATGTAGTATTTCACCATACTTGCCCTTAAGTGTGCTGAATGGGACAAAGCCACAGGATATTTTTCAAGCTAATGTGACTGTACCTGCATTGCGCGTGGGGTTCAGTTCTCTCTGTGTCGTTAGACTGTCTTGGATCTGGGTTCATCCCACTGTTCATGAGAATTATTCTTTTTTCATGAGTAGCTCATGAGAATTATTGGTGTTAGATTTTTGGAATTTATTTAGTCTTTTGTGATGGACTCGCCCTTCCTTTAGAACAGGCATGGGTGATTATTTTGTGTGGAAGGGCAAATCCCAGCTGGCCCATGTCAGCGGGGGCCATTATTTAGCAATGATTTTCATGTCTAATGAAAATGAGGAAGACTTGTTACATTTTATGCCCCCCCCCCTTCTTTATTTTATTTTTTTTAAAAGCCTGCATACCGAAATGAATAAATGATTTTATTCTGGTTGTTTTACAATAACATCAAAGATTCCACTTATTACAGTCCATCCTGCCAATGAAATTCATCAATATCAGAAAAGCGCAGAAGTGTAGGTTCTGCCCTCTATAATCAAACCAAAATTGCAATTTGATCTTTCTCTATAAACAATCAATATAAGATATAACTTTAAAGAAATCTATACTGCTATATCTGTGGTATTTTTAAAATATATTGTTTATGTTTAACTTACACATTTTATTATTAATTCAAAGAATGATTTTTGCCCACAAATCTGTTCACCTTTATAAAGTGAACCCCAGTGGATGGATGTATGGATTGAGTTTAATGAAATGTTTCTGCTCGCAAAATAAGTAGCAGCAATAATGCATGTGAAGGTTGTGGGTGAATTCCTTGTGTCTGCGCTGTTAGGCCTGTTTGTCTCCATGAGTACATGTGGTATATCCCGCAACCCCGCAGTTTCTGCACAGAGTGGTCGATAGCGTATGCGGGAGAAGCCCCCCGAAGATGGCGGACTACGGCAGCAGGTGGAGCCTGGCTGAGTGGATGGAGCTGCTGGGTGCGCTCTCTGCCATCTTCCGGCTCGCTGTTGGGAAGAACATTCCGGATAAAGAGGTGTGAACCGCTGTGTCGCACAGTTCGGCCACTGACTCAACACCATTATTGTTAACAAAAACTAAAGCTATAAGAAAACATTTACTATATCGTGCATGTAAATACACATCTGTATAGTACAGAAAATCTGCCGTCTGGCCAAATGTTTTGCCCGTCATCTGAAGCCCTGCTGATAGTCAGTTTTGCTACAGTGCAACTAATGTGTTCCTGAAACCCTCACGTTCACTAAATCCGCACACTAAAATATACATTTCCAATTGGAAAAATAGGATTATAGGAATGCAGCTCCAAAACTTACTAACTTAAATGATACCAGTGGCCGATAATGTAATTATATCCATTTTAAACAAGAAATAATAGTAATACATTAATAAATGTAAACATCTCCTATGGGTTTTATGGGTCTCATGAGAAATGCCTAGCATCAGCTTCCACTGAACGTGCTGAATTCGCTATGCTGTCGAATGCAGAGTCGGGAGTAGTGAAGCCAAAAAGACTCTTCAGGAACCAGTTGCTATATACTGAAAACTAAAATTGTCAAATGAAAGTTGAAAATAATAAACATAAAAATTATGGTTAAAAACTAAATTAAAAAATTAAAACTGTGATGATAAAACTATGACCAGCACTCAAACCATGTAAACACCCAAAGCTCACAGGATGAGCAGGCCTCTTACTGTACTCCTAACAGTGTTTCTAAATTGCTAAAATACTGAACCCCATTATCGGACCAGAATTGTTAATTGCCAAAACTCATTTATCAAATCACTCATTTCGTGAAGCTGTAAACAGCGTTCACCAAAAGGGAGGAGGGGAATAACCGATAGGAGAAAACCTGCTGCATCGTCTAAAAAAACTCACATTTCCCTATTTATCAGCAGCATTTTTGTTCGTGTATGTTTACATAGATGACGCTTGGGGCTAAATATTTAATATTGTCACCTTTCATTTTCATAAAATCACATGGCTATCTTTAAGCATTTGTTCATGTGCATCTTTATAAGCCTTAAGATATTGTTTGTGTCTCACTCCAGTTTTATGTAGTTTAAAATCATAATGTGAATTGGTGCCATGTTCACACGTTCACCTAGTTGGATGCAATTTGCAGATCTGAATCTCCGTTTTTGTAAATCTCTGAACATCTTCTCATTCATCATGTATGGTGGGGAGATCACCATGGTGAATTTTGATTCAAAACTGAAACCAGACTTTTTTGGAGTGCTGAATTCTACAAACATTACAAATTATAATTGTATGCAAACATTATTGCTGAATATTTTTTTGGTTTCCAGTTTTCCAACTTGCATTACAAAAGCCATTTTCATGATAAACATGTTCTTTCTGTATGGCAGGAACAATTTTGAGCGGTAGTGTTTTCAGTTTTTTGTTGTAGTGTATAATAATTGCTCACTATTGTTTATGGGCTAACTGGCTTTATTCATGATCTGATAGCAGTGTTTGCTTTTGAGCGAAGATGAAATAGTTTTGAGTGGATTGATTTTGCAAAATAAGTGAAAAGTTTTGACTTATTTTCAATGTAGCTTAAATTGGGTTTGTGTTTCCTGTCACTGTTACAGAAAAGGAAGGACGGTATCAGGAAATGTGCATTAACAAATTCAGAAAAACTGTAATTGTTTGCTTAAGGTTATGTTTTGGGTAATGACCAACATACATCAAAACTTGCCAGATGTGGCTTTTGCTCAACTGGAGACGCAAGCCTTTGCCTGAGAAGCTCACAATCAAAGTCAAACATCCAAAATTTAGACCCTGTTTTGGGTTTTCATGAGTCAAAGCTGGTCTCTGTTAGGATAGTTGTAGAAGGCCTGTGGTCACCCTGTACAGGGATTACACTCACTACTAGTGCAGCTACCCCCAGTAATCCCCTTACCCAAAGTAACTCCAAATTCTCTCTTTTCACAGGTCCATAAAAAATTACCCCAAAAATACAACCGACATCTCATTTTAATTTAATCTTAAGGTTAAAAACTGCATTGTTATACCCCTCCCCCGCCCCCCCCCCCCCGCCACAGCGGGGTTACCAAAAGCACATCTTCATCAAGACGATATTTAGAATATTTAGTGTGACATGTTCAGGCCTTATGTGAAGTGCAACTCATAACGGTTCGTTTCTTTATGATGTACTCATATAACATGGCTGGGATAGTACTAAGTTTAATAATGTAGCTGCTTGTGAATGTGTTGTAATTGCAACAATTGGAGTCACTGTGTGCAAACACCAAATAAATAGCTATATTAATTCTCATGTAATGCTGTTTAATTATAATTAATTGATGCAAACATGGGTGTAACCAGCGGGCTTACAAGGCCTAAGTCCTGATTGTTTTTAGCAGTGCCCTGGTTATTTTGAATACAATCAGCACCATATGACAGTTACTGCACTAATCCCCAGATAACCTATGACTCTAGCACTGCCCAAGGATTAAAGCATTTGCAAGAGTTTATATCTCCAGTAGACACAGATGTACAATGAGTGGTTTCTATAGTATTTGGCTTTAAATTATTGACTAAGTAGGTAATTCATTGTCTGTTACGTGAATAGCTAATATACTATGACTGTTCTAAAAAAAAAAAAACTAGAGGATTTACTGGCTTTACAAATGTATGCTTAGAGCTGAGCCCAGATTCAAGCCTGCAACAGTGGTACCTGCCAAGCCATTGTGCTGACCAGGGTGACAAGCACTTAAAGCTGTGTTCCTGACATTCTGATGCATTCGAGTGAGATCTGCATAGTCGTTGCTGTAAACATGATGTCAGCAAAGATTGACTCCTGTTTCTTAGGTAAGAGAGTCTTTGGCAGAGCTGGACAGCAGCTACTCTGATGCTATCTTAGCATGCCTGAAGGCCCGACATGAAGAGATTCGACAGTCTCTAGTAGAAAGGACCAATGCTGTATCTTCTGCCCAGCTGCAGGATTTTGACTGGCAGATTAAGGTATGTCATCGTCCTGTGAACCAATCCTGTGATGGAGTTATTTCTTAAACTTTGAATGGCCATCCATTGGTAGAATCTTGGTACAGCGTCTCCATATACTCTTTTCTCATTTTTGCCTTCGTGAGATAACTAGCAGGACATTCTTGGAGGTGCAGATGGCTTGAGCTGATGTTTTGTATGGATTTAAAGTCCCATTTGGTGTGATTTTGCATCTGTAATTGTTGCATCTGAAAATGTACCTGGTGACCATCTTTAAAAAAAATGATGTTCAGATTTAAAATGATATATGCGGTGATCTTTAGACAAAATGTATACACACAAAAGTTTCCTCTGCAGTGTAGGAGTGTGCGGATCCCTGTGTCCATCCCAGTATGCTTGCTGGTGTCCATTCAGTCGCTGTTTGAGTTGGCTGGGAATCTTCTGCTCTTCTGTGCTCTTCCTCCTATCCCCTGCTGCACCATCTTGTCCACCTTCAGCCTGCAGCTCTCTTCAGCTCCTCAGAGTTTTTGAGTTACTTTAATGAGGCACATGAGAGCAGCCATTCTTTACTTGGTAGGGGTCTTTTCTATAATTATTGCCGCTTTCCTGAGAGAGCTGTAAGTTTATTCTTGATTGGAGCTTATATTATGTCCTCCATTGACCAAATTATGGAAGTACCTTTAATGACCAGCAGGGGCAGCAGCACCACAGACCCTCAATATCAGAGATTTCCTTCTATATGGCTATATAGCCATAACTTGTATTTATCACTTGTACTCATTTGGATGTCGATATTAATGCAAAAGAAACCAGAAACATGAATGCATTTTTTTAATTCGCCTTTACATGTTAATGAAGTGGATACTCTATAACTTGGGGATTAATGCTGTTGAACTCCTAGCCATCATAGATTTCCCTGATCTTACTTAACCTGTCTGCATATTCTGAAGCTGATGATTATTATGTTTCTGTTTTAATTTTAAAAAGCAAATAGATGTGGATGTAGCAATGATCATTAGTGTCCACACATCTCCATCATCAAATCATAACTGTTCCTGGATTTTGACAAATTCACTGCAAGATGTGGATGCATATGGCCTAGGATTTGTCATCAGAGAGATTTCACTTAAACACTCTCTTGTGGTGCAGCGTGATTAATATGGATTCTGCATGTGCTTTTTCCAGCTGTAAGCAGCCATCTCTCCTGCCCAGTGAAGCGTCGTCTGTACGGCATACTGCTGCTTCCTCATTCTTTGCGAAGTGCTGTTCTGATCATGTTGTTATTCCAGAGGCCAATTTCTCAGGTTACTACTTTGTGTATCAGTGAAATCTGCCACGTTTTTGCATGACTAGTGTTATTGTGTCATTTACTGCCTGTGATTGGAATTCCATTTTTAATTAACTTAATTGAGTGCTATGATGATCATTATTAGTTTATCTATCATTTCAGAATCTGCCATCCGAAGCACCCAGGCTCACAGTAAATCCCTGGCACTGTGTAAACGTGGCTGTTTCCATTTATAGTGAGGGGGCACTGAGGTGTAACTCCTCTCCTGATTTAATAAAATGGTGAATCTTCTTTAAGGCTAGCTATTTTGGCTGTTGTGACATGTATGAGATTATTAAGGGGAAAATGCCAGTTCTCCATGGTTGCTTCAGCATTCAGATGTGGGAATGAAACATTTATTATCTTCCTGGACCTGATCAGGGCGTCTGTGAGCCCTGTTGGTGGTCTTGGAATACTTGCTGCTGTATCAGTGGTCAGCCTATTGAAGCGTTATCTAACTGAGTACTGTTTGGACTCTCTGGTGCTCCATAGAGGATAGACGCATCATCTGCCCTTGGTGTCTGCAGGGAGGCTGTGGGGGAACAAACCGAATCCAAAGCTATTTCAGTGAAGGCCAGCATTGCATTAAATGGGGATGTGGCCTTTAAAGTGCCCGGTTGACACACTAGACCTCGGGTGACCTGTGGTGTCACCGTAAGCTCCGGTCGCGTGCCAGGGGCACACCACGTGACGGAAGCTCTGAAATTGAGGCTTTTCTGATTTACTTCGGCTCCCAGTGTAATGAAAGCAGCCCTCATCTTTTTTATGCCCAATTTGTCGATGTGCGTTGGTGGCCAAAACCTTGTTTTTCTATTATCAACAAGATGTTAGAACCACTAGTCTCTTTCAGGATGTGTGTATCATTAAGCAGAGAGATCAGTATTAAGTAACATTATTTTTATTATCTCGCTGCAGGCTGTGTCCTGCCTCATCCTGTGCTTTCTGTCATAAGCTTTGTATCTCCCCAGTTTAGACTGGAGAGGCAGTCATTGTAAATGAATGGATGGGTAAATATTTAAGTTTTTGAATGAAAGTTTTGTGATACCTTGCTGGTGAACGTACTCAGAAAGCACAGAGTAATGGTTTGAAAAGCACAGCCGACCACAGACGCCCCGACACTCTGCTTCGATCCTGCATTTGCTTCACATGATCCTCTGAGCTGCTCCTGCTGAGACGCTTCCTGGTTATTGGCTTTGCTGAGATCCTCGGGAAGCTGCGTGATGCAAACTTGGTCCCCTCCTGCTAGTTTAAACTACGTCTGGGGTTCTGGAGACACAACTGCTTGAAGATGATCAGCACAGGTCCATCTGCACAGTGTGGCAGATGGCCCAGATATAGGACGCAGATATGCGGCGAAACGCAGAGTATGGGAAATCTGAGCTGCCATATTTACAGTAAGTGTGACAGAGCATGAAAACATGAGAGAGTGAGAACGTTGCTGAGAGCTACGCATTATCCATGAAGCTTTATCCGGGTGCTGGGAATCAGGAGGAAGACCATCTCTAAAACACCCGTGTTACACATGAACTACACTCTAGCGTCAAGGTCACATAAATCCACCCTCTTTGTATGAATATTCAGTGAAACACGTGTCTTTAATTTTACACTTCATCTGTAAACAACTGTAAATTATTATTCTAAAGAGAGCAATATTTTACTTGAGAATAGTAAGCAGAACAATTTATATGATGCTTTGTTTTTTTTCAAAAAAAAAAAAAAGTCATGTTTTGACCGCAGCTCACATCATGTGACCCACTGTAGGCCGCCCCATTCGAGTGCCATGAACTAACCAATACTTGGCTATCGGTTTTCCATGGTCTGGCCTGGAGGAACCCTTATCTCTAAAGTGGAAACACAGGGATTGTCCAGGGACAGGCGCTCGCCGGAACCCGTGCCTAAATGAGGTTTCCTCCTCACAGTAAGCCAGCCTATGTAATCCTGCACTCTATCCCGAAACAGAAATAATTATCTTTCCACATCAGCAGTAACAGTGGGACGTCTTTTCCATTTTCTCCACTTCTGGGAAAACTTCTGATTTGCTGAGTTCCACCCCCTAGAAGAAGGACCTCTTAACTCTGTAAGCATCAGTAGAGGCCCTGATTAACAGGCTTGGCTAGGAGTTTCTCTTATCATTCATATCTGTTGACTGGCTGTTGGAGTGAATGTACTGGGAGATGTATGTGAACAGAATATGTCCTCTTTAGTAAGAAGAATGCTCAGTCTGGCAGAGAAAAGTGTTAAACGCTCTCAGTCTTGACTGAAAGTCATCTGTTATATGGATGCTTGTATTTTAAGTGCTAAAATGTTCTGTTCTTTTGGTGAAAGATTTTTAAATCTGCTTTTAATGCCTCGACTGTTGGTTGGACTGTGGTTTAATCCCCACATTCTGGAATGAGACAGGTTTTCACCTAAAAACGCCTTGTTCCTCTATAGATACTACATCTGTTACGTATTCAGTGTGAGTGGAAAGGTGATGGCCCCTTATGTGGTGACTAGGCCCTGGTTACTGAGAGGGGTGAAAATGCACCCTGTATTGCCACAGCCAACAGACCTGGGCTTACTTCTACTACAGTGTTATTTACTGCCTGTAAGGGGCAGACATTTGTTTATGTTCAGAAGAAGACAACTGGCCGGTGGGACCACAGGCACATAAATCCTATGTGGTTGGAGTGCTGCTCAGTTAAGGGAAGCTCTCTGGTGCTTTCTCAGCAAGGTGGTCCTGTCCTGGGAGAATCCTGGAAGCATGGAGGCAGACCTGATGGGAGAGGTGTCCACAGGAGACCCTTTTTATTGTGCATATATAGTACGCTTTCCCAATACAGGAACTTTTTTCCTGAACGAGGAAAAAGCAGCTTGACTCGTGTAGTTTCCAAACACTTTTTCAGTCCATCTTCCAGATTGGGTACTTTTTTGTTCCAACATGAACTGCTGGGTGGGGGTTATAGTGATAGCTTGCTAATTGATTGACCACAAGCAGCAACGTGAGGTTTACATTACACAGAATACAAGGGTATTATACATTTCAATTTTTCATTTTCAGTATATGGAAATAGAAGGCCAATATAATAGAGCAAAGGGAACAATGGACAAAATAGACCTACGATGGTGTATAAAAGTTGTTGAGCGTTTGTTCAAATTATGATATTCAGAGACAATTTGAATTGTACAAGCGAAGTGCTAGTTTATCGTAAGATGTCATTGGTTTTGGCTGTACTGGGGATCAGCTGGTCTGACCAGCTTATTATTCAAAATTAAAATAACTGTTTATGTCACCGCTTACTTAGCATAAAGGTAACAATTCTTGTCGTGCATGTGTGATACACCAAAGTGGTTGGGAACTACAAAGGATCTCTTTCGGAACCAGGTTCTGGAACTTCAGTGTGAAAGCGCATATTGCAATATTTAATACTGGTTTTGTTTTGTGTTCTGACCTTTCACCAAGATTTTATTCTCTCAGATGGTAGTAAAAGCTTGAGAAATACCCATTGTGAGGGTGTCCTGTTTGTGGACCTGTTTCTAAATGAGTGAATGTACAGCTATTATGGGCCAGATTAAAAATGTCCCAGGAGGAGGTGATGACCACATTTTTTCATTCGCCTCTGCCTCCATAAGAGTCATTTTATGAAACTGAGTGCTGTTAGGTCTGGCTAGGTCACGGTATATGTGGTAGGGCAGTGTGCTTCACCTAGAGCAAGGCCATTAGTCCAGTTCTTAGTCTAAGTTGATTGATGGTGCCAGTGTGTGTGTTCATGCATAGTGCTTGTCGGGAGTAATTTTTGTTATCTTAAGTTAAAACTAAAACGCACAGAAAATAAATAAAAATGAAAACTATATTTTTTAAAAACAGTGACTGACATTAATCTGCATCACTACCAATGTTTTTTCCCTTGTTTCACCACAGTATTTTCTCTCTTAGAAGTTATTGCTGCTGAGCTGTCCATTTCTTCATCCCCACTTCAGTGCTTACCGCTTCCATGATTTACCAAAAACAGTAGCATGTGCTGTGCTCCACTAGTTGAATTTAATAAGCATAAGGATATGACAAATTTATATAGATTAATTACTTTTGGGTGTGACAATACATTACTATTTTAGACAGTCTACTTATCGAATTGAGTGAAAATAAAGTCTGTATAGTGTCGAAAAGCCATTATCAGTTATCTAAAGCCCTGCAATGTCATACAGTTTGTTGTTGTCAAAATAAAATAAAAATAAATGCTGAAGTTGGCAGTGGTGTTTTAATGGTTAGAGAAGCGCGGTTGTAATTGAAAGATTGCAAGTTTGAATCCCAGACCAGCAAGGCACTACTGAGGTACCCTTAGCAAGGTATCACCCCCCTGGTGCTGAATTAGCTGCCCCCTGCTATGTCACGGTGTTACCTATGGGTGAAATGCAGAACATTTCGTTATTGTGCACTGTGTGCTGTGGTGTGTCAGCAATGACCACTGATCACCAAATTCTAAATTGATTATGTGGAGGAAAAAAAATCCTTTAGATTAATCAACCAATCAGTAACATAGTTAATAGATTAATCCATAGAAAAATAGTCATTAGTGGCAGTCCTATGTATGTTGTTAAATTAATGTAAATGTCTATTGAGACCACAAATCATGTGATATTAAAAAAAAAAAAATCAGAATATGATGAGCAGACTAGTGACGTCGGCATAGCAACTGTAACACCCCCTCTGCACTCTTTCTCATTGCCTTCCTTCCAGCTTGCTCTGTCCAGCGACAAGATCTCCTCGCTGCAGACACCGTTGCTGAACCTGAGCCTGGACATCAGGGAGGGTGGCGCCGCGAGACCCGTGTCCATCGAGATGAACCGCGAGGAGCTGCAGAGCCTGGTCAGCTCCCTTGAGGGTGCTAATAAGGTATGGTGTACTGTGATGGAGTCTGGCAGGGAAAGTAATACTATGAATAAATAAGCAATACATAATTACTGATTAAGTATTAATTGTATTCTGTAGCGGCAATGACTTAATTTTATGACTGTCAAATTGCTGTTTAATGATTCAATAGTTTGTAAGTCATCCCTGTGCTTTTAGAATGATGATAAAACTATATGGAATGTTTAATTCAATATAATGTAAATTTATGTAAATGTTCATGCATTTTAAGCAAATGATCAAACACCTGTTTCTCCTGAAAATATAAATACAGTCTTGTAACACTAACCCAGCAATGCTTTAGTGTTGTGATTAGATTGTAGTGAAGGAATGAAATTGATGAATAGCAAATGAGCTGTAAACCAGGGCTTGTTGATGCTGTTGCTGTAATGGCACCCAGCTTTAGACTAGTTCTAATACCAGGCTACTGACCCTTCTCTCGCGGCCGGTTCCAGTATGACAGTGGGATGATGAATTGGAGATACTCTCTGAATAGCGGGGGCAAGATGGAGGATTATTGGGTTGGTTGCTGTTTAGCTATGAAGATCCATCATTATAGGCCTATTGCTGTACATGCAAGAAAAGCTAGAATGTTGACAGCAGAGATCTAAAAGGCCAAGTCTGCTCACATCTTGACTCTGCCTGTGTGCTGAGTGGGTTACCAGGTGCCATTACAGAAGATCTGAATACGTCTCCATACTTCTAAGGTTGTTTATTTTCATAAAAGCTCAACACCAGCATAAAGAGGAACCATAAACAGCCGTTCGAAGATGGCACGCATGATCACACCCACTAAAGTTGCCAGCAATCTCTTTTATGGGCTATGTCTATCAAAACTGCAGCAAATTACTGCTTACTGCAGTAATACACCACTCTACTGAATATATCATATTTTGCATACAGAAACTAATGAGGCAAGGCAGTATGTATTTTTTGTCAGTATGGTCTGTGGTACAGGAAGAATGTAGCAATAGTGTGATGATGCAGTGCTGTTATTATGTTGTGTTTGCAATCACCACCATTTCGTATTCAGGAGAGATTTCTCCTGGAAAAATATCGAACATCAGTATGACTAGGGGGTTAGTGATGGTTTAGAGGAATATAATGAAGCTAGGTGGGGGCTGATGGAGGGGCACGGTAAGATGGGTGTAGTGAAAAGCCAGCGAGTGTCGTTACACGTGCTAGTTGGGGGGGGGGGGAGGCTGTCTGGCTCTGTGCTTCATCAGGTTGCCTGAGGCAACTTGATAGTGTTTCTGGTTTCTGTTCACATTAGATAACATTGCTCTTCCTACAATTCTTGTTACGCCCCCCCTCCCCCTGTACACAGTACAGAGTATATAGTACATGGTACCCAGTATACATGCTGTTTTTTTGCCCCGCATCATGGTTAGCATGGGTGTGAATTAACACGGACCTGCAGCTAATAGCTACAAATGCTGGTGCTAAATTGTTTAATTAAAACGACTGTCTCCATATAAGTGCCTGAATCACTCTGGTTAAAAGTACTCGAGGACCAGCAGAGTTTCAGTTTTTTAAATCCTGTCTTCACTCTGATACATGGTGTCTCTCATTAATCTCTCTCTCTCATTAAATTACATACCATTTTTCTGTGATCTATACTCCTCCTTACGTTTGATCTTAGAATATATTATGGAGTGCTTGTCGTGGTTGAAAATTGATTTATTTTTTTGTCAGATAAGTTTTTCTCGCAGGTGCATTGCAATATGAAATGGGAAGAACTTACTGACGTCTGTGTGTGTTTGTTTTGCGGTGACGGGTCAGCGGTTTGGGATCCTGACTTTAAAAACAAGCTCCAGCAGCAAAAGGCAAAGATAAACATGATTTGGATTCATCACTGCTGATGATTGATGATGATGTTGCTTGGCAAAGGCTGCATAGGCATGTAAAACATAATACATGGCAAACTGCAGTGAGGGCTTAAAATGACCAGAGCCCACAAATACCCACCCGTAATGGCTGGGATCATCTTACACTTTGCATTGGTTCTTTATTAATTTCAGTTTTAAAGCAGTTTAAAGCAGTTACTCCCACTAAGAGTTCTGTGGTACAAATCTTCTTTCATTTGGAGACTATGGGATATAATGAAAGAATATGGCATTAGCTGCTTATGTGGTCATTTGGTCATTTTACAAAGTCGTGATCAGATGTGTTGTAGAAGCCAGTGGGGTGAATTTACATTGGTTTCATTGTCTAACACTCTTGTCCTCTTGTCACTCCCCCCCCCCCCCCAAATCCTAACAGGTTGTCCTCCAGTTGAAATGAGGGAGAAGGCCAGTGATATTTTCACAAGATTGGAAGGAGGGCTGTGGTAATGTCATATGGAAGATCTGCTGATATGCGGCAACAGGGGAGGCATAAGGGTAGCCTTAAACGATCTGCCGTCAATGGAGTTGCAAACAAACTGTGTCCTTTTTTTGCATTTTTAATGTGGAAAAACAATAAATTTTTTACTGCTGTATCTGGTACTTTTGTGTAATTTAATATGGACCAGGTGTCTAAGTCATGCTTAAAACCTATAATTACTAGTGCTGGGGAAGTTAACGCGCATTTATTTTTTACTGTTATATTAAGTTTTTGATCACCTTAACACGTGCAGTATTTTGATACCCAAATGGGGCAATAATATGTGCACAGGTTTTTAATAGAGAACCATAGTATTGTTTCCTGGTTGTAAACGTAAGAGCTTCAGTTTGTGAGAATCATTCTAAAAATAAATAGGTTTCTGTGGATTTCAGTGAGGTTCACAATGTTTTGCACGTTTTGCTTGTTGCTAAAATCATCGAGGCCATGAACCTCTTTTCTTGCTTGATGAATTAATTATATTCCTTGCATGGCTGCACCTACTTTTTCAGGTTAAGTGCAGGGGGCGTGTCTCTGATGAGGGGAGAATACACTTAACTTAAAAGTGAACTTTTTAAGTGTGCACTTAGGTGCTTGATGAAAGAATTGACCCCTTTGTGAACATAACTCAAAAAGTAGTTGATGGAACTTATTACCAAAATTATTATATGGATGAAGATCTACACCTGATTTAATTTTGTGACTAATCGCACAAAAATTGAAGCAGCACTTGGTGGCAGCAAAGGAAGCAAAGGGCAGCTGTAGAAGACACTTGACCTTGTGAACACTGTAACTATTAAAGTATTTGACAGATTCATAAATAGAGAAGAAAAATGATTGCACACAATTACACATATTGCACAGTTATTTACATATATAGATAGATAGATAGATAGATAGATAGATAGATAGATAGATAGATAGATATAGATGACCTGGATACAGATATTGCACTGTATTGTAATTGTTGATGGGAAATGAAATGAAGGACCTGTGGAAGTGTTTTTTCTTACATGTCGACTTAAGTAGCCCAGTTCTGAAGGAGCTTCATAACGCCCTCACCGTCTTGTGCAGGGAGTAACAGGGATTGGCCGTAATGGATGTAAATTTGGCCAACATCCTTCTCTCACTGACGACCTCAGCAGAATCCAAAGAGCCACCCAGGACAGAGCCAGCACTTCTGACCAGCTTGGTCAGTCTTTCCTTGTCCCAAATTGCAAGTATTAGTGGTGACACATGAAATGAGGACACCGGTCTAGTGAACTTGATTGATTATGTTGGGGAACACAAAATTCATTGTTAAGATTATTTTGGAGAATGTATAGGGGGTCTACAGGTTACAGAGGTTGGAGTATGGGAGGAGTAGGGATACGATGCGGGTGATGGGTGATCTTACATTTAATACCAGCTAAATACTTTTCATACTTAAGATAATGTTAATATCTGATACCCTAAAAGTGGTCTTTTAATGGGTAACTTTTAACAGTAATTTTCCTAGTAAGGTGTCTCTACTTTTACTCAAGTATGGTTTTTAAGTACCACCACTGCATACAACTGTTACTATGTTTCTGTATGATATTTACAGTAAGAGAACAGACACATTATCTTGATTGTGAGGCAGTTTGCATATTCTTCCAGTGCCTGTCTGGGTTTACTGTCTAGACTGTACGGGTGAAGTGCGAGAGATGGCCCTACCTTCCATCCAAGGTGTCCCCTGTCTCACCCCCCTTGGTACCCAGCTGAATGTTAACCTTCCTGCCACCCATAAATGTTTACTCCGTATTAAAAATTAATAATAAACTTCTTGTGCATGCTTACAAAATTACGTAGAGTGCTCACAGAAAGTCTTTCAGAAGCTTGCCATTTCATTCAAAATTTATGTTTTATAACTGAAAGCCATAAGTAAAACAATTTCAAATAATATTAAATTAAAACCCAAATAATAGTTCTAAAAGAGCTTTACTGAGTTAAAAAGTTTATTGACAAGCAGTCTCATTGGGTGGTTTTTAATTTGTTACACCTTTGCAATACAATTTATGTAAGTGGTATGTTTTTTAAAATCAAACATTTGTGTTTAGTATACCTTTGCAAGCCAATGACTACACTAGCAATTAATATGTCTGTGAAGAAGACATTGTATGTGCAGATATAAATATTGCTTGCCAGTGAAACCAATAAATTTGTAACACTTTTACAGATTTAAACAGATGTACCATTTCTGTTTTTTTTTTTCCCTCCCTGGCTTTAAGAGGGAAAGTAATCATACTTTAACTAAATAACACTATTACTATTGTGCCACACTATTAAATATCGTGGTATTTATAGACGTGTGGGGTTGTCATGCTTGCAAATGCTTTATTGTCGTTGAGGAAGATACATAATCAATTGTATTTACTGCTATTTACTCAGGTGTTAACCCTTTTGTACTGGTTCCAGTGTGACCAGATAATCCAAGTCAGAGAGGACACTTTGAGCTAGGGCATAATTTGTAAACTACAGTTTCATTTAAAAGCACCCAGATTTCACTTAATCACTGAGTTCTTACTGTGTGCTGATGGACAGTCTCCTATAATCATGCATGCGCTTTTAATGTTAATATGAACCAGCTGGATGAGCCACCAAATCAAGGAAACCAGCCAGCAGGAGAATAACTGAACTATTTGGCCAAGCACAGGGGCTTTTCAGTTATAGTTTGTAAAACCTGAATTAGTGAAGTAGTGTCCTCCCTCACATGGATTACCTGGTCACCCTATTAAAAGCGGTTACAGTGTGTTTGATTCTTTGTACCAGTTTTTGATACATTTCCTATACCATTACTTTTAAAAGTGTTTACTAGGTTAAAGTGCAAAGTTGTAAGCTGTGTAAGTAGTTAGTACAATCTGCAAACAGCAATACAGAGGCTTTGCTGTGTTCTGTAACTTCATATCTACTGGCTTGCAGATCCATTATTTGTCCCCGCCTCTCTGTGTCTGTGTGTGGCATCTGCATGTTCTTCTTGTGCTTGTTTGGTTTCATTGGCATCCGATGTTTCTTCCCATGGTACAAACATCTGCTGTTAGGTCCCTTAAAATTGCCCATGGAATATGATATTTTTTATATGTGCGAATGTGCTGACATCCTTTCCAGGGTGTCTCCTCCCTCTGCCCTGTGCCCCCTGAGAAAGCCTGAAGGCCCAACGCTGTGCAGTACAGCAGGGTTCCCCTACTGGTCCTGGAGGTCTAGAATCCAAAGCAGTGTGTTGAATTCCCTGCTCAGGCACGCTTTAGTCAGCTACTTACCAGGTAGAGTAGGTGTGTCTGAGCAAGGAAATCTGGGAACTGTGTTGGATTCTGGTGCTAGGACCGGAATTGGGGAACCCTGCTGTACAGGTTGCGGCGTGATGGATGGATGGATGTATGGCTGGATGATAAGTGTAATGATGAGTCATGCCACTGTTGAGGACACTAGTAACTTACCAGTTCTTATTACTACTCCAACTTCGTCTATAACTAATATAGATATAACTGAAGCTGATGTTTTGCAAAGCCTAGCTAAGCTCAAAATAAATAAATCA
>JAODKF010006650.1:0-14908 GCA_026779585.1 Mormyrus proboscirostris
AGCTCTGGGAGGCTATTCTGACATCCTGCAAAGAAATTCAAGCAGAAACTCTCCAAAAACTCACAAGTTCAATGGATACAAGAATTGTGAAGCTGCTATCAAATAAGGGGTCCTATGTTAAGATGTTTTTGACTCATATTCCGCCCAGATGAGATGGGTCGCCCACTTTGTGGGTCTGTCCCTGCAGAGGAGTCTAAGGGCTTTTGAAATGATAAGCAGAGGTGAGACTGAGCAAAATATTCAAATTATGGCATAGGGCTTTGAACACTCGAGAGGTGAATTGGAGACCCTGATCAGAGATGATGTCGTTGGGAAGTCCGTAGTAGCAAAAAACCCAGGTGATCAGGACCTCCCTGAGATCGGCAGCATTTGAAAGTTTGGTTAATGCGAATAGGCGACACATTTTGGAAAAGTGATCAACAACGGTGAGCATGATGGTGTTACCTTTACAGGCGGGGAGATCGGTAATGAAGTCCATAGCTAAGTGGGACCAGGGATGAGAAGAAATGGGCAAGGGCTGAAGCAGGCTGGCAGGAGGTTAGTGGGTTGATTTCAGTTGAGAGCATTCGAAGGCAGGATGCCACATATTTCTCCACTGCCGATCTCCAGCCCAGCCACTAATATCTCCACACCACCAGAAGTTGTGTGGCAGAAACATCGGGGTGCCCAGTGCAATGGGAAGTGTGGATACACCTGAGCACCGCAATCTGCTCAGAACAAGGGATGTTTGGCCTGTAGGGCATCCCAGGGGTTGGCGTACAGCGGTCATTAATGTTTCGAAAGGTCTCACAATTTATGTAACAATAATGTTATGACTTGTTACACTGGGGGAGTCTGGGTTTTTACTGAGTATGAAGCGAGGATCTATTTTTACCCGTCGTTTAAAATCATTAGCCCTATATGGTATGTTTGCTATCTTTATTAAATTGATCAATTATAATCATGTTAATTCATGTATTGAAAGGAGTTTGACAGTAGTCAGTACTGCTGTAAAGTAAACAGGTTACAAAATTTCAAAATGGTTAACGGTTGAGAATAATCATTCATAATTTAGAAAAGTAATCAAAAAGTAATCAAATGTAATTAATTACATTACTTTCATATAGTAATTGAAATATTTACACTATCATTACATTTTAAATAGAGTAACTTGTAATTGTAATGGATTACATTTCCAAAGTAATCTTCCCAACACTGATGACCATAAACCGGTTCACCTTGTCCCAAAACATGGTACACATGAAGGCCTGGAATATAGAAGGGCTGTTAGCTAACCCATAAGGCATCACTCGGTACTCATACTGGCCTGTATTAGTGATGTAGGAGGTCTTCCACTAGTCCCCTTGGCGAATGCTCACTAGATTGTAGGCGCTTCAGAGGTCCATTTTAGATTTTAGTAAAAACCTTTGCCTTTCTGAGCTACTCAAGTGCTGATGGGATCAACAGCAAGGGTTCTCGTCCTTTCATGGAGATTGCGTTGAGGGCTCGATAGTCGATGCATGGGTAGTGACCTCCATCCTTCTTCATGAAGAAGAATCCGTTTGAGACCGGTGATGTGTAAGGATGATGATACCTTGTTCGAGTCCCTTGCTTATATATGTCTCCATGGTCTCCTCCTCCTGAATAGATAGGGGGAATAGGCAGCCCTTTGGAAGCGGTGCGCCCTCTAGCATTTCGATGGCGGCCACATTCTCTATGCAGAGGTAGCTGAAAGGATAGGGCCTTACTGAAGATATCTCAGTAATCTATGTTCTCTGCTGGAATCCGAGAGAGGTCCTCTGGTTCAGGGCTCTCCACAGAAGAGGCAGAGCAAGGCAGGGCCATACAATGAAGAAGACCATGGGTCGACCAGACGGTTAGCTCACCTGTACTCCAGTCGATTTGGGGGTTATGATCACTTAGCCAGGGATGTCCAAGGATCACAGAGTCCTTCACTTTAGGAAGGATTAGGAAGCTGAAGGTTTCAACATGAAATATCCCTGCCTGGATATCCCTGTATTTAGTCCGCGTCTCGGTCCGTCTACCCCAGATCCGTCATTGTAATGTTGCTTGTGTGTTACCCTGACCCAAGTAAAGACCTCGTTACCCGCTCTCTTGCCTGCCTGCCTGCTTTTTGGGCTGCTACCCGCCTTCTCGACCCATGCATCGTGACACCAATAAGCCAGTAACCCCGCTTTGTAGTACAGGCTCCAGGACATATACCAAGTTGGACTTATTCCAAAGCGACATATACTGAGGTACCACTGTATTTTGTTTAAATGGAACCCTGCCAGAGACTCAAGCCCTGGTCCCAGAAGAAGGCACAGGAAGGCATTGCCCACCACACAATGAAACTCCTCGGGATCCTGGCGGGCTTCCCCCCACCCCCCAGGCAGATACATGGTCCAGTCCCACCTTACAGAAATGGCCATCCATCTGCTACAGCCAGGTGTTACGTGGGCATCCCCTCGGCCTGGTCCAGCAGCTCGGATCCTCAGCAATGAGGATCCTGTGAGCTGGATCACCCTCAGGGAAACACGCCACAAGGCCGTAGTGCCATAACTAACGCTCCCTTGCAGTGCAGGTAATGTGCCTCATTCGAGAATCCTCATTCAACACAAAGTCAATCCAGCAGTAGCCAAGGAAGATGAATAGAATAAAAAGTGCACATGTGATGCTACATTTATATAGGGAAATTATTTTTTTTAACATGTTTCCTGTATGTTTTCATGTTCTGTATTATAAAACACTTTTTGTACATTTTATAATTTCTACATATTTTTCATATAAAGTGAGTATGTTTCACTATGAAAACTGAGTGCTCCATAAGCATTTCTTTGGTGTTACTAGGTAATCTCTCATATGAAACTTGATATTATTGTACATTTCCTGCACGATTCACAGATTTTATTCTTTTTTTCCTCTATTATTGTTCATGTAATAAAAACAAGATTACACAGGATGGTAAAATTTTGGTTTGACATTTATTCATAACAGACAACATCACTAGGATCAGAACTAACTTGAGTACCAACAAAGAGCTTAAAACATACAGTAAACAGCATCAACTTTGGTCTTCTTCAGTGCTTGATGCTGTGTGGCCAGGTATAAAAACTTAAGTGTTTAAAAACTTTTCCACAAAATTCTAGTACTTTAATCACTTTATAAACCTTACATGTTGCTACCCTACTGTTATCTTGGGAAAAATCTTGAAACTGTGGATGGGTCACCTTAGTAAGTGTTCTCGTAATGCCAACCAATAAAATATACACAGCATGCTACATCATCATTTTACCAAATTCCATACCTTTCAAGAGCATAGACTTTTTTGTTGTCACTCCTTTATTTTCATGCTCAGAAGTTTTTTGCTGACTGATGTTTTGGGCAATGCCCTTCTGCGATTTTGAAATTTACATAAGAGAATGAAAAGAGAACAGAGACTAAGGAATTTGAAGAAGTTAATACAACACTAAAAAATTATTTCACTAAATGGATAAGGGTAACTAGAACGAAAATTTATAAAGAAATTTTGAGATGTGCCTGTTGTGCTGACCTTGGAAGAGCTGGTGATCTTAAAAAAGTACCTGGCCTGTGCGTTGCTAGGTGATTGCTAGCTGGTTGCGAGTGTGCTGCTAGGTGGTTGCTAGGCATTGCGTGGTGGTTGCTAGGTGGTTGCTATGGTATTGCAATGTGGTTGCTAAGGTGTTGCTAGGCATTACTAGGTGGTTGCTATGGTGTTGCTAGCTGGATGCTAGGGTGTTGGAAGGCGTTACTAGGTGGTTTCAAGTGTGTTGCTAGGCATAACTAGGTGGTTGTTAGGGTGTTGCTAAGTGGTTGCTAGGGTGTCGGTAGACATTGCTAGGGTGTTACAAGCTGGTTGCTAGGTGGTTCCTAGGGTGTTGCTAGGCATTACTAAGTGTTTGCTAGAGCGTCGCTAGGCATTTCTAGGTTGCAAGGTTTTGCTACAGAAACAGGGCGCATATTGGAACATACACAATTAACAAGGACTAACAAAAGCGCACTAAGGAAGACTAGGAATGTGTACAAGCAAATCCAAAATCAAACAGGACACAAGCAGGGCAAACTACAATAGGGAAGCAAAGTACTAATAACAAACACTAGGGAACAGAAAACCAATAAATACAAACAGCAGAGGTGGCCTAAAACCCATGGAGGGTCACAGCTTCTGTGCCATATGTACAATTCAGTGGACCATGCAGCAGTCCAGGGAGTACTGAAAACACACAAAGGTCAAGCACGAACATAGAGAAGGGAACAGGAGGTCCAGCAACACCTGCTGGCAAACGGGGAAGAGATATGAAGGGCAGAGACAGACAGGCGCTGACTCTGACACACACCAGTCAGCCAACCATATCTCAAGACCAGAACAACACCTTGTATAATTATAATTTTATTAATGCTTACATACTTGATGTAGCCACCATATACTGTACAGGCCAACCATGCTTGGGTTTTTTTACATTTTGCCACTATTGCTGTAGCATATTGGATCGTCTTCCATCTTTGAGTTGTCATACTTGTGAATTGCATTAGTTTTGATCTTACTGTAACTCACCGCATCCTTGCCATTGTTCCACTGCACTACAGTAAACTTTCTCACCGCCTGAATGACAAACTCACAATTCTTCAACATCTATTATAAAATGTATGTCAAATTCAAATAAACATCAGGAATATATAAAATGTCTGCTCCTGTGAAATGGCTTATGTCATATCAATCATGATGGTGAGCTAGTAATCCCACTCCTGTAGCAGAAACGCCACTGCTTTGCTAGAAATTGGTGCAAAAACAGTCTGCATAGATAGTCTATCATGTTAGAGAAGCTGCAACATGCATTTGTGCTGAGCCTACCTCCACCACTTTGTATAAAAAGAATCTAAAGCAAACTGAATGAACAATGTTGTTTTGGTACATTGTTATTTTTATGAACATGAGAACACTTATAAAGATTTTAAAAACTTTATAAAACGTTACATGGAATTTATAGCCAATGCTAGACTTAGCTAAAATCATCCTAGCTAATTTATTTAAATCAAATTCATTGTATTATTTTATTATTATTATTTGTTTGTTAGTCTATTTATTTATTTATTTCCCTATCTCTCTTCTGTCCTATCTTTCCTTCCCAACGATTTGACATCACCACCCTGCTGTACGTTGTAGAAGTCTTTAAAAAATAAATAAACAAACAAACAAATACTCCAACTAAAAAAAAATTAATTACTCAGTGCCACCAAAATGAAAAGTACAATCAGCATCGTTTTAACCATTAGAGTCAAAATGCTTAGATATGTTGGGTAACTTACAGGCTTTTGCAGCTAAACCTTAATGTTGTGTTATATGCATGAACTGTTTTGAGAATTGCTCTTATAGTCTTGAGAATGTTAAACACATTTCATGAAATGTGCCAAAGCAATTGGAAAAAAACTGTAACATTCTCAAGATGATAAGAGCATTCCTCAGAACACTTCAACCGTATAGCACAACACTGTGGTTTAGCAACAAAAGCCTGAAACTTGCCCAAAACAATTAGAGTTTTTCTGGATTACTTTGGAGCATTTCTCAAATGAGAATTAACATTTGCAAAACAACAAGCATAATCCCCACCCATTGTGTCACTTATGGCCAACAGAACATGCTTTCTCATTGCTTCACACAAATTTCCAAATGTTTTTATACATATATGCAAATAGTTTTGTGCAATTGTCATCATTTGGTACAATTTTCAGTTGCTTTTGACCTTGTAGGTCAAAATACATTATTTAGATTCCTATTGTAATAATTTCATACCAAAACCAATATATGCATGTGATTACGTATCTTGTAAGGCACCACATGCAAAACAGTTAACCAAGCTTTCAAATTGATTAAAAAATGTATTCCATAAATTTCAGTGATGTACACTTGTAATGTTTGATAAAGTTGTTACTTGCTTGCAGTATTAGTTGGATAATGAGCTTCAGTTACAAAGGGGAGTATCTTAATCTCCTAGTGATGCTGAGTACTGAATTTGCTCCACAAGTGTAATTCATCAACTGTTATCTGTGAAATACAGATGCAGCAAGAGTACAACAGAGCTACGCCTGGTGAACGTGTAGGAACCTGCACAGCAATCATTGACCAGGGGCAACTGCCTGCTAGTGGAAATGGATGGAGAAGAGAAAGGGGAGTTGGGATGCGTGGCGGTATAGTGTGGGCACAACGGCAGAAGAGGGGAAAAGGCAGAAGAAGTCAGTGTAAGTATGATACTGAGCTACACAATTCTGAATGATAGTCCATTCCCACTTCCTCACTGTCACTGACTTGTCATTTTTCTTATTTTGGGTAAGTTGCAGGCTTTTGTAGCTAATCAGAATCAGAATCGGGTTTATTGCCAAGTACATTCACAGATACAAGGAATTTGCTTTGGTGGTTGGTGCCAGAGATGAGGAGGTTGATATATAAGTATATACTGTAAATATATAAATTTATATGTTCATGGGTATGTTCAGGTACTAATATACATATAAACAGTTAATGTGTGTAGAATATAATACAGCAGTGGAATCTATACATATGTAATATGTGCATACTTGTGCTAGGATGGGGAAATGGGATTTGAGTGAGTGTTCCTGGCCTTGTTGATGAGGCGGGCCACGGTGGGGAAGAAGCTGTTCCTATGCCGTGATGTTTTGGTCCCAATGGACCGCAACCTTCTGCCAGGGCAGTAGAGGTGCACCGTTCCCAGAAACACAGCAATACCGGGTCGATGCGTGGAGCGGACAGGGCAAGCCCCACTTCCGGCTCCCTGTTCCAAAAATCCATTTAATATATGATCCCCTTCATGGGGACATATCAGATATTAAACTGTAATAATCACAACTTCATTGATCCCCAAGGGGAAATACCTTTTTTTTGTCCACGATGGGCAGCCACCTGTTGGGGCACCCAGGAAGCTGGGGGTTAAGGGCCTTGCTCAGGGACCCGCAGAGGCTGGGTTTGAACCTGCAACCTTGTGATTAGGCACACAGGCTTAGCCCACTGAGCCACATGCTGCCCCTAAAGAGTGTCACCCCAGATTAAACCATAATGTTGTGCAATATACATTAACTGTTTTGAGAAATGCTCTTGTAGTCACAAGAATATTAGGTAGGTTTCATAAAATGTGCCTAAGCCGGATAAACTGGTGCTTGGCTGCTCTCTACTGTTCACTTTTATACGTCACCATCGGAACATCGGTCAACGTCCTTTGTTTAGTTGGAGGGCTAGTGATAGAAGCTTCTGGATATAGAATAGAGGTGCTTTATTTGTTAGGACGTTTTTACATACTCAACTTGCTTTCATGAAAGACACATACACGTGTATATTCTTGGAGCAGAAGACAGAGTCAGTCAGTGTCCAGCACCCCTGAAGTAGGCGGGGTACAGGGTGATATGATCACAGAAATCCTACCAGGCACCAGTACAAGTCTGAACTACCCATATAAGCCCAAGCAACAGTATCATATATATTTTACCCATATTTATCCAGACGAATTCCTTGGTAAATACAAAAAATGCAGCATTTTTAATAAACACAGAACGCGTACTGTTATCTTGCATACATACGACGAATTATAAAGATTGTCAAGTTAGGGCCATCGAATTTTAAAAAGCACGTTGGAAAAAATTGCGAAGGATTTAACGGCAAGTATTTTGAGCCATTTTGCACTCCATAGCTTATGAATCGTCACGTGGGTGTAGCCGGAACAGCGGAACAATAGTTACCGCTTCAAGAAAGAAATATGGTGGGCAGTAATAAGTGTGAGTGAGTCTTTGATCATGACCCTGTCTTTATACATGTGAAATTACAGGTGTATTTGTTACGTGTCGCTTTCATGGATGCATCTAAGAAGTGACAGGTTTATGGATCTGAGTGGTTGACTGAGGTGGTTGCAGCGCAGCTCCAACCTTGGCTTCTGATGACGACCTGCGAGTGAGCTGTCTTATGGCAGTTTTTAACACGATGCAATGGGAAACTGCTGGACTGAATGCTGTGGCATTTTTAGAAGAGAGGCCAGTAGAATCCATCGAGGAGGGGGGTAAGTTAACTAGTACGGTTTTATCAGTGCGGGGGGTAGGGATAAGTATACGGAGGATACTATTACAGCGCTACACTGAGTTAAACCGGTGTTGGATATATCAGATAAAAAGACCGTACCGTGTGAACAACATTTCGCCAAAGTATTTGATTAAATAGTCGATTTTATCCAAGGAAACAAACTGACTTTTTAAATAAATTGTCATTCATAACACTGCAGTATATTGCAGCGTATTATGCAATACTTAATTAACACGGGAAACGTCGCTGTAATATATGCATTGGATTGTGTGTGTGTGTGTGTGTTTAACATCCGTTTACTTCTTTTTTCCTAGCTATTAGATTTACTATGTAGATGGTGAATAAATTATGACACCGAATTGCGCTCCTATTATGAACCACGTCCTTTGCTATATAAATATTTTTATACATAGAAAAGAGATTGTGCCACTTGATTGGCATTGTGGCATCATCTAATGACGTATCCTTCTGGGTCGTATTGACAGTCCCTTTTAAAAGGCCAGATGCTGGGGTTTTAGTTACGCCCTTGAAATCCCATCCCACCTCAGGCCAATGACACCCTGTGACTTAATATTCCAGTCAAATACTTCCGACCAGTACACTGAATTCTCCTATTACTTTAACTATGCTTCATTTTCGGGAATGTCAATGCATATATTATGAATGATAGTAGTACAAGACTGAAAGAAGAGATGACCACATATGTTTCCAGTCAATTAAAAGTATTATTTGACCTCCACTAGGAAAATGTAAATGGACCAGTTTGCTGTAAAGTGCTTTTCCTTTTCCTGATCACACAGGTCGAAGTACTTCAGAAGTAGCACCACTGGGGAACATTACACTATAGAGGTATCACCCTTAAATATTGAGGTTCTCTTAAAATCCCTGAATGGAGGTTTTAATTTAGTGTTTGTTTTTGTAGTTAAAGAATACCAATTCAGTGATATGTATGTATTCTTTCAAATACTTTGTTAATGGGTTTCCTACATATTATATTCATGCATCGATTTTTTTAACATTTATACTTTCAGTGAATCATTTTTGGCAGATGTGTTGTCTGTAGCTATTTTTTGTCCCTCTCTCTCTCTCTCTAGTTTGAAAATCTTGTGGAGAGTGATGAGGTGAGTGGGTGTAATTCTTATGGCGTTCAAACAATATAAAATCTGCCAGAAATATGTTCGGTCTTCTCTGAAATATTTTTATTTTGTGATTTCTCCTTGTTCAGGCAGAAAGTCCAAGAGGTACCCAGAGGTGTGTATTGTCGGTGACAGGTCTGGGTGCTTGTTTTGTGTGAAGAACTAAATCCAAGCTCCACTGTGTCAGCAGAGCCCATTTAGAATGATGAGTGCAGAAATCGATACAACCATTGCTTTTTTCTTTTTAAAAAAATTGTACATTTCGTAGGAAAAAAATGTTTTTATGGGTTGAACATAAAGTTTTTTTTAATTTTTATTATTTTAGTGATGCATACTAGTGAAAGTAGCTGAAGTCTAGTTTAAAAAATGAGATTATTTTTGGTTGCAGTTGGCTTCTAGTATAATATCAAAGCCTCCTTAAGAATACTAAAATCAATAAGCAAAACAGTAAAAATTGAGTCATGCTGTGTTCATATTTAAGCATGATTTCTATGATATTTCAGGGAGCCTGGGCAGAGCAATAGAACCCAGCAAAAAGACCTTGAAGTAGCTTATTCACAATTACAGATGCAGCTATGAAAGTGAGTCATATTAGGTTGAATGGCAATTAGCAATGTGTGCCTGTTCCTGACTTCTGACAGTCAGCACCTCCTAAATGTTTGTATTTCAAACAGCATGAGGCAAGTAACGGTTACGCAGAAGACAGATGGTGCTAGAATTGCAGGTTTATTGGTCATAAAACCTGCAAAAAGAGGAACAGGGGTCATATGTTACAGCTGACTGACTGGGAGACACTGATACCTATCTGGACAGTTGTTAAACTTAACAAAAATATGACCTGAAAAATTATCACAGAACTGAATCAGCACCTCTGTGACCCTGTCTCAGCAACAAAGGTGTGAACTTCACTTGCCTGGCAGGGTTTACATTTAAAAACCACTTGCATCCATGGCCAATGCCACAAAAGCACAAAGCCCACTGTAAACCTGAGCCCCTGAGCAAAAGGGAAGAATAAATGATGAGTCATCTTTCGTCCTTTTAAGATTTAGCAGTATCTGGATAAGGAAAGCCAGAAGATACCTCAGATCACACTGAAGCACAGTGGCTGTTTCAAAAGGCAGCCATCTTGTGGGAGTCATTAGGCCGATCGGCTGCTCAGCATGGCCGTAAAATGGCCAAGGAATATGAAGCTAAAAAACCAGGGGCACTCAATGTCACAATGTTCCCCCATGATATTCTGGCATTCCAAGATGATCATTATCAATGGCACTTACATAGCTATACACAGTTCAGCACCTCTATGACAAATGAACTTGCTCTGAAGGCAAAAGATGAGCCATATATAAGTGCATAAGGTGATTCCGTTATTTTGTTTTCCTATGAAAATTAGGCAGAAAACATCGTGGAGGGAGAATGTTATACACTTCCAATTGAAGTTCTTTGAATTAGATTTTAATGTTTCTTTAGAGGAAATTAACAAAAGTAAAAATTGCTAAATTGTTTTTATAGTTAGTAATGCTATTTATTTGTATGTCTACACTGTGTAATCCCTATTTCAGCTCATCTGTGTTGCTTAGTTTTCATTGTTTTTAAATATTTTGCTTTTATGAGGGTCTGTGTCAAAGATTAGAATGACATATTATCTATTTCACCATTCATTGAGTTAAGTCCATTTTCTGAGCCATTTCACAGTTTCTGCTCTTTGCTGGAAGTCGCTTGAAGGCTTTACGCCACCCACAAAATCTGTTAAATAGGGAAATTGTACAGGCAGGTGCTGATGGGTCCAGGTCGCTTGTTGAAGATGCTTCACGGGGGATTGTTTTTGATGTTCTCGGGCCACAGGCCTATCAGTGAGGATGAGATCGCCTACCTGAGAGAGAACCGCTATGCCGCTATCACCGACAAGCAGCTGCTGATTGACGGAAAGCTCCAAGCCGAGGTGCGTGTGCCCTTCAGCTGTCACTTGCAAACATATGACAACGTTTGTTCATAGGCAAACATACAGTGTATTCAGATCCTCCCAAAAGCATTCAGAATTTCACTCAACATTTTGCTCCAGAAATTCGCATGAAGTTTACTGTACGTTTAAAAGAGAACTTATCATGAAACTTTAATGAAGAGTTTCGTATGTTGTGATGGAGGCAGCGGTGGCCCAGTGGTTTAGAAGTGTATTTGTGATTGAAAGGTTGTTGGTTTGAATCCCCGACCACCAAGGTACCATTGAGGTGCCGTGGGTAAGGTACCGCCCCCAGGCATTGCTCTTTGGGCAGTAAATAATAGGTTAAATGCAGTAAATAATAAATTGGTTAAATGCAGTAGACAGATTTTATTGTTGTGCTTTTCATTCATTTCACAAAATGGCATAGAGCACTTATTTAGATAAATCCATTTTAATTTGTTTTGTCATTTAACTTTAATTTTGATTTTAATTAAAAATTCTCAGTTTTTCATGTTTTGTCCCCCTCCGCCCCACCAGAGCCGGTTTTAGATGCCTAACACATCTCCTGTTATCGTCTCTGCCCAGTTAGCAGCTCAGGAGGACCAGTTAAGGGTAGAAGAGGAGGCTGAGTATGCAGCCCAGCGCCAGGCTGCCAGGGCAGCCCAAAAGCGCAAGTGTGCTCAGGTGAGGGGGCTCCGAGCAGGCTGTGCCCCTAACCCTGCAAGCTGTGCCCCTAACCCTGCAGGCTGTGCCCCTAACCCTGCAGGCTGTGCCCCTAACCCTGCAGGCTGTGCCCCTAACCCTGCAGGCTGTGTCATTCAGCCCCTCCCCTGAAAGGCTGTGTGGCCCTGCTTTTCGGCTCTGCCCCTCAGCCAGCCACCTGACATACTCCCCTGTCATGTGACACTATCTACTACTCTTAAACTATGCTCACAGTGAAACGCTTCCCTACTTGGCTGTTCTATCCTGTAATCTGTGTCTCGGGCCTGAGTCCCCACTCTTTCCTGTAGACAGACCAATCGCATCCTCCCTTGTTCAGATCTTGCTTTTAAGGAAGGACACATCCCCTGAATAGAGTTGGTCCAGCGGTGCTCTCTGCTGGAACAGTTCCTTGTTTCTTGGTATAATAACAGTATTCCCAGCATGCTGCTGAGAGACTTTCTCATAAGCCCTGAAAAGGAGTGAGCATTGTGGTTAGTGTTTCAGAAGTGTGGGCACTTAGTCCATTTGCTGATTGAGGTCGCAGAGTAACTGACAGTTTCTTCATTACATGCCATTGGGTACATCGACCTGCTGCAAAATAATTCCATCATCATTAATCCATTCTGATTTCTGTTTTCCTCATTGTTTTCTTTCTTATCCTCACTCTTAAGTTCTAGGTCACTCAACCATCCTGATCCAAATGAGTTTTTTACTCAAGTCTGAGACACACAGTGTTTTAATTACATAATCTGCATAATATAATAATCCAGTAACATGCTAAATCGGTAATAGGTTCATACTATACATAAATCGCGAATGAACAATAAACGTTTAAAAAAATAAATAAATAAAAAATCTGCAGGTAAGGGCCAATTTGGAACTTCTGCATTCGTAACTTATGATTGTGTGATGGCAAAAAGAAGCGGAAGATCCTTGCCAAAAATTTTGATGAATGGTAAAAATGTCTGCTAAGATTCTATTGTCTTTATTACTAGTTGGTGAGAGACAAAGCTGACACTGAAAGCTATGGAGACCATCATAAAACGTGAGTAGCCCGTGGGTGGGCTGGAGTGTGCTGTCACAGCCAATCAAAATTTTTAGGTCAATGAGCAAAAAGGAAGGGATGTTATTATATTATATTGTCTTGTATTCAATGTTTGAGGTCTTAGAAACCTGCTGAAATTAACTGGAAAAATACAGACAGGAGATACAAATTGCTTGAAACCAAAGTGTGTGCTAAAATAAGCCAAAGGTCTTAGTTATCCAGCTGAAATAGCTCTGAAATAGTTCTTGAATGTCCTTCACACCAAGTATTCATAAACAGGCAGTTATACTCTTAGCTGAGTAAGAAGCACTAATGTAGTATGTTCCCAGCTACTCTCTGTGTGTGACAGTCACTTCCAATCAATGTTTTCATTCACTGTAATGTACTATAATATACAGCACCCTCCACAATTATTGGCACCCCTTGTAAAGATTTGTAAAAAGAGTTAGAAAAAATCCATCTTTTGGCAAAGCAGATTCATCTCACACTGAAAAAATATAAAAATCCAACCTTTCGTTGAAATGGATTGAATGAAAGAAAAACAAATCCTTCATCAAAAAATAATTATTTTTTAACAAAAACACATGTACCACGATTTTTGGCACCCCTGCATTTAATACTTTGTTCAACCTCCCTTTGCCAGTGTAACAGCACTGAGTCTTCTATAACATTTTATAAGGTTGGAGAATACAGAGCAAGGCATCCGAGTCCATTCCGCTTTACAGAATCTCTCCAGATCACCCAGGATCCTAAGCCCTCTCTTGTGCACTCTCCTCTTCAGCTCAGCCCAGGTTCAGGTCAGGGGACTGAGATGGACATTGCAGAAGCTTGATTCTGAGGTCAGCTAACCATTTTATGTTGATTTGGACATGTGCTTAGGATCACTGTCCTGCCGGAAGATCAAATGAAGGCCCAGCTTTAGTTTCCTCGCAGGGGCAGCCAAATTTTGATATAAAATGTCCTGGTATTTCATGGATTCTATAGTGCCATGTACCCTAACGAGGTTTCCAGGGCCTTTGGAGGAAAAACTGCCCCACAGCATCACATATGACAGAAAAAGCTTCTTTCTGTCATACTTTTCAAAAAAATCTGTTAGCGTGAAGGTGAAGCTGATGGTTTTTTCAGAGACGTGGTAACCCCAAGATTTTACTTGGCCTTGTGATCCTCGGGGATTTTTTGCCCCTCTTATGGTCCTCCTCACTGTATGTGGGGGCTAAATAAACGTGGGTCCTCTTCCAGGCAGGTTTCTAACAGTTCCAGTTGATGTCCACTTTTTAATTATTGCCCTAACAATAGAAATGGGCATTTTAAGGCGAGTAGCTATTTTTTCATACCCATTCCCTGACTGATGAAGGTCAGCACACTTCTCCCTCATTTAGTCTATATGTTCTCTTATCTTTCCCATGTTGATGGGTGACTAAGGGAATTTGACCTCTGTGTCTCCTCATGTTTGTTCCCCAGTTAATCAGGAAGTCATGGATTACATCCTGAAGGTTCCTATTCACTCCAATCAACTCAAAGGTGTATAATTTACATGGGAAACATGCTTCCGTTACATTGTGTTCACTATATTTTGCAGGGGTGCCAATAATCGTAGCACATGTGTTTTGTTAAACAATAATTATTTCTTGAATTTAGGTTTTGTTTTTCTTTGAATAAATTAATTTCAATGAAAGGTTTGAGTTTTCTCATTTTTTCAGTGTGAGATGAAGCTGCTTTGGCAAATGGTGGATTTTTTTCTAACCCTTTTTACAGATCTTTACAAGAGGTGCCAATAATTGTGGAGGGCTCTGTACATATAATATACATAATATACTAATTATAATCAGTTTTTGACCATGGCAGATACTTTATTTCTCTTCTTCTTTTGATTCTTCAGTCTGGCCGGTATGGGTGATGGGGAGTCGTGCCTGAGGAACACGAAGCCCCCATTAGAGCAGTTTCGGAGCAGCCGTGAGTACTTCTGTGGGGTTGGGGTGGAGTGAGGGATACCAGAGCATTCCGGG
>JAODKF010006651.1:0-14907 GCA_026779585.1 Mormyrus proboscirostris
TGACTGTGACTCTTTATGTTCAACTGGTTGGTTGAAACAAAATCCTGGTTTGGATTTTTACTTTCTGGCCCTGAAATATCCACCTCTGGATATATGTGCATGTTGTGTGATTTCAAAGATTAAAATAAAGCGCAGCAGCCTACAAGGAAGAGAGTAACCATGTTAAAAAATTGATATGCTCTTTCACTACTCAGGGATTCATCTTGGGAGAGATAGCCACAGTGTCACAATGCCCACCCTGAAGTGAAAGTGCATGTCAAAGAAACACTGCTAGAAATGTCTTTTCAGTGTTATATAAAATATACTGTTTATTCACATAAACAATTATGCCCAGAGTAAGATCATATATCAATATAGAAAAAAAGAGCTCCACCTCAAAGTGACACCTAAAAGTATGAAAAACAGAGAGAGAATGAGAGAAAGATAGACAGAGAGATGCAGAGACAGGCAGACAAAGGAAAGAAAGAGCAGGGATCAGTTAAGGTATAGTTTAAATAATGTTTAGGTGAACAGAGAGATAATAGCTAATTTTGTACTTACATTTGCTCTACCTGTGACTCCTCCACTCCTATTTCAAGTCTGGCTTGACTAAACAGAGAGAGAAAGAGAGAGAGAGAGAGAGAGAGAGGCAGGAATGTTAATTTCACTCGTGTTATTTCTCTGGTTACCTATAAATGATAAATCATCCATTTCAACAAAGCAAAGTTTTACTAATATTACACGATAATAATAACTGTAAGCTGTAACACCTGCAAACTGTAACTTTATGGCAAGTTAAAATACCACTAAGTTGGACAATAAATCTACTCATAGCATTATTTAAAAATGAAGGCTATAAAGACAATTCTCTCTTTCATACACACAGTTTCTGCACAAAACTGTAGTTTTGTACACAAATGACACATAACTCAATAGGCTTATATTATTATGCATGTTTTAAGTTCGACTGAATAAAATAAGTCTTGTAATAATTACCTGTTAAGCATTTACACAATTTTGGCCCAGATACTATTTAGTGAAGATGTGTCTTAATTTTTTATCATTTTAAAATTGTACTAATTCTAACTCTTTTCTTATTTTACGTTTTCTGTTTTAATTCAGTATTATTAATAATAATATTAAACATATCCCAAAACATTGTCATTGTTAACTCTGTGTGCAAGCTTACGTGTAGGCAAACCCCCCCCCCCCCTCACTTGCTCTCTATCTCTCTCTCACACACACACACACACACACACACACTCCAGCCCTTTGCACTCTTCACATGAAACGTCCCTCTTCATTAACATTTCAGCTACTTTGGACAGTAGCTAATCTGACCTCTTCCTTAATCTTTCTCTGGGCCACGTTTCTCTCCTCATCCTCCTCCTCCGACGCGTCTCCTTTAATCGCTAATTCTGCCTCCTCCTCCGGCCCTGCAGCAGTTGCTGCAGCAGTAGAACTTGTGGTGGCAAACATATCGGAAAGTTTTGCGCATTTTGTTGAGTCCACTTGAAGGATGTTTTGCCTTTTTTCTCTGAGCTTTTCTGCGCCCCCCTTGCACTTTTTTGCAACTACTCTATAACTCTGGTCAGCTCAAATGCAAAATTTGATAACCTTGGTTAAAAAAGGGAGGGAGGGGCGAGCCGAGGAGGACTGATGTATTTCATCGGATTAGTCCAATGTCGTTCAAGAAAAGAATATATTTTTTTGGGGTAAATTATGATTATTATCCGGCCCAAAAATGTGCGTCGGAATACCGGGCATTACCCGGTACTCCAGATGGCCAGTCCAGACCTGCCTGTCAATTTCTCTTCTAAAAGAAAATAACGGTCAACACGAAACCCTCCCCATACATATACCGTTAACTTACTAAGTGCTGTACACGGCAAAACACTTTTTCAAAAACGAACAAGATAAAAAAAAAAAAAAATTCATCATCTATTTAACAAAAAAACCATAGTGCTTTTTATTAAGTTTATACCGTAATTTTTTAATGTCATTAATGGATTAACGAACGAACAAATGTACCTCTCCTCAGACGGGCTCGCGACCCCCAGAGGAGAGATGCATGAACACCTGTGTCTCTTCCCAGTCGTGCTCGCGACCACCAGAGGAAAGATGAGCTTAGTAACCTCACCAATGAGATCAGAGGCTGCTTATAACTAAATTAAAAAATTGAATAACAAAACAAAAATACTATATAAATAAATAACAAAATGGTCACATAAAACTGGGTCCAGTAACAAATCTCATCAGTAACACACCAACGCATTAGTAACAATTACACTTTGAGTATATAACTGAATTTATAAATGCATCTGTGGTTACTGCACAAGGTTAAACTTTCTAAGGTTTGTGTCATGCATAAATTTCTGCCCCAAATAGATTTAGTGTATCAAAACAGACAGCACAGCTGAGTGGCGAGTGTTTGTACATCTCTCCTGGCTGCTTATCGTACAAATAATAAGAGGTGACATGTAAACACAGGGCGATATATTCCGCTGAATTACAAAGGCATACATTTTACACTGAGCTTCTAAAGGGACACTGGCAAACAAAAAATCATTTATACAGTGTATACAGTGAAAAGTATAAAGGACATAATTGTGTATGTAAACAAGATTTTGGAACATGCAGGTTGGACAGGTGTGTCCAGGCAGATTACAGGTCCATCACACCAGCTGAAACGGCCTGTTCCCCAGGCTCTCCGGATTCTAGGATCATCAAATTTGTGGGTAAATGGGTGCCCTCTGAGGAAACCCTCATCCATTGTATCTACTCACTCTGTTCCAATTAGGGACAATTATAGTGTCCTGGGGAGCTCCAGCGACAGGAGACGGTTGGCTGTCCACAGGCTGCCCCCAGGGGCTTGAGTCTGAAGAGACCACTGGTGCCTGGAATTTTTTCTTTTTGGCGGTGACTCAATTTCTTTGACAGCTCCCTCTCATGCTCTTTAGCAGAGTCCTCCTCCTCTCTGTACAAATCAATAGTGTGGATCAGCTGCTCCTCAAGCATAGTAATAAGCCCACCGCTTGCCTTAGCCTGCTTCTCACTGGCTTCAGGAGCGTGCCCTCCGGTACAGACCTCTGAACACCGAATCCTGCAGGTCCTGCTCTGTCTCAGTGTCACCACCGAGTGCTCCACCACTTTTCTTGGGCTTGCAGATAGGCAGCTGAGCTCTCTCCCTCCTTTACAGGCTCCACCTTCGTTTCAGCCACACTCAGTCATGGAGGTTAGCACGGTAACCATCAAACTGTCATGCATCATCCTCTGTCCCCGCTGCCAGGCCACTGCTTCGCAGCACTCTCCATACCGTCTACCCCCAAAACGCGAGCCAGAACCACCTTATGTTCCCCATCGCCAGGAGCCTCCCTATAGTTTCCTCCTCAAATACATTCATCCACTTTCCGGCCCCTTCTGCCAGAACTGGGAGTCTGAGAAGCAGGCCGTCCAGATCCTGTCCTGTCCATGACACACACTGTGTCTGTGCTCCTTTCACCACCAGGGGGAGCATCAGAGTGTCCCTGTCGGGGGCCTCACGGCCCTCCTGCTTCCCACTGTTCTATGATCTGCATTATTCTCCTCTACTCCTTCCTCACTCTCCGTTTCTATCTCCTTCTCCTGAAGCTAACTCCATCCTTTAGATGGAGGGTTTGGGGTGTCCAGCAGGTGCATCAGCCCTTCTGCATTACTACCTGTATTAAAATGGATATGAGAGGGATATAGAGGGCTCTAGAAGGAAATGACCCAGATCCAGCATGGACTGATTAAAAGCCACTGCTGATTAAAAGGCACACTTAGGTTCACTCAAAAACACATATACTTATTACAAGTAATACAAGATAATTTGCATTAAAATCAATATCAAGATATTAAAAGCAGTGCAAAATAACCTTGTACCACAAAGGGATATAAAATAGCATATATCATACGAACTAATGTATGTAGAAAAGAAACAATAAAATATAGAAAATGCAAATTATTATCACAAGTGGTGATAATTAATCCTCATAATCAATGAAATGCATAAGCAGCTGTAAAACTTATTACACTCGAACGTGCCATCATCACCCACCTTCATACACGGACTGGGGAGCCATTTTCAGTCCTGGCAGGTGACCAACACAGAGCTCTATCCCATGGCTGAGCTCCGGTCAGTACTGGGATCTCCCCCTTCCTTTATACTAAATTTAGCGCTGTGTGTTGGTAGGGGATAAGATGGCCAGGCTCACCACTTCCCCTCAGGCAATATGTCTTCCAATTTCCCCTTTTGTCCAAGTAATACTGCTTGCGATAACAGTCAATTAGGCGTCCTTGCGCCAGGTGTCCTCGCAGTCTTTCCTCCACAGCCTGCCACTGCAGGTCGCTCACTTCCCTGTATCCATCTAAACAACTTGCCGTTTCTTTCTGTTCCCTACTTGCTTCATCCTTCTGTTTCTTCCCCTCTGAACTTTACCTTACCCACTATTATTGCAAACTGGCCCTTATACTGTATACCAGAGCTGGCCCTTCCACTAACAGATACTGTCCCTGGTACGGCGGAGGTCGTAACTCCTCTTGCTCTGTTTCACCTTTGACTCCTGCCTGATTCTCACTCATTGCCTTTCAAAACATTTTCTGCTCACTTCTCCAGGCCTCTCTCTTTACCTTAACCTCAGAACCTCCAGTTCCTCACTCCTTTTCTTGTTACGCCTTTCTGTGTTCTTATTAGCCTTCTGATACTTTATCAGAGTCTCCATCTCCTCACACACCGCCACATCCCATGTGCCGCCCTTAGGCCACCACATTCCCAGTGCCTTTCTTCTATTCTCTCACTTTTTGGACACCCTCTCTATCTTTTCTGAGAGTGGTGGATTCTCCCTCACTCCCTCTGTTGTCTGGTGGTTCTCATTGGGAGTTACATTCTTACATTCTATGCGCCCCACGCACACTAGGGCTCTCTTCCCTCAGGTATAAAGGCTACCAAAATTTTCCTCATGGTCAACCCCTGGACTATTTTATTATTATTATTCTTATATTTTTCTAAATAAAACCAAACCTAACTTTGCTTCATGTGCTCCTGCTCTCTCACAAAATGTGTTTTAATATCTTTAATCTCCTGTAATATCCTTTTCTCATTTTTGCTTCTCTCAGGCACCTGTGCCATACATCTATGTACGACGACTCAGATCTCCAGCCTGGTCACCATTGTTTTAAGTTTAAGATTTGTCCAAATTTCACAGTATTCTAACCACACTTATACTACACAGAATGTTTTTGGATTTAAGCTTGCAAATACCTCCTCCTGCGTTTCTATTCACCTCCTAATAATTTAGACTTCATACAGTCAGTTTATATTACTGAAACAACTATTTCTGCACATTTAATGTTCAACTTATCTACTAATTGTATACACTCTTCCTCTGTCTTGCTCTTTCTCCCCTGGCTCATAAATTTTTCCCATTAAACTAAATGCACTTTGGGACCTTTTCCTCCCAGTATTTTTTATAACACAATCAGTCCGATCCAGCGCACCTTCTCTCAACACAATACCATGCAGGCCTTCTCTGGCCTTACCGCAATTATGTCTTTACTTCAAAAAAACAATATTTCTGCTCCACAAAAATGAACGGACCCCTCTTTTTAGAGTATAACAACAAACAGACCCCCGGTCTCCAGGGGAATACAACTTTTACATCACAAACCAGACTCCCCTGTCTCTAGGGTAGTGTCTCTAAACATCTTAACGCACAAGCCTCTCAGGCCTCACAACAGCAACTCAGAAACCTTTAGCTCAGGGAGTTAACCTTAAATCATCATTAACCCTCCAAGGCCTCTTTGCCTTGAGACAATATCCCAAACCCACAGAGTAAACTGTCCATAAAACTGCTGTTCATGAAACTGTACACCAGCATAATAAGCACAATGTTCAGATTCTAGGCTCTTCTCAGTCTTGTCCATTGAGGTTTTAAGCAATGTATGCCTCATTCAATAGCTACGTTACGATCTGACATCCCCGTCCTGTTTCTGTTTGGCCAGCAGATGTCACTGCTGGCCATCGAGTGCTTTTGGTCACCATCTGTGCCAAAATTTTTTATCTAGCTCTGATTTAAAGGAACCCAGGGTTTTAACTTCCACTACACTAGCAGGACGACTATTTCATACTCTAACTACACGCTGTGTAAAGAAGTGTTTCCTTAATTTTTTTTTTAAATGCTTTCTCGCAAATTTACACTTATGGCCATGAGTTCTATTATTTAAACTAATATTGAAATAGCCATTTGACTGTACAGCATCCAGACCTGTTAGAATCTATACCTGGATCATGTCCTCCCTTAGTCTCCTTTGCTCAAGGCTAAACAGATTCAGCGCAGTCAACCTCTTCTCACAAGACATTCCTCTAAGACCAGGAATCATTCTCGTAGCCCTCCGTTGCACTTTATAGGACCATTAAGACCTTTAATATTCCATGATGTAAACCTAATGAATGACTTTCCTGTCATTCCTCTGCTTGATACATCAGTCATAGTACAGCATAGAAGGATGAACACTGCACCTGTGACATAGATAAACCTGGTATCCTGCTAAGTTTCTCAATATATCTGGCAATGAATGAAAACAGCGCAAAAACAAATTGAGTATCCAGAAGAAAATGGAAAGAAAAAAAAATTGTATATATAGTCACTGAGGCAGTAAACCAAGCCATGAACATTACAACACCCATTCCTATGTTTACCTCCCAAACTGAAGTAAGCTGCAGGACTCCACTAACAATGTTGCACTTACGGCTACCCATTAACTACTCAACTGTTGAGCCCCCGACACAGCAATATGTACCCAATACTGCATTCAGACAGGCGATCAGAAAAACATAATTAAAAAGAAACAGAACATAATAATAGCAGTAAGAATAATAAAAATAAAATCTGGAGGGTTAATTATGGTCCCTCTTCCAGTGTTTTATTATAGTACCTTTCCAAGGACGTAAGCCGGCAGGATAACTAGTCCATCCGCTGGTATTTTTAACAGTATCCTCTCAAACATAAATGTGAACCGTTGCGGTACATGAAGGAAGAAAATTAAAAAATAATAAAAATTCTTATACTGGATGTGTGTACACCTTTAAATTTGTCGTTCAGAGACAGTTTCAGTTTACCGAGAATTACTCCTCTGCAGCCACAATCACGTTGATCCGATGTTCAGAAAAGGCTTCGGGTGCTGACTCAAAGGTGAAGGTCTCTCCATCATAAATAAAACACAAATGGGCAGGAATCTGAAACGAATCCTTTTTTGATAGAGCATTGTTTTGATGTTTTTGATGGTAGCGCGCCTCTTTGAGAGTGCCGCACTTAGGACAGGATAGAATCTGAGAGTCTTCCCTTGATACTGCAGTTCGTCCCTGGCCCAGCGCAGAGCTTGTCCCTTCTCCTGGTCTCGATGAAAACAAACGATAATAGGTCTTGGAGGTTGACCATCCCTGGGTTTAGGTGCCAGTGTACAATGTGCTCTTTCCAGCTCTGACGGTTTCTCAAACACCTGAACCCCCATGACGTCTTTCAGCAGATCATGTCCATTCCAGTTTTGCTGTCTTCGGGAACATTTATGATTTTAAAGATCATCCAAACAGTCTAACAGTGCTTATAACGCAGCAGTACCTGCCTCTGCTTTACTAAAAGCTTCAAAACTTTCTCCAACCGTAAAGACATTTACCAAAGGCATCCACAGTCTCTTGAAATGATTCTATGGAAAGCAAGTATAGGTGCAAGTGAAGACTTGATCAGCACACTCATATCCTCTTTAAGATGTTTGCGTTGTTTTTCCAGCTCCGTAGTCAGCATACTTAAGGAGAATTCCTCATTAGCCTCTGAAGCAGCTGTCGCCATTTTAGCTAGCTTACTATTTATCAAAGTTCTCTTTGGATCTTGATCAGTATTCGATTTATACTGTGGCATTTTAACGCCAAACCTACATTACCGCCCACTACTGCTTGTCTGATCTGTTATGAATAACAATCACTATTATTTAAGTTGAAGATGTCGGGAGACTCACACATAAGCGTCAGCTATCTACATTGCTCAAACTGGAAATTTGTCACATTTCTAATGCTCATTTTATGTCCATATTATACAACTGAAAAAAAAAACAAATAACTATCATTTTCTGTCATTACACGTGATTGATTGTACGTCATCAACACGACATTCAGTCGGTGAATGGAGTGCCCATGGCCAAGACGTGTAGGAGGAGGGCTCGGTGCTCAGAGCTGGCATGACAAAACGTGAAAGAGAAAGCCATTCCATAAAGTGGTGGTATGGCTAACGCCAGAGTAAATGTGCTCTGAGGTCTGGCGGTCACTTAAAGTTTGCACGAAGCAAGCGACTTTACGCCTGCAAATGGTGATGTGTCCCCACCCCCATCGCCAAAGGCCCTGCTAAACAGAAAGTTTTCGGTACTGCGCACCATCTGGAGCGATCGGGGTGGTAAACTGAGTCACCTGTACTGAGGGGCGCACCTCAATTACCACCGCTCCCTCTTGTCTTGGGGCACCACCAAACACTACAAAAAGCATACATAAAGATGCAAGGTGCAAATCAATTGCTAAATGCTTGTTCATAGTCTAGTATAAATGCAATGAAAGCAACAGTGGTTAGTATTCCAAAAGAAAAGCATAACATAGCAATAACATAAAGCCATTACATAGCTACAGTTCACTCATAGTCTGTTTTTGAGAACTCGAGCTTCCTTAGAAAGTACATTGCTGTCTAGTGCAGCAGCAGCTAGTCAAATGTCCTCTGGTTTACTGCTGGCATCTCTTTGAAAATGACTCTGAAATTAAAAAGTAATGGCTTGATTTCTCACCACAACATTTGAGTTTGCTTGGGTATATAGTGTTAGCTATGTCTTTAATAATGCAATTAGTAATTAAAGAACTCTAATACCTAACAGATTTCAAACTTGCGGTACCAAAGTAAGCATTTCAGTACCGGTATCCTGGGCAAATCTAGTTCTTAATAGCATTAACTACTGGACTTTCACTGTGTAAATTTTCTCTATAAAACCACATGCTATATGCACACATTTTGGAAATATTAACATATATAAATGGCATTCACGGATATTAACCTAACTAGAACCAGCGAATGGTAACATTAGCTAACTTTAGCATTAGCATTGACTTATTCTAGTTGCTCCATGTTATTGACTTTTAAACTTTTATAACGTTTAAAACGCAATGATCACAAAGTTTTCACACAAAACACTGTATATCTGTTCCTTGTGCATAAACACAGATCACATTTCTAATGGTTTTCATGGTGAATTTTATCGTTGAATTTTACCTCAGACTAGCTCCCGCTTTTTCCAGTGCTGTAGTGTAGTTTGTGGTGTGACTTTTTCCCTTTGTTAATGTAAATCAGAAAAAAACTCAATAATAATTATCTAACTTACCCCACTGAAAAATATGTCTACTAACTTTAGCTTATAGTTATTCAGGGGGCTCAGCTCCCTAATTTAGAAACCCGAAAACCGAGGTGATCCATACTTTCCACACTTAGCCGCGGTGTTTCACTCACGATAGACGGTATAAAGCGACCGAAAAACGGCCAGATCAATTCCACAGCCTCGGAGACGCTCGCGCGTCACTGATTTAGGGGCCGTCGACGAATTATTGTCAGAGTAGTAAAATACTGATTATTTGCAATAATTTCAATATAATGTGATCCAGTAACTCCAAAATGGGTGCATATTCTACAACTACCAGACATACACAGGACACAGTGAATTTTACGAATTTTAATGTTATTGATTTTGATATGATGATAATTTAAATATTAAAAAAATATGTAAATAGATTTCTTTCATTAACTTCTAGGCAATGGGTGCTTATAACCCACTACACAGCACCTCTAAGAACTAAGTGACTGCACCTTCCTTTAATACCCGGATCGCCCCCACATTCTATGTTAGGTATTGTTGTTTTCATGCGACCTGCTGAGCTTTTTTCTGTGTACTCAGCATCTCCTGTGCCTTACCTTCCTTTATAGCTCCCATCCATCCAAGTCCCTGCTTTCCTCGCACCTTGCTCATCAACACAATCTCACACCAGGCGCATAACTTTGACAGTAACTTTCCAAAAATTTCTTAGAGGAGCTATATAGTAGGTTTTGTTAACATTGAACATCATTAGGGTGACACAATTTCACAATAAAAATATATACGTGCTTGAAGTGATACAAACAAAAGTTCCTGTGTCCTATAGGGCTGAGATTACAATTGGCATCTTGGCCCAATTTTAGGGGGAAAAATTATATCAAGTACACAAAGGGTTAAAATTGAGTAAAAGTTCCTGTGTCTAATAGTGCTCAGATAGTAGTATAATTTGCACCCATTTGCTGGTCATAAGCTCCCATTGCCTAGAAGCTATTGAAAAAAATCTATTCACCCATTTTTTCCTTTTTAAAATGATCATATAAAATACAATAAAGTGTTAAAATGAATAAAATTCACTGTGTCCTGTGCATGTCAGGCAGTTGTAGAATATGCACCCATTTTGGAGTTACTGGATCCCATTGCATTGAAGTTATTGCAAGCAATGGACCAGGAGTGAACGAAGGAACCACAGGGGGACGAGGAGCCGAGACAGGAAGCGAGGAGCAACCATGGGAGACCAGACGGGAAAGGCAGGGGGACAACGGGGAGCAAGAGGGAGCCACAGTGGGCAACGGGTGGCAGCCAGAGGGGCCACAGGCAACAGAGAGGCAGGAGCAGGAGGGGATCTCGCAGGGGGTGAGGAGGTAGGCCGAGGGACAGACAGAGGAGATGAGGAGGAAGTTGGAGGGGGCATCAGGGCAGACGAGGAGGAAGTCGGAGAGGAGGCCGACGTAGAGAAGGAGGAAGATGGAGCTGCGGCAGGCGATGGTGCAGCTATAGCCAGTGAAGGTGCAGCCGATCGACGAGACAGAGAAGGGGAACCTGCAAGGAACCAACGTCAGGGGCGGGAGCGTGGACGGCCGACAAGGCATCGGAGGGGCACCCACAGGTGACCGCTGAGCAGGAGCCAAAGGACCTGCAGGCGCCCCCCCTAGCCCCAGCCAAGGGACGAGCCCGGGAGCAGGGTGGGAGGGATACCTGACCCCTGCGTCGGTGTCCCCTCCCCTTTCGCGACACCAATAGGCGAAGACCTGGCCGGGATTCACCAT
This sequence comes from Mormyrus proboscirostris, assembly GCA_026779585.1. Taxonomy (NCBI): domain Eukaryota; kingdom Metazoa; phylum Chordata; class Actinopteri; order Osteoglossiformes; family Mormyridae; genus Mormyrus; species Mormyrus proboscirostris. The sequence goes on from JAODKF010006651.1 coordinate 11,160, forward strand.
GCTGGAGGGGGAAGGGGTCAGTCCCCTACAGCACTCCAGTGGGGCCATCAGGGAGGTCCCCGAGAGTTCCCACTCCAGCTCCTCCAAGGGGGAAGGAGCGGTGGTCGAGAAGTCTGGGACCTCCTCAGGGACTTGGACTGGGCTCACGGGCACAGGGGCATGAGTCACAAGCACATCAGGCAGAGCTAGGGCCGAAGCGTCAGGCGGAGCAGGAACCGGAGCAGTGGGCGGAGGTAGGACCTCGGGTGTGGGCGGTGATGCTGCAGGAACCTCCACCGGGACAAGCAGGTTGGGGACAGGCAGGACATGCCGGTCAGGCGCCGGCAGGACAGACAGGGTAGGCGCATCATTTATCGCCGCCAGGGTTGGCGGTGTAAGAGTAGGCATTTTCCCTTTAAGAGCTCTCTGAACCCGCGGGATAGCATCCCATATTGCCCTGGCTCCCTGATTAGCCAGGCATGCCTCCCTGAAGCTGTAAGCTGCTAGTAGTGGCAGCTCTGAGGCAGCAAAAGGGACTTTGGGCACCTGTATAAGCGAGGCAGTGGGGATATCTGGGGTGAGATCTGTGGAGAGAGAGCAGGCCCCTAGGAGAATCGTTGGGGCTTCCGCCGGTCTCCTCTGTTTCCCTTTTTCTTTATTTTCCAGTTAGCTGTTGTAAGTGGAGGTTGAGCCTTCTCCGGGAGGATGGATGGCGGCTCAGCAACTTCTGCCCTGTGCAGCACGACTGGCTGGGTCCTTCTCTCAGTCACGCGCTCCACCAGCTGCAGTTTTTTTGTGCATCTCTTCCATGAGATGCACGTTTCTGGGCGGAACCATCTCGCCTAGGATGGTCCCGTTCCGGCTGGCTAATTCCAGTGCCACGGGGTCCTCTCGGACCTCGGGCTGCTTTAGCCAGAATATCACCTCCTGGAGCAAACCGACGCATTGTTCCTTGGCTCACTGAGGTGAGTCTTCTGAGAGGTCTGTCATTCTGTCACGATTGGTTTGCAAGGAAGCAAGGGAAGGGAGCCGTAAATACTACAAAACAGGGTTTATTCGGGGTAAACATGTAACGTTAATGACAGACCTGGGGAAACAGACTTGAACACGGACTGAAATACACAAAACAAGCCAAAATAACAGGAAACAGGTGATCACAATCGGGGTAGTACACTTAGTTAATGAGGGGGTGTGGCACACACGAGGATCGTACGAGCAGGTCATGACAATCAACATTAGGATATATTTTGCCTATCTTAGTTTTGCTATACTGAATATAAAGTGAATACGCTGGAGTACTTTGAACTGAATCAATCTAAGCTGTGCACAAGTTGTCCAGTTATTGATTCTACTTAACACACTATTCCAAGTCTTGTCAGAAATTTCCATCCCAAGTTCCTCTTCCCATGCAGTACGAGTATTTAGTGTTGTGGTTTCAAGAGACATTATGATACCATAAACATTTTAAATTAAGCCCTTAAAGTTCAATGGAATCACTAAGATGAAGTTTATTCCAGATTTTGTGGTAGGTTAGGGAAATCAAGGCACTGTGTTCTAAGTGACGTATCTGAAAGTAACGAAATTGACTGATATTTGGAAGTCTAAATTTAATTGAAAAGTCTTTACAATTGCCAAAGATACCTTTCCCTTGAGGAAGGATCACATCACTGATCGCTGAGATTTCTGTGATCGCTGTAGAGGCTGCTGGAATTGCTGCATTGTGGTGTAGACGCTGTGTGCACTTGTGTTTTGTTGTGCACCTGTTGAAGCGGTTGACTGGAATTATCTGGAATATTTGAGTGTTTGTGTGCCAGTAACTTTACGTGGGTGGTTGTTTCATTTTTAACTTTTATTTTTTTCTCGGTCAAATGTACTCGCACTGTCGTTGTTAACTGACAGTGTGAGTGTTATCGATAGCTGTGGGTGTTGCGTGAGCGGCGTTTCTTCCGCATCAAACACCCGCGGGGTAATATTATCTAATGTCGGTAACATTAACTCAGAAAGGACAGTTGCTCCTGAGCTTTGCTTGGTCGCCAGTTGGGGCTGGGAGGACATTTTCCACTTTTTTTTCCCCCGCTCCAGCAGTAGCCTGCTTTGAGAGGGTTTTTTGTGGTTTTTCGGCCTCCCTAGAGCAACTTTGTTTTAATTTAGCTTAACGTGGTTCAGCAAGTAGTTGTCTCGGTTAGGTAATTGTTAATTTGGTTATTTCCAAAGTTTAATTTTAAGGTTGCAAGAAGGGAGGTGGTGTTGCAGTATACATAAAGAAAACTTGCAGGCAAGGGAGGGTAGGGACACAGGGACGAAGAGCAAACAGAGAAGGCCAAACAGGAAAGGTTGGGAGACAAAGAGGAGCCCAAGGAAGCCATGGCGGGCGACAGGCAGCAGCAGGAGGGGACCACGAAGGTAGCAAGGAGACAGGTCGAGGGACAGACTAAGGGGACGAGGAGGGAGTTGGAGGGGGCACCAGGGGAGGCGAGGAGGGAGTTGGAGGGGAGCCCGACACCAGTAAGAAGGGAGGTGGAGCCATGGTAGGCGACGGCGCAACCATAGCCGATGAAGGTGCAGTGGACCGATGAGTCACATCAGAGGACCCACAGGCGACCAACGAGGTGTCGGAGGCGGGACTGAGAACTGTCGACGAGGTGATGGAGGGGAACCCGCAGGCAGGTCCACTGCCCTTTTGGCAGGGGTTCAGGCTGAGATCAACCTCGTTGGGGAAAGGGCAGAGGAGTCATTAGGGTGGTCCCTGAGGGGTCCCACTCAAGCTCCTCCTCCAAGGGGGAAGGATCGGTGGTCAGACAGCTTGCGCTAGCGGTGGCCGCTCTGTAGTGGCTAAACTGGCTTTATCTTGGTGTGGGAGTGAAGTAGCGGTGATGTCTGGGGTGAGCCCTGCTGGTTTCCCTGGTTTCGGGAGAAGCTCATCCTGTTGGAGGGCAAAGAGCGAAGCTGGGGAGATAGAGGCTGTCCCGAGACGAATTGACAATGCGTCCTCGGGACTCCTCTCCTGCTGTTGCTGCTTTCTCCTCTTCTTCTTCCCTCTCCGATCAGCTGGGAACGGTGAAGCGGGGGCTGCTTTGGTGAGGACGGAAGCTTCATTTGCAGTCTCCCCGCTTAGCAGGGCTTTCAGCTGGACCCATTGCTCAATAATATGCTCTGTCAGCCAATGGAGATTTTCGCATACCTCGTCGAGGGGATACGCGCAAGTAACATTCTGAGGGACAGCTAACATGGATTTAGGAGAGGTAGATCCTGTTTAACAAATCTACTTCAGTTCTTTGAGGAAGCTACAAGTGAAATTGATCACAAAAAGGCATACTATGTGATCTACTTAGATTTCCAGAAGGCCTTTGATGTCGTCCTCCACAAACGGCTCTTGCTTAAGCTCAAAGATGCAGGGATTTTAGGAACTGTGGCAGCTTAGATTGAAAACTGGATAACTGACAGGAAGCAGCGAGTAGTTATTAGAGGCACAATGTCACAGTGGACCTGCTTTCATAGTGGGGTACCGCAGGGTTCAATTTTAGGACCACTATTGTTCCCAATTTACATTAACGATATTGACACCAAAACATACAGTAAACTGGTTAAATTTGCAGACAACACCAAGGTGGGTGGTGTAGCAGATACTGATCTAGCATCAGAGAGGCTACAACGGGATCTAGATTTAATTAGTGACTGGGCTGATACTTAGCAGATGGAATTTAACACAGATAAATGTAAGGTAATCCATGCAGGGAGCAGAAATATAAAGTACAGATATTTTATGGGT
>JAODKF010006652.1:0-14846 GCA_026779585.1 Mormyrus proboscirostris
GGTCAGTCCATCAGAGGAGACTCTGTAGAAGGACAGAGCACCAGCCCCCCAGTCCAGATACACTCCTACTCTGCGGGGGCCTGAGGGATCTATGGGTATGAGAGTCCCTCTTAAATTGTGAAGGACCAAGTAACTGTCAGGACGACACCACAGAATCCATGACTTGTCATTGAATCCAAGCCGACAGTCATCATTCCATCCTTTCCTCCTGATCCCTTTATAAGTCACTGCTATCAGGGCTCCATCTCCATCCCACTCAGCCTCCCAGTAACAGCGGCCAGTCAGACTCTCTCTGCACAGAACTAGGGGGCGGCCGTCAAATCTCTCTGGATGATCAGGATATGGCTGCTCCTCTTCCCCCCATGTCACCTTCCTGTTCCCCCCTGACAGAGACAGGTCTCTGTGTGCTGTGCTGGGGTCCAGTGTCAGCTGGCAGGAGTCTGTAGGCAGGAGGAAGAATTATTAACACCATCAGGCAGCCTGTACTTTATGTGTCTGTACAATATAAGAACAGCACAGCTTCCCCGAACGAAGCGGGAACTGAAGTTTATGAAACAGCTCAGGAAATGTCGGATGGCGCGCAACACCGGCGGGAAGAGCCGCCAAAATGTGGCGCGAGCTAAACTAACAGCTTAATTACGGGTAAATAAAATTACATTCATCAGACACATTAATCACAAGCATATTTACTACAAAACGGCACCAGATATTAATAATTAATAATTAAATAATATCAAATAAAAAATAAATAATTAAAAGTCAGTGTCTTTCCTTCTAACAACTTAACTCGGGACACAGCGGCCACCTTGCTGCTCTCCTTTACCTTCGAAAATGGCCATCAATAACAGAATATTTAGGTAATATTAAACATTTAAAGTGATATTTAATAAAAGTTTGGACCTGGATTCCGATACAAACGCCTCCGAAGACGATTCCGGCACCGGAGTTGCGCTCCATGAGGATCCAGTATTTGCAGCGATTGTGTGACATGGTCTTTAGTCACAGCAAAGCCACTCTTATTGCATTTCACACGCATCGGCTTATTTTCGTGAAGCGCGTCATACTGTATCTACTGATCCGGGAGAAACTGCGGTGTCAAGCGGGGCGGAATAGGTGCCGCGCAAAGTCGGCAAACTAATGATAATACCGTCTACAAACCATCAATAAAAGGATTAAACTACACAAATCGTGCATCATGAAAAACCTAAAGGTTCTGCTCAGAAACACAAGCAGATTCTCATTAATTCGGAAAAACATAAAAATATTACTCGTAAAACAGGATGATTATCTTGTTAATTCGTAATAAATCAGAAGAATATTGTAGCGGCTGGAGGACTAGTACTATTTAATGTTTTGTATAGGGCCATCCTCCCACCCCTTTTCAGCTAATCTCGGGGGATTTGGAGATGTGGGGTACCTGTGGAGTGGGTAAAAGGAGAAGTGGCGGGCTCCGCACAACTCTATATATACTGAGGAACATTAACTGTTGCTTGTTTTTCCTTTTCTTGGTTCTGTTGCATCCTATTCCTTTTTGTGAGTTTGGTGTGGGCTCCGTCCAGGGTTCATTAAAGTGTTCGTTTGTGTTACGTCTGTTGTGTGGTCATTACAATATTATTCGTAAGAATAGGATAGATATCTCATTAATTCAGAAAAATAGAAATGATTTGTTTTTTCTTCAGATACAATGCAATGCAACACGCTTCTGTAGAGAACCACTTACCGCACGTGTAACTGTAGATGCGACGCCGCTGCATCTCTGAAATTTGATATTTTCCACAGGGTGCTTTGGGAAATCTTATTAATATTTATGAATGAAGCCCTAGATGATTGGCCAGCTCATTAATATTTATTAGAGAAGCACTATCTGGTTGGTTAGATCATTAATATTTATGAGAGAAGCACTACCTTATTGGCCAGTGAACATTGACATGTGCTACTTGTGCAGGGCTGCCTAAATCCAGTCCTGGGGGGCCGGAGCCCAGTGTAGCCTAGTTCTTTCCCTGTTCCACCATAAATTATTCAGGTCAAGAGCTGTGTGGTAATTAGCACAAGGAGTTGAATCAGGTGTGTTAAATGAGGGGAAACCCAAAGATGTGTAGGGCTCTGGCCCTTCAGGTCTGGGTTTGGGCACCCCTGGTCTAAGGCATTCACTGGCCAATCAAGAATATTCTCTCATGAATATTAAGGAGTGTTCCAGAACCACCCTGTAAAAATACAAATTCGCATCTCACACCGGAAGAGGTGTCACTGCCTACGGGTGCCGTCTTAGGACAATACTAACGAATCTCACACAGAAAACACATACACTCACGGCATGTGCAAAAAGAACAAATGCAAAGGATTCTTTTTTTGGGAGATTAAAGATGTACAGCTACATCAGAATATATTTTAAGCATGTTACATTCCCACACAAACACAAAGATGATATGAGCAGTTATAAAGTACTTTTAAAAAATATTTTTTTATTTAGATGTTGTTTAAAATGACAGACAGAAACTCAGCTAAACATACAGTAAAGAAAACACACTCATCACAACAATTGTATGAATACAACCATAACACAGTATTGGTGGTATTAATAAAAACACTTACATTTTTGTAAGCCTGGTCTGGTCCTGCACTCTCCACTGTGGTCCACACTATAGGAGAAGCAGAATGACATAGTGCTGCTGTATCCATTTATTTATTGGTGCCTCTTCTTCACATACATGTATAAGTATCTGTAGCGTGTCAGACACACACTCTGTACTCACTTCAGCTTCTCCAGTTTACAGCTGGGATCCTGCAGTACAGCAGAGAGCAGCTTCACTCCTGAGTCTCCTGGGTGATTGTAGCTCAGATCCAGCTCTCTGAGGTGAGAGGGGTTTGACCTCAGAGCTGAAGCCAGGGAAGAACAACCATCTTCTGTGACTCTACAACCTGACAGCCTGCAGAGAGACAGAAAAAAATTCTCAAATGCATATGACCCTTTAATCAATAAAGGTATTACATCAAAGTAAAATGTGACTACTTTAAATGCTCAGTAACTCAATAATTACAGTTTACAGTTGGAATACCCAGTAATACTGACCTCAGTATCTCCAGTTTACAGTGTGAATCCCCCAGTCCAACAGAGAGCAGCTTCACTCCTGAATCCTGCAGGTCATTGTCACTCAAGTCCAGCTCTCTCAGGGGTGAGGAGTTTGATATGAGAGCCGAAGCCAGCACCTCACAGCATTTCTCTGTGAGTTCACACCAGTCCACCCTTAGGAAAATGAAACATTCATTAAACCACTTTTTGTATCAGTGCACATTACATTAAAGTGAACACTGCCATCACAGAACCAATTTATTTAAAACAATGAATATAAAATCCACATCAATCACCTCAGATTTGATTGGTGCCCATTTTATTTTTATCCATAACTTTTGTTAAACGCAGCTTAATCAAGTTCTAAATTGCACCATAACTGACACTTTTCTTTGCTTATTAGCTCTGCAATCCGATACAAATCATGTGCTAAGAATGATTGATTTCCAGCTTTACTGATTATTTCTGACACTTTTTGGCTGCTGAAAGGTTTGTGGGATATAAGGAAGTGGAAGAAAAATTAAGAAGCTGTTTATTATGTTATGGCAGAAATGCATTATGGGTTCTCCTGTACAGCTTCACAAAAACACACTGGCTCATCCAATCCTCCTGTGTGCCACGCCCCCCTCGTTACCTCGTGTTAATTCCCAAACGTGATCACCTGTGACCTGTTATGTTCAACCTGTCCTGTATACTTAAGTCTGCGTTTGAGTTAGTTTCCCTAGATCAGTCATTGATGGTCGTCCCTGTCTTGTCTGTCTAAATAAACCCCTCGTATCTTGCCAGCTCGCCTGCCTGATCCTTTCCCGCTTCCTGCCTGATCCTTTCCCGCTTCCTGCCTGATCCTTTCCCGCTTCCTGCCTGCCTGTCTACCTGTGGACGTGACAGAATGACTGATCTCAGGAAGAAGACGCTTCAGCTCTCCGTAGCTGAATACAGTGCCTTAATAGCAGGATACTGGATCCAGCAGCCCGAGATTCGGGAGGACCCCGCAGCATGTGCACTCGCTGCTCATACGGGGGAAATCCTGACGAGGATTTCCCCGACGAAGGACGCCTTCCTTGCAGAGGAGGTTCGTTTAAACCTACGGCAGCTCAGAAACATGGCAGCAGAGGCAGACCGTTGGCAGATAGCTGCAGACAGCGGTTTGTCTTTAAACCCGCCATCTGTCCTCCCAGAAACGGCGCCTCCTCCACCAACAATCACAAGCTGGAAAAAGAAGAAGAGGAGAAAGCGAAAGAAGAAACCATTGGAAACCCAAACCATATTCCTGAGAGCCACCTCTCTCTCCCCCGCTTCGCTCCTTACTGGTAGGAATCCCCAATGGCTGTGGACATCCCTGCAGCGTCACCCCCGCAAGTATTAAAAGCCCGCCTAGCCGCAGCAGAACAGCCACCGCTAGCGGCATATAATTTCTGGGTGGCGCGCCTGGCTAAAAGGGGGGTCAGGGCTGTGTGGGATGCTATCCCAGAGGTCGCGGGAATTCTTAAAGGGACAACACCCACTTTTCTAGCCCCGACCGTAGCGGCACCCGACGTGCCTGTCTCGCCAGCTCCGCCCGTCCTGCCTGTCCTGGCGGCTGACGCTCCGGCCGATGTGGCCGAGGTCCCAGCGTCACCTCCTGCTGCGCCCGAGGCACCTGCTGCAGCTCCACCAATAGCTATGCCCGCTGACCGGGCTGCACCAACGCCTGCCTGCCCGTCTACCCGTGGACGTGACACACGCATTCTATAGCTGGGTTACTACTGAACATAAACTTACATAAAGTCGAATTAAGAGAACATTTTCATAAAGTGAAAAGTTATGACAAAAAAATGACAACTAAAAAGAAAATGACTATTGCATCCAAAACTACCCAATTAAAAATTTAAAATAAAAACGCCAAATTCTTTGCATGATCATTTGAAAATACCATTTACCTAAATCATCATTATCTTTAACTACCATTAATAATACCTGGATTTCTGGAATACCTCTGTCAGCTCTCAGCCAAAAAATTATACCGCTAGATCAGTGTGCAACGCCTGAAAGAGGTTAGCCATGACAGTATGGTATTAGATCAGTGTATAACACCTGACGGAGATTAGCCATGATAGTATGATGTTAGGTCAGTGTATAACACCTGACGGAGATTAGCCATGATAGTATGATGTTAGGTCAGTGTGCAGCGCCTGAGGGAGCTTAGGCATGTTCTCATTTTCAAATGTATTACTCTGGTGTTTGAACATATGCTCTGCAAAGTAACTTGACTTGAGCTGACATAAAATGTTCATTCTGTACTCACTTCAGCTTCTCCAGTTTACAGCTGGGATCCTCCAATACAGCAGAGAGCAGCTTCACTCCAGAGTCTCCTGGGTGATTGTAGCTCAGATCCAGCTCTCTCAGGTGTGAGGGGTTTGACCTCAGAGCTGAAGCCAGTGAAGAACAGCCTTCTTCTGTGACTCTACAGCCTGCCAGTCTGCAGAAAGGAAAATCACAAAATTTCAGGGAAAATTCAGGTGGCAGCAACCCTTCAAAAAACACCAGTGCTGATGTGCCCAAAGCCGCGGCCTGACTGGGACCAGTTACTGGTCTGGACCCCCAAACCAAGCAGCCCTTTGGCATCTCCCCCTTTTCCTCCATCTCTGTTCTCCCTGTTCCTGATAAAAAGCTGAATATTCCACACCTGGGTTTACCTGTTCTTGTAGCCATGTTATGGTCACTTGGCATAGTGCAGGCTGAAGTGAGGATGACTATACGCTTGGGGATTCAAGACAAATGAGGGTTTACCAAATTAAACAGAATACACTGGGGAATGACACAAATTAAAAGGAGCCTGAGGGGCTAAAATACTAATGGGAGAATATAAGAACCAAATAAAGAAACCATAAAATTATAACACCAGGGCCTGTACTGTCACGCCCTGCTCGTCCGATCCTCTTGTGTGCCACACTCCTTCCTTAACCTTGTGTGAAATCCCAATTGTTACCAGCTGTTTCATATTATTACATTAAATCCTGTGTATTTCAGTCCATGTTCGAGTATGTTTCCCCAGTCCTGTCATTAACGTCCTTTGTCGTTGCTGCCAGTCTTCCCTGAATGTGCTGTTTCTCCCTAATAAACCCTGAATTCCTGGCTCTCTGTTTCCTTGCTCATGCTTTCCTGAACGCGATCCTGACAGGACTCCAACAGAAGTCACCCCCTCTGACTAAGGATCGTTCCCTTAGCCTGGTTGATGAGGTGACATACTGGCTAGCACAGCTCGAAGTCCGGGACGATCCCATGGCTTGGGCTCTGGCAAGCCAGAGCTGGGACATCCCCGAGGGGATATCCCTGGAATAAGATGCGCATCTCGCAGGAGAATGCGCGAGAATCTCCGGCAGCTTCTAAGGAGGGTAACAGAGATGAGGACCCGGCTTATACCGCTCAACAGCAAACTATGCCCAAATCAGCAGTCAGATGTACCCAAAATGCCTCGACCTCCAATGACGACAGCAGGCCGGAAGAAGAAGAAGAAGCAGAGAGATCGGAGACCAGAGAACAAGCCGAAGATCTTCCTGGTGACTTGACATACTGTCTCAATCTCTGCTTCTTCCCCCACCAGGTGTCAGGAGGAGCCCCTCCCGATTTTAAACCCAGTGGTGACAGCACTAGCAGCACACCCATTTTCTGGGACAAGTCTGGTCCTTAAAGGGGCCAGGTCGGTATGGGATGCCATCCCGTGGGTCCCTAAGGTCCTTAAAGTCCTTTTTCGACTCCTCTGTTGGTCCCTCCACCTCCCTCCTTGTTCCCTTCATTGTCCCCTTCAGCTCCAGCCTCCGAGGGTCCCTTTGGCACCTGCCTCTCGGTCGCCTGCTGCTGCTGCTGCTACAGCTCCGACCTTTCGCCTGCCGAGATTCCCTCAGATTCCCCGTTTCCCACCGCCTTTTGCCTTCCTGCCGCATGGATTTGTGCCCCTGTGTCTGCTGCTCATCCCTCCATTCCTCCGTTGTTCACTCCTGGTCTCTTTGTTCCTCCAGTTGGTGTTCCCCCATTTGTCAGTTGTTGTCCTGGTTGCTTCCTTTGTGCCTGTTCTGTGTGTCTGTCCTGTTCCCGGTTCCCCGTTGATGATTTTGCTTTTGTTTTCCAGGTCTCGTGTCCCCAGTCCCTTGGGCACGCTGCTCTTGCTTCCTCAGATGTGATCATGACATGTACTATGAAGGTTGTCTCAATCGTTGCTAATCATTATTATGACATCAGTTAAGATGTTGATTTGATACATCAGTGTTAACTGAATTGGAGTTTACGTACTTTCATATAAATGGAGCATGTTCGGCAGTGCAAGTCACCGTTTGGCTCATGGTGCGATCTCCATGTTTCAAGGAGGAAGACTGCATGCTAATTATGCAGCATTATGAGGAGTTTAAATCAACGCTGTAAGGAAAGTCCAATACAGCTGCAGCCAGCAAAAGCAGGCAGGCTTGTTGGCAACGTATTGCTGACTGAGTAAATGGTTGTACAACGCGGTCTGAAATATCTCACAACCGATTATTAGACTATGAACTGTTGTCTGAAAAGAACTGAAATACTGTTGAAAAATACAGATGCTCATAGATGCAACACAATTCAGATATCACCTATTATTTGCTGTTAAGTAATGTAATGCTCCCTGATGTTCCATTACTGTGATGTTACTCATAATGTAAACCTAATGTTAACAGTAACATAACAGATCCGATTTCAAATGCAATAGTAGTTGAAAGCGTACGTGGCAGCAAGTCAAGATGAAATATAAAAACATCATGTCAAGTGGTAAGGCCATGTATTTATATTTCTACTCATTATGAAAGATTTGTTGTGTCTAGCCTCCACTTAATAGTGTGTTTTTTATGTTTTACAACTAATAAGAAAAAGGTGTCTGTCCGTATGACACTTGTAAATTGTAGTTGGAGGGGTGGCGTTTATATAGGGCTGGCTTACGCAGAAACCTTGACTTACCCAAGAACATAACCTGCTCGGAGCAGGTTTGAGACGCAGCATAAATTGCCATAGCAGCAGGCCTCGAGTAAAACCTACCCACCTTTCGTAGTACAGGTTAGTTGCGAAGTTACACCACACGTCATCAAGTTACTCGCAAAGTTACCCCGATAAGCCAGTAACCCCGCTTCGTAGTACAGGCCCTGGTCCGAAGAAGACTTATTTCCTGGTTCAAGTCACCATGGCAAGTCAGCGGGAATTCATTCAAGACACGTTGATGGAACAGAACTCCTACTTAAATGAGCCAGACTTTCCATTAATCCACCAGGAATACCTGCTAGGAAGTACCAGGAACACAATCGTACACAAACACAACAGAACCAAATCAGACACAAGCAAAATAAATCAAAAACAGGTGTAGCGCCCTATAGAAATGGGTGTTAATATTGCAGGGTGACGTTTGTATTGTGACCAGTGCACATGCATCTGTGTTAAACAAGGGGAAACTCAAAAATGTGCAGGTCTCCGGCCCTCCGGGACTGGAATCTGACACCTGTGCACTAAGCTATGTGGCAGTCCAACAGCCATGTAACACCACCAAACTATGATGATTCCTTACTATTCAAGACACTGAGTAATTGATACATGCCTTTGTATACAGTAGATTACTGCAATGTTCTGTTATCTGGGAGCACACACTGCACATTCAACACCTCGCAAAACATATTCAAAATGCAACAGCTCGAATTGTCACCAGTAGCAGGAAGTTTAAACGCATAACCCCTGTATTTAGTTCCCTGCCCTAGCTTCCTGTCAGGATTGGGACTGACTTCAAAGCTCTCCTTTTCCTTTTCTGCCTGTTCAGGAGGAAGAACTTAGGATACTATCTAGGACACCACAGGCCAGAGAGCATCACCACCTACAAAGCACGATTCTAGAACAGCTTTTTCCCAGCCAGTTAGACTGATGGCTAAGGATATTAAAGTGGGTAAGAAATACAGCCCCCCCTGCCTTCCCCCGTGGATATTAACTGTACAGTCAGCACTGCAAAGAGGCAAACAGACACATCAGAGCACTACAACAACCTCACTCTCATCCTGTGTTTCCTCTCAGGTAGTCAAATAACTCTTTAAGTATAACAGCCTAGAAACATGTGCAATATTCCACTTTTATGTGCAATATACTATCTTAATATTATTTCTGTGAAATAATTCACTCGTGCACCCGGGTCATGCAGTCTGTGTCCTGTATCGGCATCTGTACACAGTGTGTATCTACTTACTCCGTCCTGCAATTAGTGTGTTTGCCGCTTTTATTATTTATATTTGTTATATTATGTTATTTTATGTTTGAAAACTGTCTCTTCTCCTCTGTCTCTCTATTTCGTAAAAATGACTCTGGGAGATACGCACAAGAATTCCAATGTGCTTGTACTGACCTGCAGCTGTGCAAATGGCAATAAAGATATTCATCCATCCATCCATCCATCTTTACGTATAAGGCACTTGTACCTGCCTATACCTACAGAATTACCTCAAGTTTACAAGCTGCATTGTCCTCTCTGATCACAGAACTCAGGTTTCCTTGTCGATCCACATATAAAGTGAGAATTGGTGGTAAAGCATTCTGCTGCAGGGCCCATATATTGTGGAACTGTTTGCCAGCCTATTTTGGGATGCCAAATTGCTCTGTCTGTCCATCCATCCATCCATCCATCCATCCATGTTCTGCTGCTTATCCAGGGTCAGGTTGTAGGGGCAGCAGTCTAAGCAGGAATGCCCAGACCCCTCCTCTCTCCAGTCACCTCCTCCAGATCCACCAAAACATCTGCCCAGGGACTGGTGGGGCAGGCATCATATATATTGTAGGAGTACCCTATACTCCTGAAGCATTCCTCACAGGATCCCCCAAGGAAAACGGTCGTATACCTTTCCCAAGTCCACAAAACACATGTAGACTGGTTAGGCAAAATCCCATGAACTGTCCAGTATCTTTGTGAAGGTGAAGAGCTGGTCCAGTGTTCTGCAGCCAGGATGGAATCCATATTGTTCCTCCTGGATCCAAAGTTCGACCAATGGATGGACCCTAATCTCCAGTAGCCTGGCATAAACCTGACCAGGAAGGCTGATGATTGTGATGCTCCTGAAGTTGGGACACACTCTCTGGGTCCCTTTTTTAATGACTGGAACCACCACCCCGGCCTGCCAAACCAAAGGCAGGTGTCCATGCAATGTTGAAGAGGCATGTCAGCTGTATGATCACACATGCACATATCACAGAGCTTAAATTCCAGGTGGCCTGAGACAAGGTCTTGCCTGGTATGAGAGGTACATGTTGGTCTAAGCACCAAAGGGCTTAGTGACCCCCCACACACAAACACACCCACACAAACACACACAGATAACAAGGGAGGCCAGCACTCCAACTTTTATTGCCTAAAGATTTAGGGACCTACAGACAGCAGAGTGGACCTCAAGGACAGGGGTCTCTGGACTTGGCACGCAACCCCCTCCCCATACATCCTGCCTTACATACCACTCACCCAACAGACCAACACCCTAAAAGACAGTTTCTTTTAAGTTTGGCTTTTGTATACCCTGTATATTTCTTATGATTGTTAGTCTCAATATACAGGCTACGTTTGTGTGTGTCCTTAGACAATATTAGTGTTTTGTGTGCCATCCTTATAACCATGTTCATGGAGTATCACCTATTTTACCCCTCACACTTAAATATTTATATATATTTTTATATATTTAAATAAACAAATATGTATAGCTACCACTGCATATATGTTCTCATGGTTATACCAGAAGAATCTTGAAAATTGATTAGTCTAACCAGGTATCATAGTGTCCAATTTTCAGAGATTCTTCTTTCTTTGTTTAACAAACTCCCCCCTTCTCTTCCACATTCCTCTGTGGCCCTTATCTGATCTTTGTGGCCTGTTAGCATTTCTTTACTTGCTATTCTGCATTAAAAGAACAGAATTAAGGTGTACATTATCTATTCTGGGGAGAAGATCAATTGGGATAAGCCACACCAACCAAAATATGTTGGTCCCATAGGTGCAACTTAAACTGGTCTTACCACAAAGTAATGGCCACGCCTATCTAAGGATAAGATGTGCTGTTTGAATGTGAATATTTCATGTAATGTCTGTACAAAGTGTACCATCTGTTGAGGTGCAACCTAAAACACCTGTGTCATATACTGATGTGAGTCAGTCACATACATAATATAAGCAATTGTTAATTAATTAATACAGATGGTATGAGGTGTGAACCGCTAGGCTGGTATGACATGTTTGGTATCAAACTGATGGAAAATCACTCCTGATTCCAAATCTGGTCAGTGGTTACCAGTGTCTATATCAAAAGTTACACCAGCCTAATGAAAATCATCAGTAAAGGGGAATCAGTCTGGTCATAAATCCCAAAAGGACTGATACAGGCCCCCTTTCTGAAGGCCTGCCAAATGGATGATCAGCCATTGGTCCAGGCGTCGAATTCCTGGTCATCCCTATGCATGAACTTTAGACCATAAAACCCTGGCACCTCAGAACAAGGGGGAGTAGCAGAAAAACATCAGCCTGAAAAGAGGCACATCAGCCCAGGAGAAGAGAAGCCCACTAGAAGCCCTCCTGAAGCCTGCCGGTGAAGGCCCAGCTGGACAGGGAACTGCAACCAAGATAAAGCTTCACAGGGAGAGAGAATCCAAGGGGTTCCACTCCAACAACTGCTGCAAACGCCACGCCTCCCTGAGTGCCATCATCCCTTCAGCTTATCAGCCTCTGCAGCCAACTGCCAAGACCCCCCCGCCCACTCTTGAACCAAGTAAACCAACTTCCTTTCATTCTAATAACCTAAGCGGTTCTGTTAACCTACTACATGACTTTAGGGTTGTGTTTCCACAAACTGTGCTTGCTTTGCAGAACAGTATGTCCCTTTTAAGGTTACTCATTTAAATCCGGTCATTGCGTTTCCATAATTACATTGTTTGTTTCTATTCGGTTATTTCGTGTTGGTTGTTTGTGTTAAGCGTAATGCCTGTAGTGGTAGTTAGGAATAAATGCATGTCTTTTACACAACTTCAGCCTCCGTTCATTGAGTGCTCACAATAGTCCCTGCCTCTGTGCGATCTAGCTACTACGCTCTGAAACCTCAAACTCTCCTGAAATATCTTGAGACTCTCTCTAATTGGTTGTGAGGGGAGTTTTGCTACCAATCGTTTACATTATCTGGTGATGCAGCTCGGTGGACGAGCTTTCTAACCCAGGTTACTAAGCGATACTGGTAATTAGTGAATCCCATGTAAGTCTCACATTAACAGACTCACAAGGATACCGCAATTGAGTTTGAAGAAGCCATCATTCAGCATAACAATTGGTTAATAATCAGCATTAAATAATAATTAATTCCATCTGGGGACTCTGCTGGTGGTTATGTTAACCCACGTCCGACTCTTTTATATTTTTAGTAATATTGGGCAGCCAGTTGACCTTGTTGAGCCAGTTAATTCCTCTCCTCCATTGTCATCCAGATTTCTTTATTTCATTTCTTTGTCTTTCCCATGTTTTTGTATTATGCTGGCTTAATGATGTTGAAATGTATCACAACACACCCATGCAAAGTGCTTTGGGGCGACTGGTGTGAAAGGTGTTATATAAAATTAATTGATCTAAACTAAACAAAATACTGAAATAAAACATGTCCATCATGTGCATCATGAAAAATAAAAGTCTGAAATCTATACTTGGTTAGTGGGAATGAAATGGTGTGGAGAGGTTTGCTTTTATGGCTTGCTTTGTTTAAAGTAACAGTTTAGTATTTGTACTGTCAAATTGGACTGACCTCAGTATCATCAGCTTACAGTTTGGAGTACCCAGTAATACTGACCTCAATATCTCCAGTTTACAGTGTGGAATACCCAGTAATACTGACCTCAGTATCTCCAGTTTACAGTGTGAATCCCCAAGTCCAGCAGAGAGCAGCTTCACTCCTGAATCCTGCAGGTAATTGTCACACAGGTCCAGCTCTCTCAGGGGTGAGGAGTTTGATCTGAGAGCTGAAGCCAACGTTTCACAGTATTCCTCTATGATCTGACAGCCATTTAGCCTGGAAAAAGAAAATATTTTAAGACATAGAAACATAATTAACCTACACATGGTCAGTACCACTGACAAAAATATTGAAACTAGCATTTGTTTTCATTATAACAAGCAACACAGGCCACTGGTGGACTCGCCCCCCTAGTGCTGCAATGGGTAAAAAAACTTCACCAAATTACCCTCCGGCGTGCCCTTACAAAGGTCCGAGCAGCTCCTATGGGCACCATTCCAGTGAAAAGGGTACCGTTATGGAATACACTTCTAGTGGAGGAAATGTGATGGACTGTCCTATAAGGTGCCCTTATAATTGTGTTTGTGGTCTCTATGGGCACTTGCCCAGTGGAGCACACACACACACACACACACACACACACACACACATATATACATTGTATTTATGTCCTCTTATTGCATATTTATAAAAATCTTTTTTTAATCTTCCTTGTGGAGGAGTTGCACATTGAACATGCATCTTACTTTCATGAGACACACAGACACACACAGGTGAGAGGAAGTTTGGGGTCACGGCACAGGGTCGGCCAGCATCCAGTGCCCCTGCAGCGACTGGCATTAAGGGACTCGCTCAAGGGCCCAGCGATGGCATCACTCTGCCAGCCAGGAGATCTGAATCAGCGGCCTTCCGCTCACGGGAGTCTGAACCTGCAGAGCCACGTACCACACTCAGTGCTTACAGAAATACTGCCTGCGGAATTCAGAGCTGAAAAGAATTTCTCAGTGGTTTTCCTAATATTAAGGCAAACTGGAACATTCTGTAAAATTCTGGCTCTTGACTGGTTTTTACACCTGTCACTTTTTTACTATATCAATAACTTCAGCAAATATAAATTCCAAAAAATCCAACCTGGTTATTAATCCAAGAGGGGGAAATAAATGATATATTTATATATGTATCGTTATAAATTTAAAACAATGTTAATTTATTGCTACCAGGCTAGATCTGTTGCAAAGAGTGGATGAGGCCAGCAGAGGGCACCAGTGAGCAGCCACAGACTTATGGAGTATCCCAGTTCTGGGCTCCATCACCTAAACACACCTGCTGACAATAACACTCACATACCGTTTTTGTGGGGCTGCTATGGGGCTCAAAGACCTGGCAGAATGGCCCTTTAGCCCCAGCTCCAGGGGCGCTGGATGCCAGGGGGGTATTCCATGAAAGTAGCTAAAGAAAGCCAGACTTTCCTGAAAAAGTCAGACTGAAATTAGCGCCTTCTCTAAACTTAGCCTTACATCATTCCAGTAACGAAGTTCAGCTTTAATTAATCAAGGCTCATACAAGACAGACTTGCTTAGTCTCACTTAGTTCGCACACCCGAGATATTTAAGAAGCCCAGATGAATGGATGAACGACAGATCGATCAAATGAGTTGGAAAGCGTGTAAAAGGAGAGCGGTGTTTTTTTCCGCCGCACATTACTTTTTCTGGACAGTCTGGCTTTCTTTAGCTACTTTCTTGGAATATCCCCCAGCATTCCAAGTTTTATGGCTCAAAGATTTAGGGACCACTTGTTTGTGTCATTAGCTAATCTTTGTGCTGTGTGTGTCACCCATATAAATGTGCTTCACAGGTTATGGCCGAATATATCCTTCTCACTTAAACTATTATATAAATATAAATACTCTTATGTCTCTCAGAGAAATCGGGAAGTTAAATATGTTAACCAAGTATCTTAGTGAGTTTCGTAACTATTAGAAGAAGCCTTCATTCCCCCCC
>JAODKF010006653.1:0-14831 GCA_026779585.1 Mormyrus proboscirostris
CCCCCCCCCCCCCCCCCCCCCCCCCCCCCCCCCCCCCCCCCCCCCCCCCCCCCCCCCCCCCTCAGCAGACTGCTCAGCACTTCCTGTGTCTGGGGCGCCTTGAACCCGCTTCCAGTGCAACTGGCGTGTTCATGCGAACTCGTTTGAGGCTGTACATTCCGCTATGCATTAAGAAAGCAGTGAGCAGTAACTACGGTGCAACACATATACGGCTGATTACTAAATGCCTATAAAACAATAGAATCATCTGCAAAAAGATCAATGAACTGCATGAAGTGCTACCTGGTGTGTTTTCTCAAAAACATAGAAAAAGCATAGCACTAAGCTGAAACACTGGAAACGTTGTGTGTATGTGTGTGTGTGTGGGGGGGACTCAGGCATGGGTTCCTGTAGTTTTCCACCCACTTACTCCGTGTGTCTCCCTCCCTTGTCAAACCTTGTTTTGTTTGGTTTGTGGTGCAGCCCGGACTCCCCTGCACCCGGCCCCCCACCCCGAAAAAGGAAAGGTCACTGATAAAAGTTAGCTTTGCTGTTTCAGATCCACCCCCCATCACATGCTTCTGTCCTTGAGCCACACCCTAAGGACCAGGCCTTTCTGCAAAAAGATGATGAAGGTTTATCCAAACACTTGTATCTGCAGTCTTTGACCTTGATGATGCCAACAAAGTTTCTTTGAATTTGACTGAAAATGAGGTGGAGGTTTGGCAGGAAGTAGGGCAACTCTTGCCTTCCCCCCCTCCAAGGTCTGATGCTTGCCTGTGCCTTGCTGGTGTCTCTCTGTAAGTCCCAGGGCTTTGATCTGGAGCCATCCGGGGGGGGTGGGTTGGGGTCATGGCTGTGCTGTGGTGTGCTTTTGCAGAAACCCGGCTACAATTCAGGCCACTGGGTGAGACAGCCAGGTACCTGAAAGCAGCTTGGAAAGCACCCCACTGTCCCCTCCCCCGATGGAGAAAATGAGAGATCCAGATCCGGACGCGTTCCTCTGCTGACGAAGCGGCTGTGGAATTCCCTCCCCTGTGATTGGCTGCTCCTGTTGTAGTGTTAAACCAGCTTCATCCTGGATGACCATGTCTGTCAAGATAGTGTCTTATAATGATTCCTGGAGGAGGGAGGAAAATGCTATATGCTGAAGTCAGTGACGCTTCTGGTTTGTTTGACACCCTGGATGAAATAAGCTGTACAGCCAATGCCGTACATCCTGAGAAACCTGGCAGGAGTGAGTGCGCCAAACAGTGTGAACCAGAAATGTACTCCCAGGCTTTGTTTTGGGCCTATAAAAGCCAATGTAATCCACTGAAGTTTTTACTAGACCTGATTAATTCAAAGAAATACCACCTTAAAAGGAAATGTTGTTTTAGATCTATAAGATATTCTACATCCGGCCAATTAGATATGTCTGCTGCTGACGTTTCTGAGGATCTGCTTAACTTGTATCTGTGACACAAACACAGAGCCCCACTTTGATGGTGGTTTTAAAGATGCTATAATTGAAACATAGCAGGGCAAGGCCTCAACGGCAAAACTGACCTCAAGCAAATTTCACATGGCAAACCAGATGCTCATATTTGGGAAATTACCTGAGGTAACTTACATATACCCTTCTGAAGAATTAGCATCATGCACACAGCTAGGACTGAAAAAAAAAACCAAAAAAAAACTTTTTTCATGCTGTAGTTTTCACTTTGGCTGAAAGCCACAACAGTGATTACCAGGAAAGCTCACAGCCTGACTGAAAATCTCCGATGCCAGCAGCCTCTTTTTTCAATCGCCTGTTTTTTTATTTCAGTTAAGTTTTGTTTTGTAAGAAAAGGCTCTTCAAATAAATGTGTCAAACACCCTGTAGAAGCATTGCACAGTGGCTAAAGCATCGAGGTGGCCTTAGCAGTGAAATATGTTACAGTGTGCAAATGATCCTGGTGTTTATCACACCAATGTCCATGAATACCGGGAAACCATTGTTATCGACCACGAAACTGTGAATGTACGATGTCATTTAGCAGGGCGTTCATGGTTTCCCTTGTCGCTTGTTCAGTGCCGTGTGAAAGGCTGCTTGGACATAATCACCTACCACTATGCATCTCTTGTTTATCATTTTGGCTGCTGATGCAACATTTGCACAATTTCTGCATGCTAAAAATATGTTTTTGTTCTTAACTGCACAATTTTATTTCTTGTTTAGAGTTTATATTTACAGTTTATTTATATTTTGTGTAATGTGCCTTTTTTGTAAACCGTAAAACTTGGAGCTACGTCTTCTGGTTCCACTGAATACATGTATACAGCTGAGATGACGATAAAGTTGACTCACTTCTAGAAAGTGCCACAATACCTGGAGCCTGTCTTGCAACTAAAAACTCCTTCTGCCGCCAGCAAAATGGCAGTTTTGTACCTTTTTTCAGCTCACTGTCCCATTTCTGCTCACTCACTAGCAAGGTTTCACTAAAAGAAAAAAAAATATAACTACAACTTTGCCATTTTAAATCATTCTCAAGGTTAAACTAGGTGACACTGAGTCTTAGTGAAGAAATTACTTTTTAATTCAGGAACATGGCTAATTGTTCTGAATTAGAGTTTAAGAATGTGACCTTTAGTAAAGAGACTCTTTGCGTCTTTGAATTAATAACCAAAGAGTGCAAACATTCTATCCTTTCTTGTGCTGTGACGTTTCTCATTGCGTGTGATGTCTTGAGTCTATTACAGCATCCTGTTGTGAAAGTTGCCCGGGCAGCAGGGTCAGGGGTCTTGCTCAAGAGCCCAGCAGTGGTGTGATTACTCTGATCCCACGGCCTTCCAACCCACAACCTTCCAGGCACAAATCCATCCATCCATCCATCCATCCATCTTGAACCTGATTCTCCTGCTGATGGTCACACTTATTAATTAATTTTTATTATTTATGACCCTGTTCTGGATAACTGGCTGAAAGATTAATGGGCAGATTAGTTTTATTATCCATGTTCATGCTAAATAATCCAGCTAATACAGACTGCAGAATCTCAAATATACCCACATCACTGACCGTACACATGTCTCTGAAACATTATTAACCTCCTGCAGATGAATATTGTGCTCTGAATTTGGGCGAAACCGTGAATCGGTTGTTGACTGATGCATAGGAGGAAGGGTGGAGACTAGCTGAGGTGGGGGCGTCCATAAGGATGGAGGGGAGTGAAAGTCGTGTTACAGATGTAGCAATGCGATTCTCAGAAGTATTGCCCCACATCGAGATTACTGCGTCATTTCCTCTTATGACAAATCTGTGGTTAGACTTAAAAAGTTTTTGCGCGGCGCCGATCATGAGTAGTTAGCGCTGAGGGAGCCGGTGTCACCACATGCATGATGCCAGGTCATAGTTACCGTCTGGTCCCAAGTGCTCAGCAAACTGTAGGTAAGTACCATTAAGCAGTATAGCCCTGGACATACCATCATAGCCGTGAGCTGGAAGCCAGGAAGTCTGGTTTGGATGGTGAATATGCGTGTGTGAGTGTGACTGTCACTCTGTCTGCTCGAGCCCATGCGTGTGTGTGACGCTGCCGGCCGGTGTGTCGGTACAGAGCTTGCATGCATCGGCGCTGACCATAGCCTGGTGCTGGTGTTTCAGAGTTGGATTCTTTACACTGATTGTCAGGTGTCCAGCTCCTAGATATTCAGGGGTTTGCTGTTAAAGCTCCGCTAGCAAGCAACATTCCTTCGCTCCATCTCCCCGCCGGTACCACTCTGTGGTCCCTGAACTCTCACTAGTGTTGTGCTTTGTCTTGTGATTTGAATGGATGTCTTATTATGTCCCGCTATGTTTGAAAGGTGTTGTGTAGCTTTTGCTCTGCTTACACTTGTGATTGGGCATTCACTGGAATCTTACACCTAGCTGACTGCAGCTGTATGATTGTGATGTGCTATGTGCCTCATTTGCAGAGGTGAACATTTCAGGTCCAGAAAGTACTAATCCAGACCAAGTTTTTGTTTCAACCAACCAGCTGAGTTCTCTGTGACTGTGATTCTTTATATCCAATCGGTTGCTTGAAACAAAATCTTGGTCTGGATTTGTACTCTCTGGACCTGACATCTCCACCTCTGCTCATTTGTATGTTGCTGTGAGCAAAAGCATCCGCTAAGTAAAGAAATTTAAGTGTTCATTATATTAAATATTTCTAGTAAGTTTTAAGTGTCGATTATTACTAATGCTATCAAATATAGGTGTGGTTAGGTCTAGCATCTACTGCCTTAATTTAAAAAATTAAATGATACAGTCATCAGTCTCCTTGCAATGTCTGTAACCTTAACATCTTCATGCTCTTCACAGCTTTGTGGTTGGTTCTGCTGGTCTACATCAGTAGGGCTGCTGCATGTGGAAGCAAAGCAGACTCTGTTTTACTGAAGAGCGTTGCTCTTGCTGACCTAATGAGGAAGGACGCTGGGGAACTCCGCAGAACATATGTAAGTATGCATCTTCCATAGTGCTGGATTTGGCAGCTGGGACTCTCCTATTCCTAAGGGCCAATCAGCAGCTTTGTAACTGCCACAGTGGAAGAAAAGCAGGGAAGGCTTTTGTGTAAACCTGGACTATTGGTCTCATTTTCTTCTTAAGTAAATGTCTGTTGCAAAAACTCTTGCAGTTTCCACTAATATATTGCATTAGACTAAGCATTTTCGACTGATTTGTGCAAGACAGCACTCTTGTTTGGTAGAAACGCATATAATTAGACTTCCTTAAATTTATATTTTGCTTGTCTGTTGATTCCTAGATCAGACGCCAAGGGGATTTCATGAAGTCGTTCTGTCAAATGCCCGTGGATAACGCACCAGATCCTGAGATTACTGGTTTTGAACCTGCAGAGAAACTTCAAAGTATATACACCAAACTCAAACTATTCCAAGAACACCTCGCGGTGGTCAGAGAGCAGCAAATACAGCTTCAGGAGCCCTCCAGCTCATTGCTCATCAAGTTGAGGGGTGCTCATGAGCGCTTGGGCGACCTGGCATGGAATGTCAATATAGCCCTGCAGTGTCTGAAGCCCAACGAGCTCATCACGGTGGGGTCCATAAGCAACTCACCAAGGAATACCTTCCAGCAGAAAGTGTATGGCTGTGTGGTTCTGACAAAGCACAAGGAATTCCTGTCTCGAGTCTATCATGAGTTAAAGAACCTCAGGAACATAGTCGAAAGATGAACTGTCAAGTTCAGGAGGAGTTTTCATGGCTCCAGTGGACAATTTTGGGTTCCGTTATTATCTGCCTACAGACAAAAGACAAACGATGTTATACATTTTTGTATACATATTTATTTATTTAATTCTTAATTTATTAATGTGACTGGCCACTAAATACTGGTCCAGTTACAGTACTGCAGGCAGTCATTAAAGGTGCAACCTTTCTTTTATAAAAGAGCTCTCATCTGTTTTATTAAAATATGACCCACAAACCAGCCTCTGCCACAATGTTAAATTTAAACCTGTTTACTTTGATGTATGATAATTATGCATTACAATAGGAATGAGCTTGTGAGTGATATAGACACAAGGGGGCACTGTTTTCTCTAGGACAAAATATAGGTATGGGCTGGGTTCGAAGCAAACCAAAGGCTACATAGCCCGCGTCCCTCAAAGCATGCAGCCCTCAAAGGCTACATAGCCCGCGTCCCTCGAAGGACGCAGCCTCTGAATTCAGACACAACCATGGTCAGATTGGTAGGACTGGCTCCAAGGCAAGCAGATGTTAACTCAAAAAAGGCTAGGTATCCCTTACAATGACAATCATTTACCCTTAATCCATTTTTAGCGTACTGACATAGTTTTCTACACTGCATGTTCTCTGTTAACAACCTAGTTTTGGTTACCCAAAGTCAACTTATTGAAGATTTCTATGTGTCCCTTGGCTAAATACTAGCAGCTATTAGGAAAAACTAAAAATTACAGGGGCTCCCTGCTTTACGATGGCTTGACCTACGATATTTCGACTTTACGATGGCGTGATAGCAATGCACATGCAGTAATCAAATTTGAATTTTAATCTGTTTCTGGGATAGAGATATGTAGTACAATACCTCCTACTGATATCAGCCGGTGGCAGCGTCTAGTGTTTGTAGTGATCACGAGCATCTAGTGTACATCTAGTACAGTGTTTAACAGTGTTTTCTTTCTGTGTTTAACCAAATAAACTTGTAGTCATTTATTTACTTTTCAAATACTAGTATTTAATTAGTTACAGTAGTTTGTTTACCATATTCAGTGACAGTAATTTATTTGCTTATTCAGTGACAGTAGTTATTTATTTACTTATTTATTTATTATGTCATACTCATATTTATTTACTTACTTATCATATCGTACTCATATTCAACTTACAATATCTTCCTCTTACCATGGGTTCATTGGAATGTAACCATTGTAAGTCAAGAAGCATTTCAAAAAATACCAAAATAAAAAATGTGCAACTAAAGACCTAGGCATCTTCTACCAGGGTGAACTCGTGGAAATCTTGACTGAGGTCAGCAGGCGAGAAGCAGGAAAACAAGAATGGTTCCACCCAGCCCTGATCATGTGATTTAGCTACTCAGCCAGGTGATTGTTGCTCACCCTATGTTGTCTCCTTCTTTGTGGCGGTCATGTGAGAGCTACTTCCCTGATTCCAGGAGCATTAAGATGCAGACGTGAAAAGCATTCTCTGGACACAATTGTCTCTGGTAGCTCAATAATAGCATGGTCAAGAACTCTGCACACCATTACAGAAAGTTCTGCTAATGAGACTTTGCTATCCACACTGCTAAAATGTCCAAGTACCACTAAATTCACAGCTCATGCTAATCTAACTCTGTTAGCAGCACGGCTAAAACATCAATGCACTGCTATTCAATTAAGCTTTATTTCCCATTTGTACAATACAAAGGTTTTCTTTCAACCAAGCAATTAATTATAAAGAGTCACAGTCACAGAGTACTCAGCTGGTTGTTCGAAACAAAATCCCGGTCTGGATTTGTACTTTTTGGATTTGAACTTTCCACCTCTGGTCATCAGTGATGCTAAATGTCTATGTACTGCTGTACAAATATCTCATGCTAATGTAACTCTGCTAGGCCTGCCTATGCACTGCTAAACCAATAGCTCAAGCTAACATGACTCCGCTAGCAGTGTTGCTAAAATGTCTATGCACTGTTATACATATGTCTCTGCCAATGTGTTAGCCACACTGCTGAAATGTCTATGTACTGCTATAAAAATAGCTCTTCTACTAACCCTGCAACCCACAATTCATTTGCCAACACTGCAATATTGACAGCTGAAAATAGTGATGGCACTAAACATCTGATATTCTTATATTAGCATTGTAGCATTTACAGTAAATTCATGTCGGAGCACTACAAGGTGCAATGAATGCCACGAGATTGTTTCTCTTGCTGTGCTTTCTGCCTCTTGTTTTCTGGGCTAACGCTAGGACCAGCACTGCAACTGCACCACACACACTAACCTCTAGCTAACTAGCTAACTGTTCCTAACCTGAGTGCCACCCACGTAGCATAATTGCGACACTGGGTGTCCAGCCATTGCACTTTTCTACGGCGAGACAGTTGGCGCGGGCATTCCGCCGCAAGTCACAATCACACGGCAAGCTGGACACTGAGAGGGGCTACTGCAGGTCAAGGTCAAGTTCCCCCTTTCTATTGTCTATGCGTTTCTGGGTGTGACTTCTGTTTTTGATGGGGGGGGGGGGCTCGAGGTGTGAAGATTATGTCATGAGTTATGTCAGAATTATTCACACATAGAAACAAATTAATATTTCCAAGAACATACACTGGAAAATGTGCCTGTTTTATATGTGTATCTGGAGATGAAAAAGAAAGAAGATGAAAGCAAGTAGGAAAAAGAAAGATGATGTGCTTTCAGATTTTGCACCTAGAGCAACTCGAGCCTCGCAGATATCTGAGCTGTCCAGGTCATCAGGAGGACATCAGTGACGTCACCACCTCGGAGTTGAGCGATTAACCAAAGCCCTGTATCTTTAAACCCCAGGTGTGTCGCCTGCCTTACACCACACAGAACCATGTCCCCAAAGTGACCCAATCCCAAAATGACTGGCCAGTGACTGGTTCACTGACCCCCAGTGTCCTGAACGCTGGGAGATACATAGAAGGAGATGAAAAGTCAGATAGCACCGCTTCACATGATGGTCTAGCCTTTGTTTTTCAGCTACTTTTCTGCGAATAAGTGCATTTTTTCCACTCTTTGTTCCTGAAACAGCAAATGATTTCAACATCATCACGGCTCACACTGGATGAAAGTTAAGTGTGTCCTTTCAGGGCTAAAATGTCATCCCTACTCTTCTTCGTCTTAAACAGCAAAAACTTCCCCCGCTTTGTGCCTTGTGCCACTTGGGACAGACACCCGGGTCCTCATGACCTGGATTACACTGGATAATCAATGGATGATACCAGAGGCGAAGCTGCGTGGTGGCTTGGGGGGAGCACTGCCCTCCCAGTTGAAGCTTGGTCCCCCTCTGTTGCCCCCCCCCCATCCCGACTGCAGATAATCACTAAAAAAGTTTTACCACACAATGACTGGCCTGCACGTGCACAGCTCTGATAGGCTACTGTTCCAGTGCAGATGGAGCATACATGCAGCAGTGGGAGGCTTTGAAGGCACTGCACAACTAGCCAATGGTAAAATCAGGCCAGTTGATGATAGTTTAAACATTAATGCAATGTAAGTTGACTGAGTTCAGCTATCTTTAGCCAATGGTATAAAGTATCGTTAGCTACAATAAAGGTTAACATATTTAGCTAACTATCCAAGCTTACATTTATGGTGTTTAGCAGTACCCATGTAGTCTATCTATTGCCGATATTAAATTAGCTACCGTTAAATTTGAAAGATTGTGAATAGTTCTATCATACCAAGTGCCAACCCCAATAATTCATATGCAGTTGTACTTGTACAACATACAGTGAAATGCTTATTCCGCCAGGTCCCCTGATTGTGATGTCTAAAATGAGAGAAATCCCCCAATGTGCGTGAGAAAATGGTGCTGAAATGCAGCCACTCCCAGCTGCAGCAATCGCAGGTCAGCAGAGCATGAACAGTGTTTTTATCTTGTTGGAAAGAAGATAAAAAACAGAAATATGCTGTGTGGGAAAGATGACAGAGTGAAATGAGCAAGGCTTTGTATTGTTTTTGGTGTGGCTGGAAAATGGGGAGTGAGTGTTGAAGCCCCTGTCGATTAATCATGGTGAGAAGGGTGGGTAATGAAGATGGGGGTGTTTATCTTAAAGCCACAGATTTACAGTAAGTTCAAGCTGGGGCTCAGAGGTGCAATGAAAACCACATGTTTTTACTCTCTTTCTGCCACTTGTTTTCTCTAAAAAGCACTTCAGCTTTCTTGTGGAGAGGTTTTCGCGGTTTCTCTGAGGGCTGTGGAATCGTCCGCCTCGGTCTTCTTCACGACTCCGGGGCCTGACTGTCAGTTCACTTTCACGCAGAAGCTTGGTGCAAAACAAAACAGGATACATGAAAACAACAATGTTGGCAGCAGATGATAATGATGATTGAAAGTAATCTAGTTTGATGAAGGGCATTCGAACCACACTTCACTGCAAGTGACTTATGGGAACCGGTTAGACGGTTGGTCAGAGTTATTAAAAGGTGGCCATGGAGTTCTACCTTGGGACCACTGTTGATCTTTTCATATTTTAGTCCTGTGTGACTCAAGGATGATTGTCAACATCAACCTGAGAGGTACTTGATTTGGGTTGGGGCGGTTTATGTTATTGGTTCCAAACCCCCGGTTCACCTTGTGTCCATGGGCAATAATCTGCCAGGCTGCGGAACACTGAGGCTGGACTCTGCCAACCATCCCATATAGTATGAGATGATTAAATAAGAAATATTGATCCACAAAAATGCATGATTTGTCCTGTATTTCTGTACACATTACACCCCCCCCCCCCCGTTCATTAAATTCTTGCATGATGCAGACTGGTTCACTGACATCAAAATACTGGGAACCCCCAGTTTTGCAGGTTAGTGGGAGTAATGTTATCATTAGATCTTGAACAATGTCCCAGGTATTTATTCAAGAGCACGTGCTCAGCCCTGTGACTGGGCCCACGCTTTAATCTGGGCCCACGCTTTCAACTTTAATCACACATATATCACACTCAAGGTGCAGGGTATTTTAAATAGTGTGTTGTGCCATTTGTGCATGTTTGAGCCTGGTGGCAGATTCCAGACCGTTTGCCTGTTCTTCCCTCTTCCTGAAGCCCAAAGCCACATCTACATGAGGTGTTTGATGTTTCAAGTACAATTCGGGAACCATGCAGGCTTCCAAAATAAAAGCACTATACATTTTCCTTGTGAATGTGGAATTTCTGAGAAATACTGGAGGAAAAGTAAGGGGGAAAAAAAGAAAAATTAGTGACGATAGGTTTTAAATATTTTATTCGACAAATATATTGTGTTCATTCACATGCAAACACTTGTCGATAAAAATAAGCTATTATGGAAGGCACAGTTGTAATTTATTCCAAAATGAGAGGCCCTAACAGCTCTTCATCTAAGAGAAAGTTTAAAAAGATATTTCTGCTCTTTGTAGATGTTCCAGAGAATGTCTGTCATACACATGAACACCACTAGAGGGCAGTACTAACATATAAAAAAGGAGAAGAAAATAAAAAGACAGTAGCACGTAGATCAAACAGGTGCTAGTCTGTGCATACAGAACCCCAGTATGAAGGTGTTTTTGCATTCAGTCATAGCGTACAGGCAACCAAAATTTTGGGAAGGCTTCAGATTACCGTTCTCAGCAAAACAGAAATTTATAAATAACAGTCCCTATGGTTGATTTGGAAGGAAGTAACTTCAATGCAGGTCTATAAACGACAAAAAAAATCTCAGTATATTGTTTAACACTGTATCTGTAACCTCTGACAGGCTGACTGGCCGTGAACATTGCTCCATGGGCTTGCTGTCACGCGTGATGGAACCTTGACGTGAAACATGCATGGAGAGAACCACGATTTCTTTATTCCTGACAATATTCTTGGAATATACACCGGTCAATCATAACATTAAAACCACTGACAGGTGAAATAATTAACACTGATTTTCTCTCTAAAATGGCACCTGACAAGGGTTATTTATGATATTTATTCAAAGGAACAGTCAGTTCTTGAAGTTGATGTGTTGGATCTAAGCATCTTTGACAAGGGCCAAATTGTGATGGCTAGACGACTGGGTCAGAGCATCTCCAGAACGGTAGGTCTTGTGGGGTGTTCCTGGTATGCAGTGGTCAGTAGGAGGGCAAGAGAGGCCAAACGATGAACTGGCAATGGGGTCATGGGTGCCCAATGCTCATTGATGTGCCTTGTCCGATCCCACAGGAGAGCTACTGTAGCCCTAATTGCTGAAAAAGATAATGCTGGCTATGATAGAAACACAGTGCATTGCAGCTTGCTGAGTCTGGGGCAGACCAGTCAGATCGCTCATTCTGATCCCTGTCTACCGCTGACAGCGCCTACAATGGGCATGTGAGCGTCTGAACTGGATCAAGGAGCAATGGAAGAAGGTGGCCTGGTCCGATGAGTCATATTTTCTGTTACATCATGTGGGTGGCCGGGTGTGTGTGTGTTGGGGAAGAAATTGCGCCACAATGCACTTTGGGAAGAAAGCATGCCAGCAGAGGCAGCGTGATCCTCTGGCCAATGTTCCGCTAGCAAACTCTGGGTCTAGGCATTCATGTGGATGTTACTTTGATACTTACCACCTACCTAACCAGATACACTGCTTCATGGCAACAGTATTCCTCAATGGCCTCTTTCAGCAGGATAATCCACCCTGCCACACTGCAAGAATTGTTCAGGAATGGATTGAGGAACATGAAAAAAGGTTCAAAAAGTTGATTTGGCCTTCAGATTCATCAGATATCAGTCTGATTGCAGCATTTTTGGGATGTTCCGGAGAAACAAGTCCAATCCATGGAGGCCCACCTCACAACTTATAGGACTTAAAGGATCTACTTCTAATATCTTGGTACCAGATGCCATAGGACACCTTCAGAGGCCTTGTGGGGCCCGTGCCTCAGTGGGTCAGTGCTGGTTTTAATGTTATGGCTAATAGGCCTATATCGCCCCTTCTAGTCTTAATTATTGATGTGTGCAGTTATTTCCATGCAAATATGAAGGCTTTACATGGGGATATGTATATGACAATATTTATGCAAACCCAAGAGTGTTTACTCATATAGTTCTCATGCCATTTAGAGTGTGACTGATAGTTGTATGCTGGTGACGAGAGCCGTATTATTGCACATAGTAGAATACTGCATAGTGTGCGTGCATCTAATTTTAGGGCAATGGAAACAGGCACCAACAAGTACATTACGTGCATATTATTGCATATTTCTGTATTATTTACTTTTTGAGAACCTCTAGGTATCACGTAGACTACAGTGTTTATACAGTTGCATCCGTATTCACTAAGTATATTTGGTCAAATCTAGATCTGCATAGATGTGTGAATATATGAGTATTAATCTGAGTAACATGGTCAAAAAGGTACATTCTAGAGTTATTCGGGAGAAAGAAAAAAGAAAACGTCACTAATGTTCTTTTTCTTTTTTTTGTTTGGTAAAAGTCTACTTGTTCGTTTGCAAACACCATGTGAGTGCTGGAGCTGGATCTGCAGCCAGGGAGGAGAGGAGCTCATCAGCACAGCGCACAGGCATTGTTCTGGAAGCGAATGTGCATCTTTGTTTCAATCTCAATGTCTTTCAGAATCTGGAAAGTTGAGGCATGGGGAGTTAGGGCATGTATGTGTGGTGGGGGCCACGAGCCAGCCAGCCTCTCACACCAAACATATATTTCTTATCAATGCAAATTTGGTCATCGTGGTGTGAAATGGAAAATGGCAAACCTTTAAAAAGTGGTCAAAAGTGATGCCTTCATAGAAGTCGTCAGGGTCCTGAAAGGGAAATAAGTCAAGGGTGTCATTGCAAGGTGAGGAGTGTCCATTCACATCCACAACACAGAGGATTGTACTGTGGCCTTGGATTTAAGCTACATTATTGGATTACTTCCATGTCTATATTACTGGGCCTACTGATTTATCTGAATTTCAAAACATCATTTTGATTCCCCTGTTTGGTTATATGCTTATTTTTTCTCTGAAAAAGTCGTCTAGGCATCACAATTTGGCCCGGTTCTAATCACAATATGTGCTGTGGACTTCTTCAAGCATGTTAGTATGCTTGCAGGAATGTGCTATTTGCAACCTCAGCACTAGGGGTCACTCTAGAGCCATGAGAAGGAGAGTAAGTCTTTAAACCCATGCAGTGGATGGCATCACAGTAAGGACTGAACCCAGAATAGAATTAGTACTGTGCGATGTAACCAGCCAATCGTGTAGTTGCACAGGTACCATGCGGCCAACTGTGATGCTGGCGACTTCCAGCATGGCGGCGTCAGCGATCCCCTTGGCGGTCTCCTTTCCTATGGCGCCGCTGCGAGACAGGAGCTCCTCCACCACCTATGGAGTCAGGGGAATCAGAAATGGTCAGAGACTCTGAGCGGAAGCATGCGTATAATAACAAGCACCCAGGAGTCATGTGACTTACATGCTTGTATTCCTCTAGTGTGATGGTTCCGTCATTATCGGTGTCATGCATGTTAAACAGGACTGGGGAGGAAAATAAAAAAGTCAACCCACTTTGAACTATTACATCCAGTTTTTTTGAGTTCATCAAATTTAATATGGTGTTTTCATGCTTCCCTTATATATCCTGGATAGTACATTGGAGAAGGTTTAAGTTACACAGGCAATGACAGTGTCTGTCACCGATTATGGTGAAAATGATAGATTTTTCCAGTTAGTTACAGTTAACTTCCAAGCATGGCAGTATGCTAGTATAAGACAATTAAACTGGATTTGTTTCAGAAGCACAGAATGAGGGATTTGATTGGCTCTTCCATGTGTAATGTTAACCGAAGTTGTGAAGACAATTGAAACCCACAGCTCCAGACACGTCGCCACAAAGCAGCAGTCAGTGTTTACATTCCGTGAATCATAATCCCAGAAAATACATCCACAAAATGTCTGTGTAATGTCTGGCTGCAGGTGCCACTCTCAGGCCCGCCACTCTCAGGCCCGCCACACTCAGGAACTGCTACTACCAGGCCCCGCCGCTCTCAGGTCCCTCCCTCTCAGGCTCCACCACTCTCATGCCCCACTGCTCTCAGGCCCTGCCACACTCAGGCCTGCCACTGTCGCTCTCAGGCCCCATTTCTCTCAGGCCCGCCACTGTCAGGGTCCGTCAATCTTAGGCTTGCTACTATCAAGCCCCGCCACTCCCAGACCACATCACTATCAGGCTCCACCACTCTCATGCCCCCCACCACTATCAGGCCCGCCGCTCTCAGACCACATTAGTCTCAGGCTCCACCATTCTCAGACCACATCACTCTCAGGTCCCACCACTCTCAGGCTCGCCACTGTCAGGGTCCACCAATCTTAGGCTTGCTACTGTCAGGACTGCAACTCTCAAGCCCTGCCACTCTCAGACCACATCACTCTCAGGCTCCACCACTCTCATGCCTCACCACTATCAGGCCCCGCCACTCTCAGGCTTGCTGCTCTCAGACCACACCACTCTCAGGCTCCACCACTCTCAGACCACATCACTTTCAGGCCCTGCCTCTGTCAGGTCCCGCCGCTCTCAGACCACATCACCCTCAGACCACATCACTCTCAGGCCCTGCCTCTGTCAGGTCCCGCCGCTCTCAGACCACACCACTCTCAGGCTCCACCACTCTCAGACCACATCACTTTCAGGCCCTGCCTCTGTCAGGTCCC
>JAODKF010006654.1:0-14822 GCA_026779585.1 Mormyrus proboscirostris
GGGTGGGATGGGATGCCCTAGGTGTGTCGATAAGTCTTCACAAATCCTTTGCCAGAATTCGTTGACCGGTGTGCAGTACCAGAAAGCATGCAGGTGATTATCTGGTGCGTCCTTCTTATGCATGAGTCAGTATTTCTGATTCCCATCTGGAACGCCCTGTGTAGTGCATTCGAAAGGTATTCAGGCAAATTTGCCTCCAGAACTTAGTGTCTGGGTTGATGAGTAAATCCCTTTCCCATTTGTGGGCAGGGAGTTAGAGTGTTGTATCAGATTCTGCTAGATGCCCATAAATCATAGTCATTTCTTAGTTGGAGTTAAGAAGTTTGCTATTTTAGGTCTAGATCTAATTGCCTACGACACTATCTGTTATGTATTACTGATTTAAATTGAAGGTATTCTAAGTATTTGTATTTCTCAATGTTAAGGTTGTTCCAGATGGGTGTCAGTTTGCATGGGACCAGTGAAGTTTGGTTCATTTTAAGAAATTTCCACCAGGCTGTCAGCAATGTGCTAATATTAATGCTCTTAAAATAGCAATGTCATTTAAGTATATGACTGATAAATGGCAGGTCCTGGATTCGAATATAGTTACAGAAAGTTTGCTCAATATCCAGCCAGTTAAGGTGTAAGTTGTTTTGTGTACTCCATTTTAGGACATATATCAGTCTATTGGCAAGAAAGTAGTTGTACAAATTAGGAAGCGCCATACCTGTACCACCACAGTTTTTGGATTTCTGTAAAGTTTTTAAACTTAGGGAGACAGGGGAAATAGGAAGAACAGAGAAAAACAGATTTACATGAGGAGAGAGGAGGAGAATAAAAAAAACAGCTCCCAGACTATACTCCAGTTGGGAGTACATTGTAGGAACCAAAAAAAAAACACCTCATCAACATAAGCACATGGTTACTACACCTTACAACATAAAAAGTTGTGACTTGCAACAGGGGAGTGAAATGGGGAGGTGGAGATAGTCCATCATAGACAAACAGCCATCCGGTCCTGCAGCCATAGAGGCGCTGGTCACAGACCTGCCTGTTCACGCTGAGGGTATGAAGTGGCGAAGGCGTGGGATGGGGGAAGGTTGTGGTGAGTGCATATCTGTACGTATGTATATGTGTGTGTGTATCCAGGTGTCCTTGGGATTGGGGGAGAGGGATGCGCGAGAGTCTCGCTGCCTTGTTCTTCTGGGGGAGTTGTTAATTCAGCAGCAGCCTTGGCCGAGGCCAATGCTGATTTGGCGGGGGGGGCAAAAGCAGGTAAGATAGGGTTGTTTGGGTTTCCGGGCAAGAAGCTGTAATTCCACAGCTCTTCTAATGTCCATGCTGTTCTCCGCCATCCAAAATCCTTTGCAAAGCCGTGAGCTTCTCTGTGATGTTATCCAATTTGCGATCAATAGTGACAGTCTGAGTGCCAACAGCTCCGCCTACTCCATCATATGGTGTTAAATTAGTGCCAAAACTTGTGTGCATAAAAACCACGCACGCGTATGTAGTCTCTATGCGCTCACGTTTGCACAGCACTCGTTCGCTCGCTCGGTGTTAAATTAGTGCCAAAAGTCGAACCACACACATGTGTTAAAGTATTCTTGAAAATCCAAGGGGTGTACATTGTCCCCCAGAGTCCACTGATGAAAGCACACTCCATAGGACATGGCTGTCCCATTTTGTTTTATAGCTATTAACCCCTTAGTTGTTGTTCATTGCACTTTAAGTGGATGCAATATAATAATTAATATCTATTACAGAAAAAAATAATCTGAAAATCCATATGAGGCTAACGTAACCGTGGTCAGTGACAAGTTATCTTCATCTTCTACCAAAGCAAATGGCCATTTGTAGTCAATATTTTAAAAAAAAACAACCGAAGGAGCAGAGATATTAGCCACTGTTCCTGCCTCCAAAGTATCAATATTCATCCTGTCGAGCGAGCGAGTGCTGTGCAGACACGAGCGCTTAGATAGGGTCCAGCAAACGTGAGCACGTAGAGAAGATGGGTTTTCAGCTCGCAAGCACGTGGTTCGACTTTTGGTACTTATTTAACGCCATACCATCAATCATTCTGGCCAGCCTAGTAGGGTTTTGAGCAGCTGTCACCGTTTTCTTCAATCCTTCATAAACCAGGGCAATGCCTAATCCAATCAGCATAAGACCTGTAATCACGGTTCCGAATAGGTAGATATCTTCGATGTGCTCCACGGAAACAGCTGCCAGAAACACGACCCTCCACTTCTCCCATCTGTCCATCGTGCAGCCAGCTGCGTACGTTCCTGCAGGACTGTCAGATTCTGCCAAACCTGGGCTTCTCGTCGAGAAGATAGTGTCAATTGTGTTGAGAGACCAGTTGATCAAATCCATGATTTTTCTTAGTTTGGAGAGCAGGGCTGAGAGAGTCTCTCAAAGAATAAGACAGTAGACTAGACGAGACAAGAGGAGCAAAGCAGGGAAGATAAGGAGAGGGAGAGTGTGTCCGCCTCTCCTTGTGAGGTTACAGTTTATGAGTGATATTGGTTGATAGCTAGAGGGGAGGGCAGGTTTCATCTCACAGGTCTTTGTCAGGTTTGAGAAGCAGGTTAATGTCTGCACAATTCATATTTGAAGGGATGCTGCAAGTTTCTTTAATTTCTATAACCATTCTATGGAATAGTGGTGCTAGGAGAGGCCAAAATGTTTTTTAGAATTCTACTGGAAATCCATCTGGACCTGGGGCTTTCCCGTTAGGCATACATTGTAGGGCATCGTGAAGTTCCACTATTGAAAGAGGTAACTCTAATGCTGTTATTTGTTCATTATT
Organism: Mormyrus proboscirostris; assembly: GCA_026779585.1. Taxonomy (NCBI): domain Eukaryota; kingdom Metazoa; phylum Chordata; class Actinopteri; order Osteoglossiformes; family Mormyridae; genus Mormyrus; species Mormyrus proboscirostris. The sequence continues at coordinate 2,792 of JAODKF010006654.1, forward strand.
TAATTTTGTTAGGTCGATGTTGTTTAAAAACTCTTCTATTTCAGAATTGGTTGGATTAATATTAGGTGAGTATGATTTAATTAGCTAGATTATCTGGATCTAGTGTATGTTATTTAAGAAATGGCTTAATGATAGCAGTTTTTAATGCAGGGGGAACAAAACCAGCCTGAAGAGAAAGGTTTATTACCTGGGTAATAATAGGGCTTATGGCAGCAAGATTAGACCTAACCAGTGCAGTGGGAAATGGGTCCAACGCAGAAGTAGATGGTTTCATCTTTGTGATGATGGCCTTAACTTCCTGCTGTGTGGCAGTGGAGAGGTAGCTGAGAGGACTGATAGGCCCTTGCAGTCATTCGGTCGGCATGGGAAAAATGGTTGATGAACTAGAGGGACAGGAGAGAAGGGACCGGATGGTTGCTATCTTATTTCTGAAGAAATTCATGAAATTATTGCACTTTTCCACAGTAGCATCCGAGTAAGAGCGCCTCAAGAAGATGGCTGATTGTGGAAAAAAGCTGCTTTGAAATGCCAGTATTGCTGTTGATGATGTTGGATCTTCAGGCGATTTAGCATAGGCCTTCTGATGTTCCCTAAAGGCCTGCTTGTGTACAATCAACCCTGAGGTCTTGCAGCGTCGTTCGAGGACATGTCTGACTGACTTCATCCTCCAGAGCTCAGTAGTGTAGCAGTGTGCTAAGCGTGAGAAGGCGACTGTACGGGTCCTGGTGGAACCCTGGCAGTCAAGAGGCCTTGACAGAGACTGGTTGTAGAAGTCCACTGTTTCCATCACTGTGTAACAAGCAGCAGAGACAGACAATATGTGTTGTAGGTCCAAAGCCAGGGCATGAGGATCGATATTCTGTATAGTCACTAGTGAGTCACTAGTTAACTAGTTGCTGAAAACGAATGACCAATAAGAGATTTTATTCAACTAATATAACAAAATGTCCAGCTAGTGCTGACAGAGACTGAAAGAGTTGAGGAAACTGACATCTAATATCAAGGATATCAAATAAATGCTTAAATGTCCTTTCATATCAAACGGCTTTCCTTACAATTTGACCAACAGTGTTCAGCTTTATCCAAACAAAAATAATACATACCTGCAGGTATTCATTCAGGTATTGAAGTGGAAGTGGACAGGTGTTCTTTTCCTGTCAAGCAGAGGTTGCACTGCACAATAATACTGCAGTCTCCTTTGCCCTATATTAATGTGAAATGATCCTTGGACCACCAAGGGAGGGATGCATTCCTGCCTGCTGTGACGACGGCATCCTCTCATGCCGAGTGGACAAGTGGGCTGCACTGCATCACCAGCTATGGTGCAGATACGCCTTTGGGTTCTGTTGTAGATCAGGGGCTTATGAGAAATTAGTGACACCTTCTAAATATCAGAGCAAATAATGCAGACTTTAAAAAGTAATCCTTTCAAGAAATCTGTTGATTTTAACTGTGTTCTGTCTACCACCTGTTTAAACTCTAACTCTGAATAAGTACAGTTCCTCAAATTTTGTATTCTAAACGCATAACGCTATTACACATATTCCGTTACTTCCGAACACTAGCCTTGTGAAACTGCAATAGACTCTTAGTCCCCCTTTGACCACCCTTATGATAAGTGAGGGAAATTCAATGTAGGAATGAATCACTTATTTGTTATGGTATTTAATACTGCACACATTGATGTGCTAGTTTAGCTTCAAGAAACTTCTTTCATGCTAGTCCTCTCTCTTTTAAAACCTGGGCAGTATGAGGGCGGTGCATGGTTCAGCGGTTTAGGGTCCTGTGCTTGTAATCGGAAGGTTGCCTTTTTGAATCCCCACGTCAGCAGAGTGGTTTCACCATTGCACCCTTGAGCAAGGTCTTTTACAAGAGGCTTTCTTGATTGTACATTGCTTTGGACAAAAATGTCTGCTAAACAAAATAATTGCTGACTGTATTGTACTGAATGCAAACTAGTGGTTTGACCCGAATGGAATGAATTCACTTGCACTTTATAAAACTGAACTTGGCACAGGCTACGGTGAGACTTTTATGTGTTAAAATGGTTAGTCTGTTAGATTCTGTTAAAATTGTTCAACTTCTTGTCACCTTTCACAAGGAAAAGACCATTTTTTGTCCTTTCTGTCTCTGTGTTTTATGTATATATGTAGCATCCTATCCTGGGGAAAGTTATTTCACATTACCGTATGTTGTGTACTGAATATAGTTGGTGTGACAACAAAGCCAACTTCACTCATAATCAGAATTGATTTCTTTTAGAGCTCATCCTTCTAGACAAGAAATTGCCATGTTTGCACACTTGCTTCCTTCTTTCCTTCCTTTTACAGTATGTATTCTAAGTGTGAGATTAACCTGAGAATACCCACAGAATATGAGCAGAACATACAAACTGTGCTCACACACAGCAGAGAGATGCTACAGCTAGTATGTTGCAGGATCGTAGCTCTGCATCTCTCCCTAATCTTCCCCTCAACAGGGATAAACCTTCCTGGCAAAGGTGTGAGGTAACAGTGCCACTGATTGAGCTCCTCCGACAGCCATCATGAAGGACGATGCATTAGACATCATCTTAGGACTTAGGAATTACACTTCCATGTTTCTAATCTAAAATAAACTACTGTGACATGATGACCAGCCTAGAATCCTCTGTGTGCGGGCATCAATCTGCACCATGCAGGCAGACAGCAACAACGGCTTCTTCAAACCACCTGTGAGGAATGACAACACAGCACAGCTGGCAGCAGCTAATTGTGCCAATCAGAGGGTGGCACTACAGCCCCAGCATTGAAGGACTCGCACCCGAACAATTAGGGAAAGAACCCCATTGCCCCTGAATCAGTCACCATGGCAACTGTTGCTTCTCTGCTGTGCCCTTAAATATATCTCACCCCTCCAAGAGGAATTATTGTGCGCTCGCCTCTCCCGTGGCTCCCTACCCACTACACATCTTAAAGACTATAAACCTTACAATATTTAAGGCTTTATAGACATTGGTTAAACACTAGATGGCGCTCTCTGTCTTTGTGGCTGCATGCAGGCTGCAACTTACAGCTGAGGCTTGCGGATCAGGCAAAAAACAGAGTAGACAGGCGTTTTACCACACAGCATAAGCAGAATTAACACAGACATCCACCAAAAGAAAATCACGTATTTAAATATAGTGTTAATTTAATGAGTTATGAGGGTTATGGTTTTATTATGTGTGTTGTACATGTTTCAGTTCGATGACATACTGTAATGCTGTACAGATCAGAAATGGATTTTGTTTTACTTGTGGTTTTCTTTGTGGTCCATATTCCTCCATCTCTCTCTCGTCATTGTACTGCATGAACTGCGAAGCCTAACCTGTGATAAGATTAAGAGCGAACCAGCACTGTGCCTGCTAAATAATTCTGAAGTGTGGGAACAGCTGTACGCAATGAGGAGGAATCACTAGTGCATTGTGGCACCTTAATGTCCCAAACTCTGCTTAGAGGGACAGGTTTGTGAATAAAATAGTTGGTGTGTCCTACACTGTTTTTTTGGACTATCTATCATTAGATGCTGGATGGACAGAGTAAGGAAAAATATGTCTACAGAGAACTACTTGTGAACTTAAGCGGCTGATTTGGAGTATCAGTGTAGGACTTAGGTAAAGTTTTCTTACATACTGTATTATTTTTGGGTAATGGTTTGTATCTCATGTTTTTATGTTTTTATTTATGTATTTATTTACTTCCAGTTAACCTTGAATATGTTCTTTAATGTTCATGTATAAATTGTATTATATTGCCTAATTTTTTTTCTAATTCTCAAAAATTAAAGTTGGAATTTAAACTGGCATTTACTGGTAGGGGTGTAAGTTTACCTGTGACCTTAAACTTATACTTCATAGCAGCAACACCTTCCATTTGAAAACAACACGTTTGTTTTGTTTCTGTTTAATTTAAATATTACCACATGTAACAATGTGAATGGCTAATTAGCAGAATAATAGCCACGCAGTAACTGTGTTGTGATAAATTGCCAGCCAGAATCAACTGTGAACATTAAGTACTGATCTTAAATCAGTTCCCAGATGTACTGAATTGGTCAAGGATGAAGGGATACTGAAAAAATGGACATTAAACAACAGACATCCAAGCTGCTTTTGTTTATTCCTAGAATACAGAGATAGAAACCGGTGTGTGTAAAAGAGGGAGGGATTATTTGTGTAGCAAAGCTTGAGCACCCATATCATCATTCTGACCAGATGGCCCAAGTCCGCAGGCATGCAGTGGGCTCAAGCGAGGCACAGAACCAGGAACAGGCCACGCTGGTCAGCATGCTCCCACAATGCGGAGTCTGGCCCAACAGCACATTAGCTCCCAGGGAAACCATCTACTTCTGCTTGCTTTATGCCTGCCAGATATGTCTCAGATCTCCAGTCTTTCTTATAACTGCCTGAACTGATGTTCTATAAAACAGGATTAAAGAAATGAGAAACTATAGTCTGGGCATGTGGGAGTTTAACAGGTGGTCAGTCTTCCTGTTGGTATTTATAGATCTCACTGGAGGCTGTTCAGTTTGGCCATAAGAGCAGATGTTGATGCGGATTAAACTGTTTAGCCTCAAACATGAGGCACGAAGGGTGCACAAAAAAAAAGCACAAAGCACAAACAAAAAATTCACAACACAGACTCAGCTATGTTCAACTCAATTTGTATATAGCGCCTTTTACAACAGAGTCACCCCATGCCATTTTACATGAAGATGTTGTAGGACATTACTACATCGTTTATACAGAATAATACAAAACCAAAAAAGGAAAGACAACGAAATTAAAGTAAGAAAGCCAGATTACAATAGAGTAGAGGAATAAAAAAGCCCCAAGATAGGGGAAACCTCTGGGCATCCAAGGTCAACTGGCTGTCCAAGCCTGCACTCCTGGGCAGGCTAACATTGATGAAAAAAGAAAGAGTGGGCTTGCTTGCTAAAAGCACGGTGTAAGCTGTGGTCAAGGTCAAAGCCAAAGTCTATCAATGAGTCAGTTTTCTGTGCTGGCCTGTGTAGGGTGGCAGATTGAAGGCTGCATTAATGATCTCAAAGGCATTTTAAATCTCTTACCAAAGGTACAGCAAAGTTGTCCCTTTGTAAAAAAAATATATCTCTCAGTGTATGACATTGGATCTTATTTGTGCCACGGTGTGAGATGAAGCATTATAGTACTATACTATGTCCTATATATTATAGGACTGACTCTTGGGGGGGGGGGGGTTACTGTCTGTGCCTTTTAATTCCAATGAGGGGTAACAGTGAGGCCTGCTTTGTGTCCTGTTTCCTTCAAGACTTGTGCAGTGCTAAAAGTGAAACGTGAATTGAGACAACACAAAAAGAGCACTTTGCAAGGCTGGTTCACATGGCAGACATTGCTGCTGGCATCGTGTCATCATGTGCCCTCCCCCACACACTAATGAGCTGGACATTCATGACAAAGGTCAAGCCAGGGAAACAGCAAGTTGTCAAGCTGCGTAATAGTCTAAACCCATTTGTCCCGTGGTTCCAGGCCGAATGGGCAACTGAGCTGAAGCACGGTACTTTGGGGAAAAGCGAAGGCTCGGCATTTTAACAGGAAAAGCGACTGGCCTGGGTTCGCCAGTGTGAATGACAGGCCCGACAGGATGAATGAGAGGATGACTAACATTACACCGATCCATTCTGAAAAAGCAGTGCTGGGTTTCATCGTCTAGTGCACACACCACTGGGAATGGTACTTCTTTCAATTAAACACTCCCTTTAACAATACAAAGCTTATAAAACTGGAAAGACCATCTAGGGTGTTATAGAAAAGCTAGAAAAGTAAAATTTCTACAAAGAACTTAAAGGGGCAGGATAGTGCATTTCTTTTTAAATCAATGTGCCGTCAAAACAGTAGATAGGGAAATGTTTCTAAACAAAACACCGGACAGGAAGAGAGCACAGTGAGAATGCACAGTGAGTGGCTTTCTGTACAGAAAACACACCAGAACCAGAACAGAACATTTTCTGCAAGACTAAAAGAGGATTTACCTTGATTGTGGTAGATAAAACATTCAGTCACTATTAAGCATTCAGTTTCATCCCATGTGCCCTAAACTAAAAATTCAGTATGATGAAACTTGTTAGAAGCATTTCACACTGGGGGATCTTACCACTGGAGCTGGAAGGGGTATAGAAGGGCATATTTGCTGCCAGGGAGAGCTCACTCCCTTTCGGCTGCCAAGAAGGCTTATCCTTGATGAGGGGAAGATTAGGGAGAGATGCAGAGCTACTGTCCTACAACATGCTAGCTGTAGCATTCTGGTCATGCACAAGTTTTAAACTGGAACTTTTCATTAGGAAGGAAGCTATGATGCTTAGTTACTACTAGTGTTATTAGAAGTAGTAGTAACACAATGAGACAGAAGAGTCAAGAACTTGCACTTGACTGAAAAGTGCACAATGGAGATCCAAAAAAATTAACAAACTGGCAGGGAGCATCGGGGTCACCCTGGGACGGTAGACTAACAACCTCGGGAGCCGCGGTACGGGCCCTTGGCCTGCTGTTGATTGCCATTGATTGAGTGCCATTGTAGCAGACTCTCTGAAAAGATACTGCAATACGTTGCGTAATATAAAATACATTTATATAAATGTTAATAACTGCCTTCAGAAAACAGATGTTGACATTGTAGATGAGCATCTTAGTTGCTTGGACTAAGCCATTCTCAATAATTAAAAATCCTGTACAGATTTTCAAGTTTAAAATCTTGGGGAAGCACAGAGCACAAGGCAGAAGAGGTACTGTTTGGGATGCCAATCCATCACAAGGCACAAACTCTGACATCTAATTCATCTAACAGCATGTTTGACCCTAACTGTAACCTACAAGCATATTGTACAAGAAAGCCAATCCATCATTCACTGCAATACCAGCAGGAAACTAATCAGATGCTGATGTAGAATAAGATGCACGGGTCACTAAGAGTAAACAAAGGTCAGGGGACGAATGAAGCCGTGAGGGATATGTTGGTGAGATGGTGTAGCCAAGACCAGAGTCCACAGAGTCCAGGTTAATAAGGGAAGTATCAGGGTGAAAGGTTGTGGTTGGATAAGACAACTTCCCCTCACTTGATGTAGAGATACCTCATAATTACTTCAAATCTTTCTCTTATGTAACGTCTCCTTACATCTCAGAGCCGTGAAAGTGCTTTACCATTTACCAGTGGTACCACTTACTTTATAAACAGAGATATCTTTGTGAAAAAGGATTGATAGTTTATTCCTAAATATGTGAAACAGCATTTTTTTTTTCTTTTTTGAAAAATTCTTTTAATGTGTTTTTGGAAGTAAGTGAGTAACAAAGGGCTTATTTTTCTAACAAGTACAAAACAAGAATAGCTGGATTAAACATACACTGTGAAGAAAGCATTTTATGCTAATCATCATATCAAGAGACTTGTGTTGCTATGATTAAGCGTAACATTCAATTACAAAGTGCTTGTGGCCCACTAACCATAATATACTGTTAATATACTGTATTTGTACACTAAATATCTCCAAATGTACATCCACCTAAAAGATTCACCTTTATCAGCAACATTACAGCAGGTGAGGATGTGTGAAGTCACTCAGTGTCAAATTTAACGGCATGACTCTCTATCCAGTCTTATATCCCTGACATTTAACTTTTTTAAGTATGTTATGATGTGTGAGATAAATGACATACTGAAGCACGCTTTACATCCATAGCAATCAATTTAGATATAATGTACTCTTTCATCGATTCTTCACTAAGCAATTTCCTTATTAAAAGACTGCAGTCCATTAGGTTCCCTTGCCTCTAAATCGCAGTCGCGGAGTGTTATGTGCACCTCAAACTTTTACTAAAGACGCTACCTCCACTGACAGAAAAATAAGAAGCCAGAGTTGCAGTTTGAATTCTGTGAGGACTGCCAGGAGAATAGGTCAACCACCCACCGATTTAGAGTCGGCCCAAATAAGACCTGGGGACTCCAAGCATCATTTATAGCAAGAATAGAAAACAAGATGTTGCGGCTGGATCTATGAATAGAAAAACTGTTATTCAGCAGCAGGTCCCTGCAGGCATCGTAGTAGTGTGAGCTTGACTCTGTGCATCTAGAGAACATAAAATGTACTTGACAAGTGTCAGGATTCATTCCTGCCTCTCCCTTTATGTCTCTGTTTGGCCAGCGGATGTCACTGGCCAGCCCTTAATCACCTAATTATCCTCAACCTAATGTGTCAGTCATCTGTACTTGTTTCTAGTTTGGTGATTGTGTTCCATGTGTATTTTAAGCTGCCCTCCGTCTCTTCCCCAGATTGGTCATTGTTATTGGTGTTGTGGATATTTAGTGTGTCTAATGTCTGTTTCGGTTTCACTTCCTACAGTTTTCCCCAAGTACCTGTGTGCCCCACTCCTGCCTCACTATAGCTCCCTACCCTCCATTTAGGCACCTTGTGATCTGCTGTTTTTCCAGTTTCTTATCTTCCAAGTTAGAATAAAGCCCATTATTGTTCCTCTTCCAGCTGCATTAAACTTAATCTCACATCTATTTGTAATGTTACTAAAGTTGTAACAAAATGTATCCTCTAGGCAAAATAAGACGTTTATGTGAATGATACTGTTCTCCCATCCTGGAGTTTATAATGCTTAAATGTAAGCCGTTCCATCTGCAGAGAGAATGTACAGTAGTCATTCTGATCCCAGTTTATGTTCTGCCGCAAGATAAAGCTAAGCTATCACTTGGAAAACTGCTTAATACCATGTGTGAACAGTAGGACATGAAACAGCGAGAAAGTGCTGGAGAGTGTTGCTAATTTTCAGTTCCTCAGGGTCCACACAACCAACGAAGATTCATGGTCCTTTAACACCATCTTACTAGTGAAAAAAGCAAAACAACACCTTTAGTTTTTAAGGAGGCTGACGGGGGCATAGCTTCCCCCAAGGACTACTGGTGAACTTGTACTGCCGCATTGCTCATAAACAAACACACCTACTACATACCAGGACTGTATGCCAGCAGTACCACAGAAGACAGGAAATTACTCAGATGCCTATACAGAACTGCCCAGAAAAATCACAGGTTCACAGCTCCCAGACTTTGACAGCATTTACAAAATCTGCTGCCTTCTGCAGGCCCTCCACATCTTGAAAGGCTCAGCCCACCCTGCCTTTCTACGTATTCATCCCCCTACCCTCTGGCAAATGAAACTCAGACCAGGCTCAGACCAGATTCAGGAACCGTTTTTCTTTCTTCCCTAGAGCCGTCTCTGCCACAACCATAATTAATATTTAATTTAAATGGTGCAGGATATCTTTTCTGCCTAATACACAGGGGTGGTGCATGACTCTGCAGGGTAGGAGTTTGTGTTTGTATTTGGAAGGTCTTTGGTTCAAATCCTGTAGCTGTAAGAATAATCATGTCACTCTGAGGCTCTTGAGAGACTGCCTTAACCCCATGTTTTACAGGGGTGCTTGATAAATGGCTCACCTTCTGTTTTCAGAAGGTATACAGGCAGTCACCAGATTATGAATGAGATCGGTTCCCTAAGTTTTTCTTCAAGTTGAATTTATAGGTAAACCATGACAGATACATATGGTTCCTATTTAGCATCAGTGAGTCAAATGTTTCTCTTAATGTATAGTTTATATTTAACCATTCTATGCATATACACTTAAACACTTCCATATACACTATAACATCTTAAACATAATACAGTACATAATAATAATAATTATACAGTAATAATGAAAGTAATTTCATACAGTACAGTCTTGCATTGTACCTCGGGCCGACCAAAAAGCTGAAGCTGCATAAGTTTTCATGTTGGTCACAAAGCAATCTGTGCGTTTGTTATTACAAACCATTCTGTTTAACTCAAATTTGTAATATAATAGTATTTATGGCAGTCCATTCGTAATTATGGGTTTCCCATAAGTCAGATGTTTGTAACTCGTTGACTGTCTGTATGTTTCTATGTGTGTTTCACAAGAAAATAAGATAAGAGAAACAAATATTGAAATTTCATTGTTGCTACCTGTACAATGACAATAAAGCCATTCTGTTTTATTGCTCAAATGTACCAAATTATTTATTAATTTCTTCTTAAATTTATTACTGCACTACCCCAGTATTAAGATGCTCACCACTGCAATACATTTTCATGCTTTCTGCAGATTGCCACAAATACAGTCTCATGCTGGCATTGTCAGTGAATGACAAAAAAAGATCTCTTAATCATAGAGCACACGCTCAGGCCAAGGACTCCCAAGGAGTCTCAAGTTGCAATTGGAATGAAATTAAACACTATTTAAGTTCAGCAACCAAAAAATACTCTAGGTGAGGTTACACATAAAATACATCATGGCTTTATCACACCGTCTCGATATTGAACATATTCAGAAACACCCCCAACACTTGCAGATGGGTTAAAGCAAGATCAACAGTGATTACTTTATGCATGCATATCCACTGGGGAAAGACTGAAGCTAGACTGTTTCATGCTTCCCTGTTTCATAACTAATGCAAAACTAGAGCTCAGTGGGGAGGGGGAAATCCCAATTAAGCCCAGGTCTAAATGATAATATACAAGCAATTATTCAGAATATTTACTTTACATGATTGGAGACTATTTAAATACACGGCATGGTTTATGTCCCTTTCAGGCAAAGCCCTGCAGAGGCTTATTTGAAATAAGGCAAGGCAAATTGATACGATTAAAAATACATGTGCAATCACTGTCCCTGGATTAAATGCTAATGCACTACCCGATGATAGAGGCTCTCATTACTGGATTGCAGAGTGTATTTGAATTTCAAATGCTACACTTAAAGTGGCCACTCATGCTGGGGACTTTGCTCCTGTGATATTTTTTTTGAAGCGAAGCACAGAGTGAAGAGGCTATAGGTAGTCTTGCCCTTTCTCAGAATTTTGTGCAAATCAATCTGCCATATCAGGTCTAAATCTGGCTGTCTTTTAATCCAGGTTATATTTTATATTAGCTATGCTGTTGTTTATTATGTTTCAGCACTACTACCTTTTTCCAAAAAAACAGGCAGTACATTTCTTTTCTTTAGTTGCATGCATGCCTGAATAGGATGTTCAGCCCTTCGCAGGACACACACATACACAAACACACACATACTCTGCATGCGCAATTTGAAGACTATAGTTAGCATGTCTTTGCACTGTAGGAGGAAACTGGTGAATCTGGATCCGGCCCATTCAACAAGAAGAGAATTTGTAGAGCAGAGGAAACATACAAGCCTGTGGTCCTGAAGGCCTGAGGCGATAGTGCTCATTACTAGCCTTTGGCTTCTTTTTGTGTGGAAAGGAAAAAACAGCAATAGCGTTGATCTCCAATGGGACAGGCCCACTGGAAAATAAGGAACAAAAACTTCCATTTATGGATACTTCACTGCAGTAGCATTAGAGAAAAAACCGTATTTATTGCACTATAAGGTGCACCTAAAAGCCTTCAAATTTCTCAAAAACGGACAGTGCGCCTTATAATCCAGTGCGCCTTATATATGGATCAATATTGAGTCGCAACAGGTCTCGCAACTACGGGAAGCAGCCGCTGACTCCATTTTCTCCCGTAGAAGAAGTAGCGCAGTGCATATCCAATTCAAGGGATTCGTTGATGAGGAATGAACTGATAAAGTGAAATTTATGTGTTTCTTTTGTGTGTTTACAGCTGAACAAGGTTGGTCATATTGGGAATATGGACATTAACGTTTGAACAACGTTGAGTTATTGTTATATTGTTATTGCTTTGTACTATTTCGAGAGTTACTATATTGTGATTGCACTAACGTTTGATTTACCGTAACAGTATCAGACTGTTTCTTTTACGTGTTTACTGAATTGAGGAAAAGTTCCCCTCCACTACGTAATAAAAATGTCGCACTACCTGTTATACCTTGCTGTTGTTAAAAGATAAACTGTGTTGCGAAAATACTATGTTACTGACATTACCTCGGGAAAAATAATAAAACAGCTGTTTATTCATTTTGGGAGTGAACGGA
>JAODKF010006655.1:0-14814 GCA_026779585.1 Mormyrus proboscirostris
CTTTCAGTTTTATCATATTCTGTTAATGTTGGTAACATTATTTAAAGGTCTTTTATGGAGTACTGTCAATATCACTTAAACTTATCAAAAAATCAACAAACACTGGTAGGTGTTAGTGTTAGCCTACCTATGGCATAAGAATTATTTGCAGTGCAGATTTCTGAAGATGCATCACACTTGAGGATCGGTAATGTGTTTATATAGCTGTACTCTAATCTATTACACTGAAATTACTTAATTGTACCTGTAAATAAGTTATTGTTTTGACATATTTTTATAAGCTCTGTACACATAGTATGTTGTTGATTGTTTTATAAAATTATCTGCAGAACCAAACTCATACTCAAACATTTATGATCATAAGCAACACTGTCCTCCTCAAGAAAAGTAGTTTTTAAATACATGAAGTAATAAGATATTATTCAGTATACACTGAAACAAGAAATAGAGTGTAACATAAACTTTGTAGAACCTGTCCTACTCAGATCACCAATTGGACGCACATTACATTGCAATATGTCATTAGGTAAAGGATCGATTTTACCTTCCACTGTTGTGCAGTTGTATTTTCCATTTTCACACGTGCTATAATAAACAAAGAGGACATTTGTACACGTTCAGATTAGTATGATCACAATAACTGTGCCAGCAGGTGTAAAGCTTCATGTTACAATCAGATCCCAGTCATGCCACCTGCAGAACAATGGATTTTGTGAAACTCACCATTTTTTCCCTTTGATATAAGTTGGGTCAGAGCCTGAGAAGGCAATTCCCTGGTAGTAACACGGGCATTCTGGCTGAGAGACGCAGGTCTGCAGGTCATTCTGGAAGCTGCCCTCAGGACACCCACAGCCATCCACCGGGGCATCATCCACCTCACAAGTTGGGTCGGGGCCCGACAGAGACCGGCAGGTACGATTACAGGCCTGCGTGTCGTAGTCAAACCTCTGATTGTTGGGGCACTTTATAGCTGAAATGTAAATGAATGGGTCACACCTTGGTGAAGCCTGCCATGGGTGGTACTGGCGGTTTGCTAAGTCGACTTCCTCTCAGAAGATGCCACCCTTGGCAATTGCATATCCTGCCCTTGCCAGGCAGGTGACAGCTGGCTTACTTACGGCAGTTTGTAGCCTTCCTCCAGTCACCCACCGGGGAATCCTGATTGGCACAAGCTTTGGCATAATTCTCCATGGCCACACACAGACATTCCTCCCTGGTGCCGGTGCAATGGCATAAGCTTTCTGTACAGTCCTATGAACATATAGACAGAGTTTGAGGTTGTCGAGTCCACACATCACAGGTCATTGTCTCTACCGGTAACATTTCTCAGCAGCAGTCAGCCACATCAAACTCTTGGCAACATGGCAACAATACACACATCAGTCCAACCAATTAATCATATAATCCAACACCTTGGTGACTGACCCAGGAAGCCCCATTCCTGCCCCATGCACACATTATGGAATTCAGTTGGTTAACAGGACTAATAGGCTGTATTACATTGTTATTTGGCAGACGCTCTTATAAAGCTCTAATAGGTTTATTTAGGTATGGAAAAGAAAAACAGGCGCATCTCTCTTCTCGCTCTATTATACCCAAGGTTTAAATATGGACTCCATCTCCACCTCCTTGTGGGTTGTGTTTTCAGTTGAACCAAATACTGTCTTTTCTTGTTCAGCTCATTTTGAGAAATTTAATGTTGTTTCAGGTTATGCAGAAAATGTGTTTCTGATTGCTACTGTTGTCTAGTTGCTATGCTCGCTAGGTAGCTAAGGAAATGTTTAAATCACCTTAAACTGTTTAAATGCCAGAGTCCCATTTGAATGAAATGATAGCTAGTTATCTAGCTAGCCTAACTGAATGGTGGTATCACACATAAATATCTCTTTTTGGCACTCTTTTTATACTGTTGTGTATTTTCTCGTTTGTGTGATATACAATTTTATGCCAAGGGGATTACCAGAAAATTGATTTCCCAGTTAGCTGGATACCTTAAGCCAAACATGAAAATTGTTCAATAGGATGAGAGGTAAGTGACATGCCTATTGGACAATCCTTACATTTGGCTTAAGTTATCTGCCTAATGAAATCCTGCTTTGTAGAACACCCCAGGAAAACACAGAGAAAAACATTGTAATAGTAAGAACTTGTTTTAAATTCTTTTGGAATTAGCCCCTCTGTAAAGTTAGGTCTATCCTGGTCTATCCTGTCTATGGCAAATGTGTCTTAAGTGCACGTTGTGGAAGCAGTTGATGCACTGGATCCAGGGTGTAATGATTTAAGGTTACTGCTATTGAGATGTGTTTATTCAAGGAGGTCTCTGTAGGGCTCTTTCTGGTTGCTGCCTATGACTGATGTGAAAGTGTAAGCTTGCCAAGATGGTTATTAAAGATATTAAAGATACAAAACAGCTAGGCACAATCGGGGGAGCACACATGGTTGATCAGGGGGCGTGGCACACACGAGGATCGTACACACAGGTCACGACAGCTACTTTATAAACCATTGGTAAATTATAGAAGTGATAAGTACTGAAGTGGCGATGAAGAAACGGGCAGCTCAGAAGCCATAACAACTTTTAAAAGAGGAGATACTGTGGTTAAACAAGGTAAAAGACATTGGATAGTGTGGCAATCATTTTTTTTTAGGTTGAAGTCTGTTACTTTTTTTTTGTAAATATTTTTTACATTTTTATTTCAGTTCACAAATTATTTTCTTTTATTTAGTGTCCATTTGTTTGCTTTAGCTTACATTAACAACACTAGTCCCAACAAACCCAACACGCACAAACACACACTGACACCATCAATCAACGTAGAATAAGCTCAAATCCTAGCCTCAACATTTTCACAAACACTTATTCACTGGAAATTCTAAGGTAATTTTTTTACCGTTAATAATGAGTGGATTTAGCAACTAGAAGAACAAAAGATATTTAAGAGCCTTTTGTCTTTTCTGGTGGCCCATCATGCAGAATAGTGCCTGGGTGTTTCCTCTTCAGGTGCTCGTGCTACCATTGTGGTATAGCATCAAAACTGTGCACCTTTTTGTTTTGTGAAAATCTGAGCTACTACCATAATTACATAGTGACATTAAAGGAAAACATTTCTTATAATTAACTGAAGTGTTTTAGAAATCATAAAGGTAATATCATTTTAGGGAGTCGGGGCAGAAGAGGAGCCCACAGAAAGTGTAGACTTTGGGCCCCTAAACTCGTTCCTGTGCCTCTGCTTGGCCCCCAAATACATAAGTCTAATTTAGCACTGAATTAGTTCATATTAACACACCCTAACAATTATCAAGTGTTGGGGGGGGGTTCCCTAAACTAGAGATAGCTAGGACAGCTCATAGCTAGGTTAACTAGCATGAGATATTGTATGTTTTACACGCCTGTCAAAGGTTTGTACTCCATAGTAGAGTTGTTATTAAGGGTCCAAAGCACAAAGTGCTATGGAACCTTATTGTTTTTCTTAGGATTATTAAGGGTCCAAAGCAAGAAGTGCTATTTATTATTATTATTATTATTTTCCTGCCCTAGAACTGAATGGGCAGCCTAAACCGTAAGAGCTAGACCAATGAAATTTAGCATGAAGATGTCAATTCCTTCCCGCTACTCAGATTCTCCGACCCAAGTCTGCCATGGCGCCCCCCAACATGTTTCAGTTCATATCTCCTGTCCTGTTAGTCCTACAATTGAATTTTTTTCTTATGATGCAGACAGCCATGCTCTACCAACTTGCAATTTGGACTATGAAGTTCCGCCTACTTAGATTTTTTGCTAATTTGCATAATTTGCAAATTCTGCTTCTGTCTTCAACTCCTACCCTGTTTGACCAAATTAGACATGTGAGGTATCAAAACGATCAGTCCTGTGAGCTGACCAATAATCACTCAAAAAAATATGACATTTGCCTATTCTACAGCCATTAGCCACGCCTAAACAATGGCCAAATTTGACTGACTGCTATAACTTGGCCATACTTTGGCCTACCTCTACCAAATTGGAAATCCTACCTCTAAACCCCATTTTGGGGACAGGGTCCAAGGCGGGCCGCATTTCGTCAATAGGGGGCGCTACAATTAAAAACTGCCAATATCTCCTGACTGCCTTAACCAATTCAACTGAAATTTGGCAGATATGTACTACGACCAAGCCTGAGATCATATATGTATCAGGGCAATCATTAGTCATAAAATCCTGGCCACCATCAGCCAATCAAAATCAAGCAGCTATTTGACGGCCTAAACAATGACCAATTCAAACCAAATTTGGCTAGTACATTTGACCTCTGACCCTGAGCCCACCCTGTAAAGGACATCTCAGTCTGCCAGATGAGGGCGCTACATCACGTTTCTGCCTATTTCTCCAAAACTGTCAAGTGTACAGTTGACATTTATTGTTTGGCCAATTCGGTATGACATGACAAATCAAACACCATGTAAAACTTGCTTCTGCATCTCTGCGTTTTTGCATAATTTATATAGGTCTGAAAACCGGACATTTTGTTAACCTCCTAGGATTTTCACCCAACCTACATAAATGTGGTATCACTCAAATCAGGAGACAGTCCTTATAAATAATTATCCAAAAAATCCTAAACTTTCCATAAGCTATGGCCACCAGCCACACCCAAACCATACTGGTGCCACGCCCATTTCAATCAAATAGCTATATCTCAGGCCTGCCTCAGCCAATCATCACCAAACATGAATATGTTCTGTAGGACAGTACTAGGGAAGGAACCTCCAAATTTAGTGCCGATCAGTCAAACGAGGGTGCTACAATAATGTATTATGTGTGTATAAACCTAGAAAACCAGTGCAACTTACATTTTTCTCCTTTCTGTTCCAGTTATTACTGGTTTAAATCCTTTATACTGCAAGTTATGTGAGTCATGCCAAATCAATATATATGCAATATATATGATAGTCATTTGCATTCCCTCATGATGTTTAAAAACTCCATAAATGAAATATTGCTATAACTCCTACAATGTCCACCCCAATTAGGTCATTCTGATTGTAGATTAATCAGGACACTGCCCTTGTGGATAATATTTAAAAATAACTTGACTTGCATGTACACTATGGCCACCACCCTAACCCTACCTACACCATATCCATACTCATTGCAATCAACCGCCTTAATCTCAGCCGAGCTTCAGCCAATCCTAACCACTAATGTAGTTCTGGACTACAAACAGTCCCTCCAACTTTGGTGCCAATAGGTCAAACTAGGGCGCTACAGCCACTGTTCATATGCATCTAAGACCCACCTTAGTAAATTCAGCTGAAATGTCCTTATTAATCATAAAACCTTCAAAGAATTCTTACCTTTCCCTTCATCTGGGTCCATATTTTTCATATCATTTAATTTTTCACCCATTTACCTCATAGAACATTATCAGACTTCATTTACACATGAGAAGGCCTGAAAGTATTGAATGCCATTTATAAAACGGAGCGTTGACTCCACCTGCTGGCCGCACCATTTACATGCCCATTTCAATAAAACAGCTATATCTCAGGCATGCTTCATCCAATCCTCACAAAATTTCACTCACTTCTGTAGCACTAGACTACGGATACACCCTCCAACGTTGGTGACATTCGGTTAAACGGGGACGCTACAGCCACTGTCCAAATATGTCTAAGAACTACCTTCATTAATGCAGATGAAATTTCTTTATTTTTCATCAAACTTTCAAAGATTAATCACATTTTCATTCACTTTGATTTTCCTGCCATTTGACCTTTAGAAATGTATCAAAGTTCAGTGATGCTTCAGGCTGTGTACACTTCAACAATTGCTAGTCACCACATTTCCCTTCTGTTTCTCATCTACCCTTTTCCCTTTATCCTACCTTCATGAACATTTCTACTGTAATGTCCAAATGTCAGGTCTCATCCTATCATAGTAGTATTTCCTATTTTCTCACTATTTAAATGCATTTACAATCTGTATTTGATTTCCCATCATTAGTGAACTTCTAATTTTATGCCATTCACTCTATTCCTCTCCATTGCTTCTGTCCATTAGCTTTGGACCCGATTGTCACTGCTTGCAGTTATCTTTAATTATTATTATTGTCTAGGCGGGTTCCGTTCAATAGTTCTCAGTCACATGATTGGCTAGGAAACCTGGAGGGCAAAAAAACCTTCCAACATGACAACCAAACTTCAACCAATTGAGCACCCCAATACTTTCTGCACAGTGATATGATTAGTGTGTGAAGTTTGGTAAAAGAATACAGGTCCTATATTAATCTGCTCAATACAAAGTTTGTGGATTGTCTTCAATAATTGGATCATGATTTCTGGTAAGAGACACTGCTGTTGAATTTTTCAAATGTATGTTTCTGGCACTTTAATCACCACAGAAAGAATGCCATTCACTCTCATTATATTCCAGAGAAGCCCGACCATTCTACGGCTGATACCTCCAAAACTAGCCAACTTCCAGCAGAACCACTTAGATGGATAGATAGATAGCACTCCTCTAAAATATTTATTTGACCCATGACATGTTCAAGATTCTTCTAAAATCTGGCCAGCAGATCGACCTTCCTCTTTCCACTGAATAAAAAATGATGTAATGTTATCCTGCTAATAAGCGCTGACAAGTTTCACCAGCAGCACTGGCAATATTAGACAATAGTATATTGCTTAGTGATCAAATTTTATGATGTAAAATTTTGAAGACATTAGCAAAAAATGAACTTGGGTGATTCTCACAAAGCTTTTGCGAACATGTCTAAGTCATATTTAACAAAAACATGTGGCTCAGTGGGCTAAGCCTGCGTGCCTGTAATCACAAGGTCGCAGGTTCAAACCCAGCCTCAGCATGTCTACAGCTCCTTGAGCAAGACCCTTAACCCCCAGCTCCCCTGCTCTCTAGCTTGGTCTACAAAGAATATAATACTGAAAATGGTCATGGCCGCACTAAATTTTTCTCTTCACAGCAAACCGACTTTATCTTCCCTTTAAAAACTACTCTGTCCCATGCTGCATCACTTGAGGTAGAAGATTTAAAATGATTACAACGACAGTTGCTCTCTCTTCTCTCACTAGAAATTTTGTCATTTTTGTAAATGACATTGAATTTTCCTCCTGTTACACTGTCGATTATCATTACCAATGTGGGGGTGATAATTAAAGGCTCATATCAGTAATGAGAGGCTGTGTTGTGGTAATGAGATCTTAATATAACGTTCAGAAATTGAATGAACAGTTCTTTTAATTAAGTTTATTTACTTCTAACAATTAATAGTATATTAACTTCTAAAAATTATTAACTGTTTATTAACTATGTAATTGTAATTTAACTATGTGAACAGCTAGATGGTGAATAGCAATAAGAGAACCGTTAACATGTTGAATGATTTTTTTATCATACATGTTTTGATGTTTATCCCATTGTTTTTTTTCTTTCTGTTCAAAGCTCACTCCCAAGGATGCAGGCTGCATCAGGATCAGAGCAGTCTCCTGCTTCTCCAAAAGCTGCTTCATTCCAAATATAAGAATTTAGATTGTATGTTTGTATAACAGTGGCACAGAAACGGAGGGAGGAGAACCAGACAGAAGCGCAACTGAAGATGGGAAATGGATGCTGGTGGAGGCATTTATCCAGGCACTGTTACATAATACTGATGGCCAAATGAAGTTTCATGAACCATTTGCTGTATTTTTTGACACCACTAGATGGCGGTTTTGGTTTGCTCTGGGGTGTGTTTTGAGTCCTTTTTTGAACAGGGATCACCATCTAGAGGCATGAGAAATCACAGCAAAATGGTTCATGAAGCTTCTATTGCCCATCACTGTTAGTAATGTGAATTAGTTCTGTTTATCCTAATGACCTATTCCATTAGGGGAAATTAAATCTTTCACATTACTGCAACATAAAATCTCATCCTCTGCAATGGAGTTTCATTACCGTTATACCGGTAACTTTGTATTTTTATTTTTCAGAGGAATTTATTTCGTATAATGTTCTTACCTGTGCTACGCATGTGTGTTACATAAGCTACTTGTTCAAAATGATAATAATTTGAAAAAATTATTGTAACTGTAACTGGAGGTGAGGGGTACCGGCTTGGACATTGACACACAATCTAAAGGCAGTTGGGAAGGTGGGAATGTACCCAGGAGTAACTATGATAAATCACTTTTCTTTTCTGCCGCTATGGCATGACTCTTGCCACAGGACACATTACCTCGGTCTGTAGGTATCACTAACTTATCATACCATAGTTCAGTGTTGCTCTTACCTGGAAATATTGACCAGATGCCACCACACTTTGGCATTTAGCAAATATTCCTGTGGGAGCCTTCAGATACTGGCAGGCGTCTACAAAAATCAAAAGAAGACTTTATGTTAAATGACAAATTTTAACATGGTGTTTTTTCCCAAAGCCCACAAACTGTTTTGCTACCTGTGTCTATGGAAGAACAGTCTTTCTTTTCTTTGTTCTGGCAGTCGCCCTGCGACCAGGACTTGGCAAACGCCTCTGCAGAGCTCAATGTTATTCCAGAGGATGAAGTAAATTCATCATTGGTGTTGCCATTGTAGTTCCCACAAATTCCTGAAGGACATACATGTACACATGTAAATCTAGATACTTAAGTGATGAAAAAGGTAATATGAATTCTTGTGATAAGGCAAATCTTACCTTTAGTTTGGCCTTTCTCAGTTAAGGGTAATGTTACATAGACTTTGATATTTGGCGATACTTGAACTTGAACGTTCATGCCGAATGAAGTGTGCAGTTGAACATATGTGGAAGACTGCCAGAATGCTGTCACATATTCTAAAAAGGGCACAATATTATGGTGTTAACACAGGTTTAAATGGGACAGCAGAAACAGTTCAACAATAAAACAACTAAGGACAATAGAGTTTTGAATTTAGCTCATACATTTCTGTCACCTCTAATCTAATCTACCAGATCTTTGTTTCTGCTTTAGTCTTTCTCAAAGTGGCGATTCTTAAGTCTTTACTAGTAGCAGCTGCTTCTTAGGCCTCACGCAGTAACCCTGATTTGCTTGATCCTCTAAGGAACCTTACATACATACTTACTACAGATGATCGGTGACAGATGTAAGCAGTGCATTATTTAAAAAATAGATCTCAGGTGGGCAGTCTTATATACAAAGGTCCACTGTGTATGCAGGTTTTTTTGATAACTTTTAGGTCAGCAGTTCAAACCCAAGTGTGAGGACTCCTCAGCCAATCAGTCCTCTAATTAGTAAGCTAAATAGGGAGTTGCAGGGAAAACCCAACAGCCATTTCTACCTCCTATTTATTCATTTACTGATGGGTCATTTAAATTTGATGTTACATTGAAATGGAGTAGCAGATTGATATGCTAATAAGCAATGGATGAAGTTCAGCATGCCTATGGTATGCTCATGCGATTTGATGATATAATTGATGAAAACATAAAAACAACCCAACGACTGTGTCTGACTGTCACATATCTCCTCCGTTGTAGGCTTAGGGCTGGTTTATACTCGACACTCACAACACTACGCGTCCTTGCACTGTTGCTACACAAGCAGTGTTGCTGCTTGTACTTGCACACAATGTTTATGTCAGTCTGGATGATTAAGAGTTATGTCCACTGGGGTGCAGAAAATCATCTTGGTGGCTCCTTCCTTTCTGATCTTAGTTGTACACACTGCCTACAGAGCGAGTTACTAATTCTGTACTATTACTGCAGTATTCTCTAAATTTCTTCCCACTGCACCACTTCATATTGGCACTTTACTCTGCCACACATCACTTTCCTACCTCATACTGAATGTTGTGTTATGTGTTAGAGATCTTGTGGTAGTATTTCATACTTAATATTATGGTTGCATGATATATTGGAAAAAAATTCAAATATCATGATGCGATTTCTTTGCGATAAGTACTACAACATTTATAGATCAAAAAAGGAGTTTAAGATAAATTTCTCAGACCCTTGTATGAGTTATTTAAACTGCAAAGAGAGCCATGCAGAGGTCATTCAAGGTAGTGGAGGTAAACTTTAATTTTTAAACATATACTAGATAATCTTGAAAAGGAAAAATCATTAAAATCGCAAAGCTTGCTACGTTTTGTGTCGTGGCCGTGATGTATGGGGGGCTGTAAGGGACATTATTCATAATTACCATGCATATACATATATGAAACCAGTCATTCACATACTAGTGAAACTTTTTACATACACTGCTGAAACACTCGTACACAAACAACTGAAACGCTCTCATAAAAACTAGTGAAACCTTTTGATTTACTACTGAAAAGCTCTCACACGCGCTAGTAAAATATGCTTACATATGCGAAAAAATTCAAGAGCACATTTCACTAGTGTGTGAGAGCTTTTTATTAGTATATACAAAAGGTAGGCATTTCACTTGAAAAGGACGGCGGTTTTAAAAAGTCCGTATTTTGTCAATACACTAACGTTAGCTCCACAGGAAGCAGCTTTGTTATTGAACAGTATATTGGCCTCAGCCGAAACAATCAGAACGCTCTCAGATGCGACAACTATTACAATTACGTTACAGTTTAACAAGTAAGACTAAATGCTGTCTAACTGATTAACTTAAACTACATGGATAAAGTCAGCACTAGTTATACTTTATAAATAATTATACTTATACCATAGGTAAACCATATTTCATCCGCCAATAGCGTTCGCTGTCAGAAGCGGCATGACTCCGCCCCCAAACTGTCAAAACCTCCCTCCGGCAGAACGCGAGCGCAGAGAGCGGCCGAAGGATATTATGATGAACGCGCACGCAGCTCTTTGTCCTGTACTCGCGAGTGGCATAGTTACGCGTGTGAGTTTTGACTCTGTTACGCCATACACGCCCCCTCATTTACCTTACGTGAATTCCCGATTGTGATCACCTGTGCCCTGTTATTTCGGCTTGTCTTGTATATATCAGTCCACGTCTTCCTCTGTTGCCCAGATCTGTCATTAACGTTTGTCTTGTACTGCTCCCCGGCTGCCCTCAATAAACCCTGTTTGTTGAACTCCCGTCACCGGGATTTGCGTCCATGCAACTCGTTCATGCACCGGACCTGACAAGTTTCATATATATGTGAGGAAATTTTTAGTTGTGTATGTAACCACAGTTTACTAGTGTGACTTAAAGCTTTTCAGCAGCCTT
Source organism: Mormyrus proboscirostris (assembly GCA_026779585.1). Lineage (NCBI taxonomy): Eukaryota > Metazoa > Chordata > Actinopteri > Osteoglossiformes > Mormyridae > Mormyrus > Mormyrus proboscirostris. The sequence goes on from JAODKF010006655.1 coordinate 11,164, forward strand.
TGTAAAAGGTTTCACTAGTTGCGAGAGATTTTCAGTTGTTGTTTGTTTGTAAACATATAATTGTTCAATAGTTTGTGTACGAGTGTTTCAGTAGTGTATGTAAGATTTCACTTATGTGTGTGCGTTTCTCAGTATAGTATGTAAATGGATTTGGTTTCATGTATGTATATGCATGGTAATTATGAATAATGTCCCTTACAGCCCCTCACAATGATGTATAAGCATATGCATTTCAGTATGTTAACATAAAGCAAGATAAAGATTTATGATGTATTTTTAGTTCAGCCCACATGTCTGACAATTCTTAAAAGTAAAAGTATTATGTTATCACCACTTAAACTTCTAACAGAATCTTTAAAGTTAGGGTTAAATTGATTTATTTACTTTAAACCAGCGGTTGTTAAACTAAAAGTAAAATGCCTATGGTGCACGTGGTTCTCTCTAGTGGCATGTGAAGATATCAGTGCACATAAACCCCCCACCACCACCAAGTGGGATGCAATGCAATGTAAAGTTTACTCTTTGCTGCTTAATAAGGTAACTTGTACATCTAAAATGTATCTAATATTAAAATATATTCTTATTACTTTGAATCAGTTTTGTAATTTAACTATTCCAGAGAATAGTCTGTGTTGAGTGGTATATGATACAATGCAGTTAATAGCATCAGGAAGTTGTACAGACCAGTCTGATGGAAATCCTGAATATCTTCCCCATTAACTTTCACACTCATCTTGCTGAATGTATACGTTTCCTGCAATTAGAATTTGATGTTGATGAGAAAAATAAGACATGGTAAATAATATTTCATCACTTAACACAGCTAAAGAGCCAATATACACACCTGTTGAATACGTAGAGAAACTTCTTCAATGGAATGGGTTTTCTCTGACAGTTTAATGATTAAAGTCCATGTGCTCCCCTGTTCAAAATAAAGATGACATGGTACTAATACAGTTTCTGTATTCTCTGTGGGGCTGTGCATTCTTAATGGGGTAGCCGCAGTTGTGCCTGTACTTCTCTTTCACACCTACCGAGGCTCCATATGTGCACCATCCAGGCAGGCTGTACTGAATACCATCAAAAGTCTTCACAAACTCCCCTGTGATTTCACAGGTTGAGGGACAGGGCAGTGCGATGCAATTCCATTTTCCTCTCTCACATGTGCTGTATGAAAGATGAGATGTCTTTACCCTTGTTAGCCGGGTAACGTTAACAGCAGACACGCCGTCATTTGGTTCCTTACCATGATCGACATTTCTTGCTTCTCCGCGCGTTAGGCTTGTATAACTTTCCTGCGTATGTACATGGGCAGTCCTCTACAGCGACACAGTTCTGTTGCCCATGAAGGTCATTCAGAACCGTCCCTAACAAGCAACATTGCGACAGTGTTCTTGTGAGGTTTGAACAGTACAGATTTACATTTATTTTATTTAGCAGGTCATTTTGTCTAAAGTGACATACAAGTGAGGCAAATACCACGTTATTAACATACGTGCTGTAAGGTAGCTGACTAGGAATAAGTGAAACTAGGCTGAGCTTCCAATGAATTGCCAGTTACAAGTGTAAGTAAGCTGAACTGGGGCAAGAGCCACAGAACATCTTCCAAAGAAGGTAAGAGCCTAATGAGGCAACTATTCAATGAGCAGAAAGTGCAATATTAATAACATTCAGGGAGCATTAAGTTGTATCAGGCTATATAGGTGTTCCTGGAATGTATGGGTTTTGAGGTGTTTCTTGAAAGTACAATGGTCTCAGTCTGCAGTCATTATGGCCAGTAACCCAATTTTCCTCTGAGCCGAAATAGCATATTTTCATTCTGCCCCGTTCCCTAACAATATCCCATGAATCCTTGCGTGATCCCTACATCCTGTACTTCTGCTGGATTTCCCACCAAAGTGATCCTTACCTAGAGGGCATACACACGTGCTGATCTCTGTTTGGGTGCTTGTGTCTGGAGTGGGATTAGAACACGTTGGTGAAAAGGGGCTGCCAAACTCCTGAAACTCTTGGTTACCAGGGCAGGTTGGCGGTTCTGTTTTGGTAAGAAAAAAAAAAGATATTTAAAGGGATATTGAACACCCACAGGGTGAACACTGAACCCTTAACAGCATATTAAGTCTTTTCATGTATATTACAGGAAATGTGTTGATACAGCAAAAATCTACTCACTGCAGTCTGTCTGTTTCCTCCAGGCATTAAATACCATGTTTTCTATTTGATCAATTTTGTTGCCCAGGTGACATCTAAGGATGTTTTCATAATAATATGAACAGAGTACATTCAATTTGTTGTGTGTGCTTATATCCACAATATTCATGCTGCAAAGTTTTATTATAAGTGATTGATTTTGTGGGGGAAGATCACGTCGACAGGCAACCATCTGAGATGTAAAATCACAATCCTGGAAAAAGAGAGATTTAAGTCGAAAAAAGGATAATAAAATGAAACATTCTGTTATGACAAATTGTTAGGGAACACAAACCTTTGACTTGCTAGATGGGATAGTTGTTGTCACACAAGAATCATCAGAAATTATATTCTTTATATCATTACCCACTGCAGTGAAATAGACATAAAAAGAGTATGTTAATACAGAAACTTCAATCAGTAAAACACGTCATGACTCATATATATGTGGATGAAAGGAACCCACCACAAAATCCTGAAGTTACAGACACTAGTTTGTCATCGAGCTCCACCTAAAAAAATAGTCCATCATACACAATGATGAGGAAAAACATTCCATGTACCTGCAAAGTACTCGGACGAATGAGCTCTTACCCAAAAGGTGGTGATCTTACTGTTCTCATTGTACCATATGATGGATGTAGACGCAGGGAGGATTCTGCTTGTTAGTTTGGTGTAGATGCCATATTGGAAGATATGCAGGTACATGTCATCATATGGAAGGGTGACACTGGAGAAAGCAGGCAGCAGTGAGCGTTGTGCAAAACGTCAGGTCTGTGATCACATTCATGTTCAGGCTACACGTCAGGTCCGTGATCACACTCACATCAGGCTACACGTCAGGTCCATTATCACACTGACATTCAGGCTACATTTCAGGTCTGTGATCACATTCATGTTTAGGTTACATGTTAGGTCTCTGATCAAACTCATTTCTGATATAATGGCTTATTTGTGTAAACACAAGAAAAATAATGGATACAGTCGGATGCTACGACGTTTTTTTTGTATCATTCCCAGATTATCTAATGCTAGGTAAATTTAAGTTGCGGCATGTTTGCGGGTCCTTGAGCAAGGCCCTTAACCCCCAGCACCCTGGGTGCCCCAACTGGTGGCTGCCCTTCACAAACAGATTACTCTATAAAGAGCAAGTTGAGGGAGGCGTAAAGACAATTTCCACACGGGGATCAATAAATATCAATTATTATTATTATTATTATTATTATTATTAGTAGTAGTAGTAGTAGTAGTAGTAGTAGTAGGCTAGTAGTAGTATTATCTTAATCAGTCATTAAAAGTATCTCCTGTTTGCTTTTCAGGAATATTCATAGTATGATCACAGCTTGATGATACTGAAGAGCATTTGTAAACATGTTTCTTTCTGAGGTTGCTCTTTAAAAGCTGGAACTAGTAGCAGATTTCGGATTTCTCCTCTTTGGTACAATGCCAGGAGATTGTCCA